>JAOXNO010000004.1:20042999-20193318 GCA_028565335.1 Limnodromus scolopaceus
CTAGAAGTATGTGTATGCTAGAAAAATGTAGGCCTACATTTTGTTAAACATGTAAACAAGCAATAACAATAAAGCTAGGCATGCTAACCGACACAAGGCATCGAGATTGACAGCTTGAATAAGTTTCAGACTCACACTGATACTCTGCTTTCACTCAAAACTCTGCTTCCAAACTGCTCTTTAAAGTGGAATCTCAGTCAGATCTTTTATTGCTAGATTTAAGGCAGACAGTCTCTTGACTGTGGTCTCTACCGGCACTGCTAAGAGTTTGCCAATTACTGCCACTAATGGTGATAAACTTTTACACTGGTGCCGCTTGCTCAGTGATCCATCAAGGAATTATGAAAGTGCTTAACCTGATACACAGTAAATTAGAAAGCCCTCCTAACTTCACTGAGCCTCCCTACAATGCATAAACGTGTGTGGGAGTCACGTAAAATCCATATATTACCTGAGAATGGTCCAAAGACAGGCAACGGGCTATATGACAAATTACAGTGATGACAGCAAGAGTTCACTTCCAAACTGTTGCTGGACAATATTTTGAATCCTGGAAAAACATCTACCCCGGCTTTAAATGTCTGCAGTACAAAAAGATACCCAAATTTAACCTAGCACTTCTGGACTTAAGTAGCATTTAAGGAGTGCAGTGGGTGTCAGCTCCTGCACTATTTCTGATGTGAAAGCAAAGAGACTCTTCTGTTGCTTTAACTCTTGAATTTCACACGGAGTTGGTGACCAAAGGGCTGGGCATTCGGCTGGCTCTTTTCTGTCCACAGGTGGAGCTGGGGGGAAGCCACTGGCTTTCCCCAGCCACTACGGTTCTGCAGGGCAGGCTGGATGCTCGCATAGCAAAGAAGTCCTCTCACCTCTTTCTTCTCCTGATTCCTCCTCCTGCTGTTTTCATTTTTCTTGCACATCTTTTAAATACTTCAACAGTTTATGGTATCACGGTACTTTCTTATTATCAATATTGTAAAAGGTTGTTGTAAGGTCATCATGTGCAGACCTGAAAGAATGTAAATCAGAATATTCATTTTCCGTACTTTCTTATTCTCTTTTAAGATTTGTGAAACTATGGGCCACTCTTAGAGTAACAATGTTTGTTACAACCCAAAATGAAAAGACTCCTAACAATTGTAGTAGGACCATCCCATACTTCCACCTGTAAAGCTTACAGGTAGGTTTCTCACCTACCTAATGTGAATGGCAGTCTCAGCTGATGACAAAAAAATATCACTATGACAAAGTCCAGTTTTAGGACTGGTGGTCTGTCCCTCTTCTAAATTCAGTTTCTTGTCCGCCTCTGTATTCATACAAAAAAGTCCAATTGCCCCAATGAGTTGAGCTGCTAAAAGGATAAGAGGAGATAAAGAGATGGTCTCTAGATCATCATGTTGCCATTCTAAAAGTCATTTATGGATTTTGACAGACAAAATACACAGGGAAAAATCATAATTGAGGATTGAAGTCTGATGGAGTGTTTTCGTTTGGTTCTTTGTGATTCAGAGAGCTTTCCATTCTTGTTCCTTTTCTTCTTTGAAGTGTCAACCCCGTCCGGAATGGGCTGTGGGACTTCAAGGGACTTACAACGTGATGTGACAAGTTCCACATTCAATTAAAAAGTTGTATTGACATGTGCAATCCTGCTATGTGTGAAAATGTAGATTTAACAGTAAATAAGAAAATGTGTTTAGTGTTGTAGGAGATTCTCTCTCTCTTTTTATCAGCTGCTTGGGAGATTGAAGACAACGGTGAAAACCAAGGAAAGAAAGCAAGACAAACACAAATGTTTCATAGTGCTCAAAGTCACAAGCAACTATGATGCCATGTTGAAAGTATTCCAGCCAGCAACCCTTCCCCCGCCTTGTTCTCCCAGCTGCATTTTCTCTCGTGAAGGAGTAGTTTACTCTACAAGTTATCAGAAAAGCAAACAAACAAGGAAGTTTACACAAAAATCAAGGGGAATAGAATGATAGGACAATGACAGAAAACAACAAAAGCAAGGAAATAGACAGATAAATGTCAAATACACCCTCTGGACCTTTCCATTTGTTTTACAACAGCTAATTTAAAAGACTCCTCCTTCCTCACTTTCAGGATGCCTCCCGCTGTGTCAAGGTTTGAAGGCATTTGATACTATTTACTCTTGGTATCTGGTGTGGATTTCACTACTAATGGATGCATATTACAGGTGGGAGAGGACCCTCTTCACAAAACTATTGTGGGCAGAGTAGGGTATATCTGTGGCAGGGAAGCAGGCATGTTGACCTGCTGCAAAAATCTATGATCCTGTTTTTAAGACACAATTTTGCCACAAAATTCCTGCACAGAGCTGCATAACATACTTCATCTTTTTCTACTTAAGCTCCCCATCTCCATAACATCAAGATAATATATTTGCTTGTTCTTTGTGGGTGAGATTTTCAATATCACTGAGAATTAGCTTGAAACAGAGGGTAAAATCTCTCTGGATTTCAGCAGGAGGTTATTATTTGTATGCTTTCATTTGTATGCTTGGGTTTTCCCCAACTGTCTGTTAGATCATAAGTGCTTTGGGTTAGAGACTGTATTTCAGTGTATGTGTTAACCACAATTCACACAGCGGAGCTCTGATTTTCGATGGGCACTCCAAATGCCAATGAATAAAAAATAATTGACTGGGGAGTGTGGTCTACTACCTTTCAGCCAAGAACATGGGGTACTTTGTTGGGTTGAATCTGCATCAAATTCAGATAACCCAGGGCATCAGCCCTGGATTCTTTTATTTGTTTCAGACATGAACCCGCATGCAAGCATTGACCAGGCAGATTCCTCTACTCTTTTCTGAATAGCAGTGTGGAAAATGGCAACAGCTTTGTGCATGAAGAAAATTAATGGGTTTGGGATGTTACTTTCAAGTTGTTGTAAAGTTTGTCATAACAACACTTCTTTTATAATTTCTTTGATGGCTCAGGAATATTACTTTTCTTCTTTAGTGAAAGGTCACACAACTATATACCATCTCTTAAAATCATTGAATGCATAATGGCTTCTGCTGTTCTAACAGGAGTCATTAAACAAATTCATAAATCAATGAAGCACACCGATGCATTACTTTAATTATCATTTCTGTTCAGATGGTTGGTTTATGTAATGTAATTGTTTACTATGTCTGAGTATTACACTAGAGAAGCTTGACTGGATCTTCATTTCAAAATCTATTCTAATTTCTTAAGCGTTTTTATGAAATTAACAAACAATAGTCTATGGAGTAGACTGAAGATACTCAGTTAAAGTAAAAATACACCATCCTACCCTCCGCTTTTGTCATTTGTTATGAGATGATTTTAAACATTCCTGTCATTCTGTGTGTTTTCTTAGCGATGAATGCTATCCTTAGATTTGTCAGTTAAACCTCCATAACAGTTTTTAGGCATTACAAAGCATTATATGTTGTTAGGCAGACAGGATTTATGAGTTGCGTAGTTGGCTTCAACAGTACCATGCTTAAGACATTAGACATGACCAAACAGAAAATGATAGACATTAATAGTATGAGGAGCACTGACATTTTTCTTTGAAACACAAGGAATAATGGGTTAAGATGAAATATTATAAAATTCATTTTCTTGAAATATTATTTTTCCTAGCAGAGTGGTACAGAATAGCTAAGTGTTTAACAATCATGATTTATGCTTCTTGCAAAATCAGGGGCTTGTCTCAGAAATAATGAGATTAAAACCCCTTCAACAACTATAATTTAGATTCTTATTTATTTCTCATGTTTGTAGCTTTTGGGGTTTGTGTTTTTGCTGAGAAATGAAACTCCCATAATCTGATAACCTTAGGCACTGGGGTTTTCAGATTAAAATAAAACTAAGAATATCATAAAGTCCCTGTGATGGGATTTACAAGAGCCCAATGGCCTGGATGAAGTTAACTCAACCAGCAAATTAGGGCCCTGCTCAGGGTATTGAACAGCAGGAAGTGAGGATATTCCTCAGCCAAGCAGACTTCGAGAGATCTGAGTTGAAGACCAGGATTTCAGGGGAGCATAAAGGGGAACTCTGGGCTGGAGGAGGGAGACTGAGAAAGGCTGTACACATACAGTGTAGAAAAAGGACTGTATTAGATGAACAGATCACCTGGCTGAGAATGAGCTTTGCATTTATCCCTGAAGACAGTATCAGCACAAGTCTTTTGTATCCCTGTAGTCTCTCAAATTTGCTACAGTAGGACATTCGTGATTTATAGGCCTTCAAAACTGAATGAATTGGAAAGAATCTGTGATTTCTCTTACCACATATCTTATAATCTATATATTCCTCTCATGTCCAGGCATGAGAATGCATATTTCTGTCCTATACTTTTTTGAATAAAGAGTAAAAGGTCTTTCGTTTATTTGTATTAATACAAGATGTTTAAATGAGATATGCTATCTAAGTTTCTTATTAATGTTAACGTGAAGTACATGTATATATCAGATGCAGGTCCCCTGAAGTGCGTATCTTCCAATATGTTGTACAATCCATCGTGGGATCTAAGCTAATAAGTAGGTAATAGGACCATCATATGAGCTTTGCTTATTTACAACTGTTATTAAAGTAATTCAAAAGCAGGACTGAGGACAAGAAGAATATTGCTTTATAAATGAAAAAAGGCTGCTGCACAAGATGACCAGAACAATAAAATGTCATGTTTAATTCACCTCAGGGTTAGCTGTACCAAAGTCAGTGGAGTTTCATCACAAATTATTGTGGTTTATTGTGTTGAAATTCTGTGGATCTTGCAGCTTCAGGAATGAATAGTATAGTATTAAAAAGTCAGATTTTAGAATCATAGGCAACATTTTAGAAATGGGCCACAGAAAATTACTAGCAAAGTTTTTAGAAGTAGTGAATTGTTGAGCTGTTACGACTACTGTACCTAGATATCCTTAGTGTAATCTGCAACTTAAATTATTTATAGTTACTATATCTTTTGGATAGTGTGACGTCTCAAAGAAAGATTAAATTTTGTTAAAAAGCCCCTCGATAATAATTCAGCAATGTTAGTAATACTTTTTTTCCCAGGGTCTTAAGAGCTTCCACTGTTTCACATATGTAATATTTTCTCCTACTAGAAGCATGCTGATTCATAGGTTGAGTTATACTATTGTATAGGTTTGAAATCTCAAGTTAGTTTCTGAAAGCTAGAATTTGTCCTAAAGAATAACCATTAGCACAACCTGGTACATAAACTGTCCCTTTTGAACCTCAGCAGGTCTTACAACGTAGCGGTGTGTTGAACTTCTCTACTTTCTCCCCATTGCTGAAGTGTAACTTTTGTGCTGGTCTGTATGAAAAATTAGCTGAGATGCCCAAATACATGATAGTAAGAAAAGCAGAAAACTGACATTCTGCCATGCTAACAAGCTTCCACTCCAGAATGACTGGTATTACTCAGTTTCTTTGTCTACTTGGAACTTGTGAAGCAGTGTGAAGGAGTTCTTACCATTTTTACTCATTTGTGGAAATCTGTAATCAAAATCACAATCAGCTGCTGAAGTGCTACATATAATCTTATTTCAGAAACATATCAGCATTAGTTGTGTTTTGTTAGCATTATGAAAGGAAACTTTTCAGCAGATACCAGATTGTATATATCAAGGTACTTGGGACTAAAATAAAATAACGTACCACTTGAATCCTAATGCTTCAGAAAGGGAGATGTTTGTAGATTTAATTATGCCTGGTTTCACCGTACATTATTCTAAATTACTGTTCCACAACAACTTTCTCTGAGAAGTATCTAGATACATTTGGGCCTCCAGAAAAATACCTGGCATCAGTCCAGTTCTCTTTTGTCTTGATTTAAGATTGTATGATATGTCTCTTGGCAACAGCATATACTTCTCTTTCTTGTAGAGGCAACTTCGGTGAGTGGTTTTGGGAGGGATATGTTCACAAAACAGAGGGATTTCAGATTTTTCGGTGAAACACACAGCACAAGTCATCTTATGAAAGATGATGTTACAAAACAAATGAGAACAAAAGTTGTACAAATAGGACAAAACATCATCAGTATTGCACTTTCAAGTGTCTTTTCTGGTTATAAATCATTTACTGACATCAAATGTCAACAGAATCCTTTCTTACATCCAACTTAGAAAGACAGAAAATGCTTAGGAGTTGAAAACTCATTGCAATTAGCATGAACACATTTATTCATACAATTTGACTGTCTTCAGATTAAGCAGTTCACTGTTTATCCTTGGTCTTTATATCAGTTTCTTTAGCAGAGATGGGTTTGGCTACAGCAAAATGTGACCTTGTATCATGAATTATCTACCTGGCTTTATATGCACCAGTTGCACTGAGTTTTTTGGGGCTTTTTTGTTGTTGTTATTGTTGGTGGGTGGGTGTTCAGGGATATTTTTTTTTGTTTGGTTTGTTTTGGGTTTTAATATGGTCTTTTATTGAACATTGTGAATGTGCTCAGCCCTGTATTTTACACTGGCGAAGGCTGCCCCATGGGGCTTCTGTTCTTAGTGCAGTTCAGGCACACAGAATTTAGCCCGCTGATTTACCATGTCAGAACAGATTTTCCCTCTTCCTTTGCCCTGTCAGACTGTAGTTCTTTGTTATCTGGTAGAGGCAGCTTCTTTCCTCAATGAACCAGCGACATCACCGTCCTCTTCAGTGTTTCCACAGCTCCCTGTAGAGTCTAACACCGAGCCAAAGCAGAAAGAGAAATACTCATTATCTTTATTATTACCCATAATTATGGTTTCATCTAAATAAATAGCCATGATCCTGGAGAAGAAAATGAGAGTGTGGCCAATCCTTGGGGACTGCACTACTGAAGGAAGACTGTGCCCCTAGAATGGTGAAGTCTGTACGGCACTTGTATCACAGCTGAGGACCCAAATTTGGGGGAGTTTTCTGCAGGCTGTTTTCAAAACAGGTCCATGCCCTAAGGGCAAAGCCTGCTCTCCAGATGGAAAACAGTGAGGTAACAGGGCTTCAACTACAGACCAAACAGCCAAATGTCTTCACCAAAGCTACCCTGATTTATTTATTTTTACAAGGTTTTGATTCATTTTGTTTGGGCGAAATGGCTGCTATTTCTGCCTTCGCTCAGTTTGAACATGTTTTAATAGAGGATTAGTCTCCTCAGGCAGGTGCAAGAAAGTGCTTACAGGATACGACAGTGAAAAGAACCGGCCGGTAGGGAAAAAACCTCAACATGTTGTGGTATAATGAGCCCATTTAAACAGAAGTGAATGTTTGACATTTACATTTCCCTGTCTCTTGTACAAGGCCAGAACAATGTTCTGAAAATACAGAAGTGATGGAAAATATTCTGCTTAAAAAAAAAAAATCCCTTTAATTTATTAAGCCTCCAGCCCTGACAGCTTGTCATGGGAAAACTGGGTGCGCTCCATCCCTAGAGACAACTCTGCTCTCAGTTGTTCCGCAGATCAGTTCTGGTCTCGCTTTGGAGAAAAGGCACCTTCTCCTTTCTCAGCCAGTGGTGACACAACCAGCAGTATTTAAAAATTAACAAAAAATTAAAAGGAATGAAAAAAATGAAAGTAAAATTTATGAAAATTAGAGACTGCGGATAGGAGAATTACAAGAGAGGGAAAAAATTAATAAAGCCTATGTTATTTACTCTAACTTTCTAAAGCCATGACTAATGCATAATTTAAATCTGTTTAATTAATTAATCCAGTAAATGGATACCTAGCAATTTCAAGGAGCTAGCAAATAAACTATAATAGATTACATTATCAGAATAGGCAGAGAGCATGCCCAATAATATCAGACCTAATTTGTCTGTTAAGTAACACATCATTGTTCCACTTCAAATTCCTGCTTAGAACCTCTTTGGTCTGTTGCACCTATGAATGGTAAGGCTTATGGTTTGCAAAGAATACGGCTTATTATGTTGATGAATTTTGTCTTCTTGCCTTCTGTTTTGCACTATTTGTACTATTTCACACTGACATATAGCACAGGAATTTTCCTGATCTGTTTAGAAGTAGTTTAGCACAGTGGGCTTCTAGTAAGAGCAAGGGCTTGTAGACAGCACATTAATACTACTGATAAATTAATTACAAGAATGGCATTGAGTAGTTCGTACTTTGGTTTAGTTCTTGAAAGTCACAGTCATAATTAAAAATACACTTTTTAGTTAGTTTCCTAAAAAAAGTAAAGCATTAGAGAGACTTTTCATCTTTATGATAAATTTTATCTATAATATTATTCCTTGTCTTAAGATTTTTTAGGAAAAGGCTGAATATATAAAAAGGAAAGAACAGCAAGGAAAATGAAAGAATTACTATCTATATGAACAAAACTATTTAGATGGAACAATAGCAATACAGTTTTGTGGCAGCAGGAGTAATGCAGGCACTTTTACAGGAACAGATTGTGTTGTGGTAAGAACTGTAGTGAATGAGAGTGAAAGTGAGGAAGTCTGCATAAGGCTGCTTTTTGACCTGCTTATGAACCAAAATACAATAAATGAATAATAAAATGACAAAGGAAATTTTACATCAAAAACCAGTGGAAGGTAGGAAAACAGTGAAGACTTCACAAAGAAACCTGATCCCATCTGTCTCTCTCCCAGAAAGATTAAGATAAATTCAGAAATAATTTTGATCCTTCTATAAAGTCTTAAACCTTCTTAATATAACCCAGAACCGATCTTGGCTTAAATTCAAAAGGCCAATGTGTAATTTTCAATTGCTGACATCTGAATACCTCATTAGTATGTTGAAATTGTCACTCAAATGGCTGTTTTATTTGCCTAAGTGCTGATTTAATAGACTGAATGCAAGATTTGGCAGTATTGTTAAGGCACCCATGTTTGAAAATTAAGTGCTGACTTTGAATTATATGTGACTGTATTTGTGCCTCTGTTCAGTGAAAACAAGCCATCATGGAAATTCTCACATCAAACCCTGAGATACTGTACACAGTCAACCTATCAGATGCTACACTGCATGCAGGTTTTGTGTTTGGTTTTTGTTTGGTTTTGGCGTTTTGTGGGTGTTTATTTTTTTAAATTAATTTTACAGGAAAGCATCACACATTGTTTCAATTTTAATTGTTCCTTTGTAATTAAGACTTCAGTTCCTGAGTGTAGCAGATTTTTGAAGGAAAAAGGATAGAGTACAGCCCTGTAGTTAGCAGATGTAATGAGACAAGAAACTTAAAAGGTCCAGAAAGTATGAACAAAAGAAGGAAGAGCTAAGGGTACCCTGAATGGTGCCCTTGCTGATGACATGTGGATGATGACTAATGAAAAGCTTTTAGATAGCTGCCTTTCTTTGAATCCACATTCTACATATAGGAAACTATGTAAAAGTCAGATTTTTAAGTGAAAATCTCAGTCTCTTAAACATTGAACATGTAACTGGCCAGTCCAGGATTTTTGACTAGGCTAGGTCACTAAATATTGAAATGTATACTGCAAATTTAAAAAAAAAAAAAAATTAAAAAACCAAAACACCACAGCAACAACAAACACCAAAAACTTCAAGACCACTTTTATTATAGGGAACCCATCTGATATTACCAGATAAAGTTGTTTGAAAGTATAGATGAATTTGAATGTGTAACATCCCTTTAAACTGAAAGTTAACTCATTTGGTTAATAAATGGTATATCATTGTAAGAGTTTTATAGCAGTGTGGGACAGCTTTGTGGAACAGAAGGAGCCTCCTTCTCTGTAGCTTTTCTATTATTATTAGCTGCAAGCACACATAAAAGGTGCTATGTTTGCGAAATGTTATTATTCAAACCTATCAGTGCTAAAATTCCTTTTTGGCTAATCTGCCCTCACAGCTTGAAACACATTGGCAGTTCTTGAAGCACTGATGTTTCGTCCAGACAAGCTCTGGCATAATTCCAACGAGTCTGACCCTTAAAAGCCCTGGGACTTCAGTTAAGGCCAGTCAATCACACTTCACTGTGACATATCTGTGGTGTAGGCAAATACCATGGAGAGGCTATGATGCTGCCCTCACACTCATTTTAACTTACTTCTCTGAAAGTTTTGAATCAGGTTTACAGGGCAGTATCACTAATTTTTAAGAAAAAAGAAAAAAAAAACGTATGGTTTATTATTGCATAAGGATGCAGAATGCAAAAGTGCTTTCAAAAAATAAACATATATTGTCTACACAAACCACAAGCATAGTGGGATGTACAAACAGATATTTGTTTGGACACACATGCATGGAAAATCAGAAGAATTGTTGAAAATAGATGTGTTCTTCAATGAGACATTTTTATTTTTTAAATTGAAAGTGCCTGTTACAGGGAAACTGTTTTGCATTTTTACAGTTAGCAAATGTCAATAAATCCATGGCATGTAAAAGGGCACTGCTACTATGGCTGTTATTGGAATTCTATACTTTGTCAAATATATGTACCTCATAATTCAATAATCTTTAAAAGCAATACTCATTGTGGTTTACAGTATGACACCTGACCTTTTGTTAATGTCAAATAGCATTTTACTTTAGCGTGGAAAATTATTATATTTCTATAAATATAATCATTATTCTTGGAAAAAATGTATTAAAGAAATAGTACAGGAAACTGATCAGCTAATCAATTATTTCACATGACAGTGATTTTATGTATTATTGTTGACATTTCTTTGTCATATCTTCTATATCATAGGCGTAAATAGGCCTATGATATAGAAGAAAACGGCAACTGGAAGTCAAAATTCTGCCTGTAATACCAGTCTGTTAGCTGAGAGCAGATAAAAACCGAAATTCTGTTGTACTGATTGGCAAGAAGAATGCAGCATTAAGTTGTTTTTCCAGCCAAGCTAGATAAAATCTCTGGCAATGATTATACAATATGTGGTTTGGAACTTTTCTTAAAGGTAGCAAAGTTAAGTACAATTTACAAAATACCCATTTAGTTGTGATAGATATCTCCAGTTCTGCCTTAAAAGTGAGCTAGCAGCAGGGGAGATAAAGAATTCAGTTCCACATCATTAGGAGATACAGATATTTTTTTTTTGCTGCACTAAGCAAATATACTTGCTGCTGAATGAAACGTATCGTTTTGATTTGAATCTGTTGCTTGACCAGTGTATTCATGTATGTTATCTATCAATATATGCTTTTCTTTTCATGTCGACAGGATAAATCTCATTGATTCATGTGGTCATTTGTGTTAGAGGGAGGGTGTGGGTTAAAAAAAGACTGAAAATACATGTATTTTTAGCTTACCTCTATATGTCTAAAAATAGGAAGAGATGTATTCCTAGTGAGCAGCTGGATTCTACTGAACAATCTTGCATGGAGAAGTGTACTGTCCTTTCTGTTGGGATAGATCAAGGCAGAATTTTGCACTGTGGAAGAAAAGCAATGTACCTTCTTTTTGTTTATGATGTGCCTCCAATGGTGCTGCATGAGCCAGAAAATTATTCTTTAAATAGCAACCTTCTTCACCTTCCATACTTGGCATTGACATTGTTTTCTTTATGAGGTAAAGTGTAGAAAGATACAACACAGTCTTAGCATGGCTTAGCAAGAGAGTAGTACCAGAATTAGACTTTGTTTATGATATAGTTCTTCTATGAATATGCAAGCAAAAATCAAAGGACTCTCCAGCTTTCAAAAAAGCATTCATTATGAAACCCCACAACAAACCTAATGAGAACTTTAACAATTCCTGATTCAAACATTATATTAGAGGGCAAGAGAGTAGTGGAGATGAATCAGTTGCCTTACTAATGTATGAAATAATGGAGACATCAGCTTCATTCATGAGTATGGAGAACATGAGATTATTTTGGAATATTTTTGTGGACATTTTAGATTCTCCAGCTTTTTGAATGCTATTTATAAGGAGAAAGATGGGTTAAAAACTGGGAGTCAGTATATGGCTATTTGAAAGGGTCTTTTACCTCCAGAAGTCTCTTTGCTAAAGATAATAGAAGACTCAACCGCCTACACAGTAATTTTTAAAAATGAACCACTGTCTAGAGAAGAGAGAATTTGCCAGAGATAGCATTTTACTACTGCTGTTACAGACTTTGCTAAATTTGGCCTGGACATTTTGCCCCCAGACATTCAGTAATTGAAATGACCAATAGAGGCTGTGGACATAGCTTTGAAAAAAACCTGCACTGCCTACTTGTAAGTCATTGCTGGTTGCTTAGCTTCCCTTAAAAGTCAATTCCTCATTTACGGTTGATGTAAGTCTTTCTGTAAAGGCTGGAGAAAAGGTAATGTGACTTATGAACCTGCTTTTCAGGACACAGACAAAAGTCTTCTTCAAGATCCCGCTGAATTAGTTGGTGCTGTTTTCCATCACAGGAAGCTGCTAACCCAGAGCTCTGTCAGAAGGAGGTCATGTGAGTGCTTTTCCATCCACTTCAGACAAAATGAGCTGGGTTAGCTCATACTCACCTTCAAAGTCCATTAAGCTTTCCCAGCTTATTTTGCCTGCAATGCAAAGGAATGTGTACACAAACTCCGCCACAAGCAGAGATGGGAGGATGGCAAATTCTGGTAGAGGAAGGCAACAAACCACTGGGGAAGAAACCTTTTCCATTACTTGTTCTGCTTTTCCATGAACTCTAAGTCAAAGCAGACAAAGTACTACCTTTTATGCAAGGCAAGCTAAAATCTAGCCCGATGAGGCTACTTGAGATGATTTTGTAATAACTGGCACTTAGTGGAGGATCTTCCGCAAAAATCCATAGTAACGGACAACCATTTAATACAAGAGTTGATAATGGAAAAACTCTTAACATTAAAACCAAAAAGTAAATATTTAATTCCAATCTTACTTGCACCTTAATATATGGATATGAAATTAGGAAATCTACCAAATTTACTGACAGATATCTTTGGAAGTAAAGGCCTTTGAAAAAACCTAGGTATTTAATTACAATAAATTAATTAATGTAAATAAATTACAAATGCCACGATTCACTGCAAATTCAACAAAGTCTCTGACATTATTTAGAAAAACGCATAGAAATAACTGAGAACCATGGGTCTATCCACTGAACACTTTTAAAGACAACAGGGAATAAGAAGAACTCAGAGTGTGCCCTGAATAGATAAAGACAAAAAACCCTGTATATCCTTGACCACAGCCTGAGAAACCAGTGGTGTTTGATGGTACAAGGGAGGCTTCAGAGTCTTTGGACAGAACCATATACAAGCATTTAATTACAAAATCAGGTTGAAAAACATCTGTTATTTCATAAGACTCTTACACATACAGTTTTGTCCAGTAGGCCACTAAAGCCTTATTTAACCTTTAATAGATGAATCATTCCATACCCTCACAGGCTCAAGTAAATTAAGTGCTTTAGCCTTGGGATTTCAGGGACTATAAACCCAATTATAACTCCTCAGGCCCAAAAATAGTATTTGGTGTCACACATAGTTCTGCTTCGCCCCCATAATAGCTAGTGTGTGTGGAACCAGGTCCTCAGACAGATATAACAACTAAGAACAATATATCTAACGGCAGCATCTAAGGGGCACTAATTTTAAGGGATAGTAATATGTACTACACAAGGATCTTGCACATGTCCTCTTCTCTTTTCAGTTGCAAGTTTATCTCTTTTAGTGTGAAAGAATGAAGTATGGGGAGAGATAAGAAAGGGAATACAACACTGGAAGCCTAACTGGTTTAGTTTAAAATGAAGCAGCGCCTACTGCTTTGTTGAAGGAATGTAACCTGCTGGTGACAGCAATCATGACTTGACAGAGGATCAATCACAAGAGTTACAAGTGCTTTGCCCTTTTTCTGATATGTGACAGTTTTGGAAAACAGCATTCTAGATAATCCCTTGTGGAACAACTTTTTGGATTATCTCTAGTGACCCTAGTTTTCCTACACAAACATAAATGTGCTTCATATTATTAGCCCCAGTTAGGATAATAGCCTTGGTAACAATGAGAAGCAGAACAACTAAGGAGCTTTACTCTGCTTGGCAGTTACAAAAGGCATCTTGAACAAACAGAATAAAACAACAACAAAAAATGTTTAAATCTACCTGCAGCTGCACTGTGCAACTCTGGTGGGAACAGTTTTACTGGCTGTGACAAGTTTGATTCACTTTTTGGATTTCTTCTGTTTTAAGACAGTGCATCTTTAATGAAATCGCCAGTTTAGTTTCCTTCCAAAATTCACACTTACATGAGTTTAAAATTGGAATATCACAGCAACGAGCCAGACCCCTCCCCCCCCCCTTTTTTTTTTTGGCCAATGTTCATCCTGTAACTACATAAATGGCTCCTGCATTAGCAAAATCTTCTGTGGCCAGTGACTAGAAGAAGATTTGAAAGATTAGGACACGCAAAGTTTTGAGAGGATTTGCCAAGTTTGACATTTGCACCTGTGTAACTAGCAAAGGACAAAGTTTAGCCCTTAATATTATTTTATCCTGGCAGCATTTTAATATATCCTGGTTTGATTTTGTATCAACTCCTAACTCCTTAACAGTTTTAAATATGGTTGTGACTTACCACTGGGGTCACTGAACAATGTTAGCTAAACATCCAAAGTGTGATATTTGATTACAGTTAAGCTTTTCCAAAAGCCAAGAAGAATCCATGAGGAAAATACTAGAGATGGAATTTTTAAAGAGTCTATATGGCTACAAATTCATATAGATTATTAACATATATTTTAAGGATATTGATTCCAAAGAAGAAATGCACCCACTAAGAGAGATCCAAGAAAAAGGCTAATGTGTAAATTGCTTTAAAAACTGTAGTTACTGTAATTACATGGAGCATTTTACAAGCAACTAGGGACTGCTTTGGATAGATGACTGAAATTTAATCAGTATCTGGCACAGATTGCCTTTCTTTCACACCTCACATTTCTGAAGTACTATTCTAGGGAAACCTGCTAGAATTGTAAGCCTTTATTATCACATTTGATCTCTCTACGCAAACTCTGAAAGAGTGACTTTCCCACATCTCACAGAAGATATGGGTCTGGGTACTTTTTCTCAGGAGCATATGTCTGTCTTTTCATTTCTGAGCAAACTTCATTCAGCTATCCAGGCTCAGGTTTGTAATCACATGGAACATTATGTATGAAATGCAGAAAATGTTGGTTTGTTAATGCCGCCACCTGAGACTACAAGATAAAGGAAGCATGCACAACCCTTTGTACTCAGAGGACATAAACACTTGTGCTAAATCTTTTATAAAATACAACTTATTTCTTCTACAGGCTTTATTTTGTTATTTGTATTAGCAGTCAAGAAACTGTCAGTTAAGAAAAGGGAGCCCCAAATGATCTATGCCTTTTAAAGCAAGAAGGAAACAGAAAATAATTAGATATGGTAAATGTGAAAATTGATCTGTCTGAAGAGTGTGCAGTTTACAAGCAAGAAATCAATCAGTTTACACCAAACAGATTAAAATCATGTATCATTATTTTTAATGGTTCAAGATGTAAAGGTCTGAAAGTCTAAATAGAATTCCTGATGATTACTTTTATTAAAATCCTAAGTATTGGAAGATATACAATGGCTGTCTAGATTGATTACTATATTATCTGCTTTGTAGAAGAATAATATCTTTGACTTGGCTGCTTGTTGCTAAAATCCTCATTACTATGCCTAATATACTCTGTCCCTGGAGTAAATTAAAGCATTTCCTTCTTTTGTATTGAAGTTTCCTTAAAGTTGGATTCTTAGAAATACTTGGACTACACTGTGACATCTGAGTTCTGGAGATCAATTTATAGCTGTTAAAGATCATGAAGAATTGCCCCTTAAAACAGTTACTATTTGACAAATAACAACATTTGTGTTTAGCCTGGATATTTATCAAGCAGACAGAGCACTTATTCCTGATGCCTGAATGAAGGTCTGCATGAACAAAGTTATTAATCAGTTAGTGCCTGGTTTTAAACCACTTGTCTTATTTAAAAAACAAAAACAAAAACAAAACCAAATCAACCTGTGCTTTTACATGTATTAAAATTGCATTCCTGATTTGATAGCACTGGGAAGTGCCTATGTCAAGGTGTCATAGACATGGGGCATACCACCAACAAACAGTAAAAGCTCTGGTATAAAAAAACCCCAATTTTCTTTTTCTTCAGAAATGCTTATGTGTTGTTTTAATCTAAGACTAGAGATCTGATGGATTATACATATGCATATTGCATTTAGGCATACAAAAACTCCAGCAGATCATGATTGCATTTCCCCAGATATAGCAACTGTGCTATGTTAGTGAAGTCAATGAGAATACTGCTACTGACCTCATTAGCTTTTCAGAGGTTTAGAAACTCTGATTCAGAGATCACTTCAATATTTAAAAAGTTCTAAACTAAAAATGATCTTTGAACTACTTCTTAATCATTTGTGAGTAAAGTTTTTTTTTTAAGCAAAGCATTTTTACAAAATAAAAATGTTTGTGTTGTATAAGATTGTGGTATCTAAAACACATAAACAAAAATAATTTCTATCTAAGGGTTTGCTCTGAAAACACCAACACGTTACCAGTTTCCCTCCTGGTTTTGTTTCCAAAGAAAACATTGGTTAAATTGACACCATTTTGTGGAATTTATCAGCACTGCCGAAACTGCATTCTATGAAAGAAGATGGTTTCATCAAAGCTGTTCCAAGCAGCTTAGTTATTGAATCCACGGGGAAAAAAGCAAGCTTTACATAGGTCCCAGCTACAAAGAGTCTACTGTTTGCCAGTAAAGGATCAGCATAATTGAAATAAAGAGGTATGGATAAGACCAAAGTTTCTAAGGAAAGATTTGTGGTTCATCATCCTACATAATTTCTCTGAGGATTATGTAAGAGTTGTTAAACATTGAGAATTTCTGTTCAAATTAAACACAGTATACAACGACTTAACAAATATAGCATATATTTTAACAGCAACTTAAGAATTTGGCCCCTATCTTTTATTGCATGTATTCTGCATGCAGTATCATGGTCCTTAAGGATAGATTCAAAATCCAAGGAACTTATTTCAAAAAGGAATGAATAATAGGGATACCAGTTTCTTCCATGAATAATTATATTCTGTGTTTATAGAATATTTTTCAAAGCTGTATACAAATATTAACGAAACAATCACCACAACATCCTTGTGTGCCAGGTTTTACACATAAAGAAATGAGAAAAAAAAAGAAAGATATAAAATACAGTGCCTAGCACTTTAGTCTTATAAATGGGGTTTCAAGCTACTAAAGTAATGCAAATAACAATAATGGTATGGGAGAAACCTTTCAAGTTTGAGTGTCTAACTGGCTTGATTTTCATAGGTTTAGACTTCTGAGCGCTCACAACTTCCTTTGAAGTCGATTGAAAATGTGAGTGTCAGCACACATTAAAATCAGACCACTAATTTAGATGCTTAAACATGAAATTTAAATTCACAACTTTAAGTTTGGAAAAGTTTACCTAGGTGACTTTTCCAAAGGTACCTTACAAACCAGCGTTGGAACTAGAAAATACTTGATTTCCAGTATCTTGTCTTCACAGAGTTTCTAGCACAGACACTATGCACTAAACAAATCACAAAATTATAGATCTATGCAGCTAAAGTAAGTTGGTGTGGGCAGGGAGTATTGCACACTATCATAATCCAAAGATTTGTATGAGATTCGGAACGAACAAAAGAAACATCCGTTCCACCCAGAGCAGCCTAATTGCAAAAATAGGTGATACAACACTGCTTCAGGGAAAGGACTCTAAAGAAGTCTTTTTTACGTTAACTTCTTCTCTCACCCACTTGCATGTTACCTCCTGCCACGTTACAGAGAAAGCCCTCACAAAACTAACTGGAATACCTGGGTTATCGTCTACGAAACTCCTATGGTTTAGCTTTCTTTATACTTAGAAGTTATGCACCAGATTACCTGTCCTAAGGTCACTTCCTCAGCTTCAGTGGACAATGAAGAATTTTTCTTTCTATGTACATAGAACCCAGTTCTGGTTGTTACCATGCAGATATTATTGAGAGAAGAGAGACTATGGGAAGCACCTTCCTCATCAGCTGACAGTCATAGGAGACATCCAGAATACAGAAAGGGTGTTCCTTGAGCCATATGACTTCCTAGCTTTGATGAGGTGGCCAAAGTTCCCTTTTTATGCTATGTCGGCAGCAAGACCCAAGAAGTAATGACTTGGACAACTATGACTCTCTAAAATTGAAATAAGGGTACAAGCTGGTGAATTCTGTCTAATGCCAACTCTCTATGTAGATATGTCTCAGAATATGTCTAACTTAGAGGGTACTGCCACTCAATAAAAGTCAGTTTGTAGTATGAACCGTCAAACACTGAAAACCCAGCATACATGTCATGCATAGATCATGGTGTTTTAATTCAGGCTCATTCTAGCTTGGTCCTGTGGTCTGAATGCCCATGACTAGTCAAATCCCATCAGAGGCACTCCTGAAACACATATTCTAGTTCAGTGATATGCAGAAGGAACAATGCTATTTTTGGATGTGGCTCTGGGCCAAAGCTCAGTGCTTTGGGAAGATGAGGAGATTTGCATCAAGAGCGCACTTCTAATTTATGTTCACCTTCACGGTGGTATTCCCTCCATGCGCTTCCTCCCATGTTGGTTCTGTAGCTTGGTACTTCCAAGACCAGCATACGTCTGGAATTTGCTTATAATGGAATTCTGTAAGGTGGGCACTAGTCAAACAACTTGGGCCTATAAAGGTATGAATCAGAGAAGAGGGAGAAACTGGAAGTTACACGAAGCCAAGCCTGGTTATTACAAAAATCTGTTTGATCTTTTTAATGATCAGGAACAGATACTACAGCCTCACTTGCTGAAAGTCCTGCTTATACCCAATTGACCTTGAAAGAGTGAAATAATGGACTAATGCTATAGCTGTACTAAAACTGCATAGAATCGAAACAATACCGTAAATAAGGAAAGTTTACTATGGTTCAGTGTATTTTATTTCCATTACATTTTGGGAGAGAATGAGGCATATGAACATCAGAAAAAAGTCAGCTTAAATTGTGATGCTTGCAGCTTTAATTATGAGCAACTCCAAGTCTCTGTGTTTACAGAAGAGAGATTACCTACATGTTATTTGAAAACCATTGGGTGTAAGTTTATAGTGGTAACAGGCAAGTCTAATTTTCTTTCATATTTAGGATTTAATAGGTACAGAATGCGGCCCAAGGGAAAAAAAAATGAACAAGTAGTAACTTGATATTTATTCTACACAGACATGAAGAAAGCTTAAAGAAATACACAATGTCTGAAACATTGACATGTATAACTATTTTAATTATAATGTTGCTTTTCTAATAGACTTTTCTGCTATGGAACAGGGTGAAATAGTTGCTACATTTTTCTAGCCAAAAATACCCCTCCCCCAAACCCAAAAACTACCATAAAAAATTGGTTTGGAAAAGCTTATGGTGGAATCATAAAAACTGCACCAATTTTGTACAGTCTGAAGTTGAAAATACAGTATTATGATTTTGCATAAATGATGCTGTCTTTCCTAGGCCAGGTTATTTGTAAATATGGACTCCTTCCACTTCTGATAGTTTTCATCTATCCCGGAGAATATTACTGAAGAATCTTCAGATGTTTTCAAGTGCAGAAATCCACAGCCCTGCCATTTTGACTGCAGTAAGTGACCAGGAATATGGTGTAATGAACAGGGCACTGGTGGAAATCTTTAAATCTCCTTAGCCCTCCTGGTAAATCCAGGTAAATCCTTCAGAAATATTCCCACAATATAAGCACTGTTACTATTTTTCCATTTTTGCAGAGGGAAGTGGAGGCATAGTCAACGTAGGTCGTTTACACAAGAACATGTTGAAAGTTTGTGGCAGAACCAGTATGTGGACTGCAATTTTGTCCTTGCTCTTAGTTCACACTCACTTGCATCTGGATCTCCTCTTGACACTAGACCTTGAAAGCCTGACTCATCACAGGTTCTTTAATATACTTAAACTAAAGCCTATATGAAACATATAGGCCATTATTTTAAATGAATTTATCTATTTTTACAGGGGATAATTTTAATTTCATCGATATTTATATTCATAGCAAATGTATTTGGTGCCTCAGTTCCTTTTTAACACAAGAATTGTCATTTGTGTTGCATTTTAAACCAAATTAAATTATAAAAATACTTAGTTGTGTAACTGTCAACACGACAGTATTTCTTCTTATTACAGAGACAAACAAGGAGTACATTGGAAAAAAAAATTGTGAATCTCATTTCTGATCCTAATGAAGCAAGTAACCCATTATACCAAGGTTAATTTGTTGACTCATGATTTCCACTTATCCAATGATATACTGAATCATATGAACAAACCTCTACATCTAATCAGTTTTTTTTATTGAATCCTGACCTTTTATGCACCTTCTTCTTGATTATGAATGACAGTGACCTTTATCTAATTTAAAACACACATACTGATGCAAAAATATGCAAAGTACACATGTAAATTCTGAATTAAGATGAAGATGTGCATAATCTTCCAGGGAGAAATTGCTTTAGAGAGTGATGTTTATATTAGGGCCAATTGAGGGTATGTGGGGAGAAAAAGTGGATTAGCCAGAACTCAGATGGGTTTGGAGGAACAGCTGCAGAGATACTGAAATCTGTTTAGATTTTCTCAGCTTCTATTTAGTGTCCTGAAATGTCAATATAAATATCAATTTTTATTATGCTATTCAGCATTTTACAACATTCATGAAATGATCAAAATGCAATAAAGTCAGACAAAATACCTCTTCACCTAAGATCTGGCAAACTGTACCTCAGTATTCCATTTATGTTTCACTCAAAATACATAATATTCATTTTCTACAACACAAAAGCTGGGTCAAATTCACAACATTATAAAAGTTGGCTGGTTCATTTTGCCATTTATCTCATTAAAGAGGAATGGTATGAGCATCATCTGGAGATGTTTTTCCAGTCCAGAATATAATTAGGAACTCCTGTAAATGCTGAAAAATAAATAAACAAATATAAGAGGAGTGACTCCTGGGGAAAAGAACTCCATAACTTTCCTTTTGCTTTTTTGTGTTCATCACTAATGGGTCTGCATTAAAATTACTAAAGATGAACCCAGCCATGGGCACAGTCTGAACCGCTGTGTAATCCTATAATCCACTCTCTCTTTTCACAAGTCATTCGTTCCTCTGAATTGCTGTGACCCTAAATTGTAGATCAGTGGCTTTTCCCTAGCCTGTCTCTTAAAAATAAAAATAAAAAATAAAAATATTTATACAGAAAATTTGCAAAACTCGGTGTAAAGACTGTCAAAGCAAAAATCTAACAAACGCATTCTTCTGAGAGACTCCAACCAAACAGTACCTGGCGTTAGCATGTACTTTCATGATTAACAACAGGGGGTTGTCAGACTGCTATTTCTGAAATAAACAGATTTATCCTGACAGATAATCAGCAGTTTGCACTACCTAATACATGTTATCATCCGCCACTGACATCATTACATTAAAAGCACTCTTAGTATAAGCTTTTGTAGGAAATTAAACAGTTTTTATGATACATTTTTGGTGGATTTTTGGGGGGGGATAGAGCGGGAAGCCTGGGGGAGAGACCGGACCATTAGAGAAAAGATACATGCCAAAAAAGACAGGGAAGGTCCTCAGAAATGCCATGCTGTGTTTAGTTCTTCACAATCTATTAATGTAATTTCTAAATAAATTAGAAACAAATGTTCTGACCGTACGCCACGTCCTGTACTTTTCAGCAGCCTTTTATAGTGTCCTTGGCTGTCCCCCATATTACCTCAATACTCTTCTGTGTCTGTGTGTCCTCCTGCCTGCTCCACATAAGAACTAGCCACATAACACATTTCTGAAACACTGCTGATCTTGCCATTTATAGACATATTTCTGAGGCTGGCTGGTGGAGTTTGGGAGACCAGTGATATTGAGCATTGCCTGCATAATTTTCTGGCATGCTCAACACTTATCTTCTTTAACTTTTAGGCATCTCTCTGTGGACCATCCCTCCCTCCCATGAAAAAAGAGACATCAGGTTACACATAACTCACTGGGCAGGACCTGCTGAAGCTACTGAAACTACGAAAAAGTTTGGTGCAGACCAGTTCTGCGACCTGCGGGAAATGTGGAACAACATCATTTACAGTCCCCTCTTCTGAGCTTCCTGCTCACTCAGCGGGCCGTTTCTGCAAGTGATCAAGTTTAGTATACCTCCCCTAAATCCTCCAAGTAAACCATTCTTGCCTCAGTTGTAAAGGTGATGGGAATTATATACACTCAGGTTTGCTGGAGCAAATTCTGAAATTTCTTTCCTTTTTAAAATGTTAGATTTTCAATTAACATTGTACTATTACTGTTCTATGTTTTATGAACTCACCTAACGCAGCTAGTGCAAAGACTAGGTAACAGAAACTGCATGGGGGCTGTCACTTGACTTTAACAAGTATTTCATCCTCTTCCTCAGAGTGCAGTTTCTAAGTCATAGACTATTCTGTAGGGGCAAGCCAGATATCAAAGTCTTGGCTCGAGTGGCCTGTTGTGACTGTCTTTATTTCTCCAGAGATAGAACCTTCATTCCTCTTCCAGTCCTTTGTCTCACATGGGATGCATTTTGTCTCTTGTGCCTTCCTCCTTCATAACTTGGTAGGAAGAGAACTAAGAAATAGTGTCTAGTTACTGAGGGATTTTTATCCATTCACTGTCATTTTCACGTAGCATTCCCCTTAATATTAAAAAAAAAAACACCAAACACCCTCCCCCCAAAACCAAACAACCAAACCGCCAGAATTAAAACAGTGGGAGGTATGAAGTCTCTTACATGACAAATGTAACCTTTAAATAAAGAAGTGGCATCATCACACAGACTTTAAGTACATTTTAATTCCTATGTACTCTTTGTCTCTTATAAAACCTAACCTTTGAGAAATATGTATTGGTTAAGCATCTCTTACCCTCTTTTTTTGCTTTATTCCCCCTCCTAGCATTTCAGTTGCAATTGTTAAAACTAATGAAGAATTCTGCCACAGATCTTTTGCCTCAGGTTCTCTGGACAAAACCTCGGCATCTGATACTCTGAAGTGGAATGGAGAAATAAATGCTAATCTAACCAAGCAATTTCAGGGGTTTATTTTATTTTTATTTCTAAAAGTGTTGAATTTCTAGTGACCCACATTCTGCAAATTTCTTGTACTCAGTTATGTTTGAGGTTGCTCAGATTTTCGTTTGCATTAGGTATTTTGTGTCCAAAGGTCAAATGAGCATTGCTTTTGAGTCAGATGCCTACTGGCTGCATTTCCAATAGTTAATCTTTTCACACTGAGAGAAATAAAGAAGTGGGAAACAGTTCAAGCCATCCCAAATAAACAGACAGAAGTAAAGCAACAATTACTTTTCCTGTGTGAACTACTCTTGCTCATTTCTCCTCAAGAGATAACACTCTCTGACATAACGTCAGATAACCATGTTCAATGTTTCACGGACTTGCCATTTAAAGATTCATTCGCACTCCACTTATTTTCTTTTTATCTGCCCCTCTTTTGGTGCATTTAATCTGTGAAAATTTTCATGTAGACTCCCCAGAACAGGTATTGGAGACAGAGGGAAGCAAAAGGGTCCAATTTGACTTAAAACACCTCTAGAAATGATAAAGGGAGTATGATAGGACAGAAAAAAATGAAATTTTCTCATGGGAATAGTTGTTTGCATAAAATTCTCAACTGTTACTAAAGCTTCAGTGCAGTTCTTGCGGAAGATGGATATGTAAAGCCTCAGGTTAATTTCAGTCATTACCAAGCATTTTACATCTGCTGAAGAATTCCAAACATATAAAAGGACGTCAATCTAAACCTTTAGACCAAAATAAATAAATAAATAAGGAGCAACTTCAAAGGCTGTCAGTAAGCAAGTTACCGATCTGATTCAGCTTTTAACCCCTAGAGGTATAAGCGTGCTTTATCTGCAAAAGAAATACAAGGTCTGTACTCTGTAACGTTACATTTTAATAATCTACTCTGCAATACAAGGCAATGATAAAAACGGAGAATATGATTTAATTGTGTATGCAATTTATTGAGAAGCTGTGGGAAACGTATTCTTTCTATGCAATTATAGAAAATGCTAATAACAAATCATTGACTGAGGACTTCATTGACAATTAGATATCCTATTTATAGCTGTACATTTTTGCAAAGGCTCTGCCACTTACTTTTTAGGATTCCCAAATTGTCTTCCTCCTCTAGAATGTCTTTAAGGTATAGTTCAGCAAATGTACCTGCTTAGAGCTGAAAAAACCAAGGTCTTTAAGAAGTTGGATGGAACTTATTAACAATGTCTATAGCATCCTTTTAAGTTGATAATTTATCTTTTTAAGTGCCTTCTGTAAAACCAGCAGAAAAGACTCTGATGGGAGCAAGAGCCCTGCATTACATACAGCTACAAGGTTTACTGCATCCTATAGATTCTGCTGCAAGGCACACTACAGTGGAGTATCAGGTAACTTATCTTGAAGAGATGTTTGACTGAGTTACTATAGCAATGGCAAGTTTGCAGAGGAAGAAACCTTACCAATAGAGAAAGACACTGACAATCGTGTTTAGAAAACTGTGTAGTATAAGCTAGCCCAAGATGAAACACAAAGGTTCACTCCTTTGAGAGTTTACTGAAAATACATTCAGAGGCCTCAATAATATAAACACCTGATTTCTTCTCATTTATTTCAATGTCTCAAGGAATTCAACTGAGTTATGTGAGGTAAACCTGGTGAACCTACAAGGAGAATTGAGTACATAATTTGGAAATAACTGTACGAAATGCTGCTGATGACTCACTAAGGAACACTTTTGTCCCTGTAAGACATTGGTCATTGGGTAAAAGGTGGAAAGGAAGCAGGAAATAACTGTCTGCTGCAACAATATTTTAATCCACTTACAAAAAATCTTCCTCTGAAAGGCCTTTTTTTTTTTCCTTTTTCATATCTCCAGTGGTGAGTCATCTAATCTCATCTCTGTATATTGCTGAACTCCTCAGGGATCACCTTTACTTCCCAACTTTATCCTGGCCAGAGATTCAGTCAGGCAAAAGATCCTTAATGTCTTTCCTTAAGTTCAGCTCTGTTGTCTAAAACTCATTCCCCTCTTCTTTCACAAAATGAAAGAAGTCTTTTTTAGAAATGCTCTTTTTCTTTCTTTTTTTTTTTTTTCTTTTCTTTCTTCTAGGGAGAGGCAGAACGCCTGTATCAAATCTCTCTTTTCTATAAATCAAAATTGCTTTGAGTTGCTGGGAATAATACACTTCTTTTTTCCTGTCTAAAAAGGATTCTAAAATTTTACTTTGAAACCTCATACATCAAAAATACAGGCTTGTTCTCCCTAAGTAACGTTAATTTACTCAAAAAACTCTGCACTTGAAAGAGTTAATAAAAATTCTAATTACAGGATAAGAAAGAAAGGTCAGACTCCACTTACATCATTGTGAAGGGCTTTTATTACAGACTGCTATAAAACATATTTCTTTTTTCAGTTGCCATCCTCACAGGATAACCTGCATACCAATAGGATCTCCAAAATGCCATGAAGCTAAAGATATTTATCTGCTAAATTCTATGTACAGTAACCTAACAAATGCTAGAGAAAGAAAGATTGCCCTCTGCACAGTAATACTTGTGTAGATGTCTTCTTTATACTAACAATGACAAGACTCTCTATGTTTGTACTGTACTCCAAAAATCAAAATGCATTTTTTTCAAAAAGCAGACTGTCTATCAAAGAGAAAAGATGCACATTTTAGGCACTGAAATACTTAATATAGTGAGCAAGTACTCTTTCCTGAAGCATGCTAACTAAAAATATCTAATCCAGGAAAGTAAAATGGAAAATGTGTACCTCAAGTGTTCCTGAAGAAAATTAGACAGGGTATGTTTGGGAGTATCTATGTCTCTCTCTCTGTCTTGTCTGGTCAACTAAATTTTCATTTTAAACTCTGTCTAAAGCTTCACAGAACTGTTAATTGATTAACTTGGGTATGTTAGGTAGTAAGTCTATAAAAAAAACAGGGTGCCTCCAAATCTAATCATTGTCATTTCTTAACTCCAGCTGTGCAAAACAACAAACAAGAACTTTACTGTGGGACAAGTGTAAATCAGAATAACTCTAATTTTTTTCAATATATTACTCATTAAATCCATTATTTGCAGTTTAACACATTCAAAGGTGTTTTTATAGTTATTTTAATCATTGGCATCCTAAATTCTGACAACTAATTCAAAGAACTATACATAAATAAATGCAAGATTTACTGTCTGCTTTCATAAAACCAGTGTGTGCTGGCAGATGCGTTAGTTCAATATTTCATGTGATGTATGCTCAAAGTTAGGATGCAACTAATGAAGTAGCGCCTGACTTTCCTTTTCTTAAGGACTTTTTTAAGATCATATTCAAATAGTTGTTTCTGAGTTGCACTTTGTTTGCAGAGCAAGCACTGCCTGTCCAACCTTTCTAAACAATAGATATTAACAGAGAACTGAGGGTTCCATTTCACTACTTCTGCTGGCAATTCTATTAACTATATGTTTATCTTGTGGTCTAAATTTATGGCAGGCCCATTTACAGTGAGGCCTGGAGTTTCCTTGTTTACAACACTGCAAAGTAAAAGGTGACCTTTTTATTTTTGTTTAAAACCTTTCAACAGTTTGTTCTGCTCCAAAGATAGCACCTTAATAAGGTTTCAGGACAGAAAGCTCTCTTGGTGCTGTTTTAAATTGCGGGGTGGGGGGGTAGGGTGGGTGTACAGCACACTGCATTAACTTACATAGATATTAGAAAACATTTTTAAAAGAAAATATAAACTTGACTTGAAGATTACATCTGTAGATTAGAAAGCTGCTGTGCTAAGATCCTACCTGCCTTTATGAGAAAAGAAAAACAAGAAGGAGGGGGTGAAGGGAGAGGGGGGGACATAGCTGGCTAAATAAACAGTATAACAGCCGTTTAAACAGTTGCACCTATACACACAAGTAACAAAAGCATCAGGCACCTGGCGCAATTCTATTAGGACCTAATTCTGACAACAATATGCATCATTATAGTGGGATCTGATAATGAGCAAACACTGGAGGCATTACATGTCTTTAGAAGAATCAGACTTCCTACCTTAGTAAGACTGATAGAAGGTAAATCCCCCTTTAAAGAAAGTTGTAAGTAAAACCAGGCAGCAGTTGCAGTAAATTGAGTCCTTTCAGTCCCTGTATACATGCAGCAGTTCTGCAATAAGGGAAAAATATAATGGGAGGAGCAGCTGTGAACGAGTGACCTCCTGAAGCTGAGTTCTCTTTGTGAATCAAGCACTGGGAGCCAGTGCCTCTGATTTGCATGGATTATCTCCACTTGAACAGATACATTTAAATTAACTGGCACAGGGGCACAGGGATTAAAAAAAAAAAAAAGAAGAGGAAGAGTAAGTGAGTGAGTGAAGGAGAGAGGGGAGCGGAGGAGAGCGAGGAAGGAGAGAGGAGAGGAGAGGAGAGCGAGGAAGGAGAGAGGAGATCGGGGCGCTTGGCTGGATACGCTGGTTGAGGCAGAACTGTGTCTCAGAAGAGCTACAGCTCCCTCTTCATGTCACAGTTGTAAGATGAGGAAAGCTGTCATTATGGTCGAGTTTTCCCCCCCCTCTCTCGCCCCCCCGCTTCCCCTCCCAGCTTCTGATGGTCCATTTGATCAGATTTCTATAAACACTTAATAACTCAGCCTGTCATGCAGCTAGGATTTTATGCTGCACGCCTCAAATGATTATAAATCTGGTAAACCCCGCTAAATGATTTTAAACGTGGAAATATTTTGAACAGAGTAACTTGTACAAATGGAGATGGGATATTTCCAAGTGTGCCTTGACAGATTTATTATTTGTGAGTGTGCAGGTGTCTTTAAAATAGTTAAGGGAAGGCAGCATTCAAAGCACTTCTACGCAGGAAGCTCACTAACAGGATGATAGTGTGTGCTCCAGCCAGTATTTTCAACGTTATCTAAAATCTATCAAGACAAAAGAGAGACAAAAAATTTGCATGCAACCACTTCAGAATTTCTCCCTTATTACCATAAATACCACAAACATTACCTGTTGCACATTCCTGATTTGATTTAAATGCAGTACTTAAGCTGATTAGAGAAAGATGAGAATATGTTCAACCCTCTTGAACCTGCATCCAATCCAAGAGGAACCCGAAGTCAACTTTGTTTCCTTTGTTTAGAGTACTTCAAGTAAGTTATTTTTACACCATGGTGTACAATTTTGTGAACATCTACACGCATCCATTCTGCTCAGAAATTTGACCAAAAGTCATGAAAAAAGAGTAGAATGGTGTGTTACATGTCTTTTTGTCACCAGCTGAAGATAGGAATGGATGCAATTAGCATTCTTTGAGAATTATTATTTCGTGAGATTTGGTAGGACAAAATGTCCTATATCAGCAGTTAAAACAGCTGAACTTTGTCTTCTAAGAAGCATGTCTTACTGTAAAACACTGCTTGTTCAGAGACAATGGAATGAAACTGTCTACAAAGACAACCAGGGCCAAATTCTGTCTCTGCCTCATTTGCAGATCAAGCTGAGTCCAACATGAGCTTGTTGTGTTCCTGTTCCTGAACCATATTTCTGGGCTAAAGCCCTAGGAGTTCTCTTAGTAGGATCCCAACATTTCCTTTTAATGCAGATTCCAGAATGTTGTCTCATCTGACCAGAATATATATGGTAAGTACTATACTTAATCTAGTCATGAGAAATTGCTTCTTGGAAATAATCACATTTACAGTAAGATTTGCTGCAGATAAATGATCACATAGATATTGGACAAAGTAGTGGAGAACGTATTTGGATTTTCTAATAAATGCTGTGTGACACAGTTATTGGTGTCTGCCAGAGCCCCGAAAAGTGATTCCTCTGAGGAATACTCTTGGTTCACTGGAGAATGTTTGGGAGTTTGATTATTTTAGTATGACACGGGGAGGATCCTTCAACTAGACTCTGTATATCTGAATATTTACCCAGATGACATTTAACCTGACTGAAATCTCACCCCTCCCTGTGCAGTCTCCAGGACTTCTCAACCCTGTTCTTTGGTCATATCTTACTTGTATGTTGGACCCCAAATTTTATTTCTTATTTTCTCACTTCTTTTACCAGTGAGCACTCACCAGGTAATAACAGATGAATTTAACTCCAGCAAGGCACTCGGAAGTCTAGTCTCAATATTAAACCTGTATATGATAGCTGTGGAAAGCAGCCTTCTGGTTGATAGATGGCTTTGAAAAAGACAGACTGTGAACCAAATTTGTTATTACTCCACAGTGTGCAATACACTCCTCAGACCTGGAGTATGCCAAGCTGATAATAGCATAATGATTCAGTCCCACCAACTTGTATGTCACTGGCAGCAGGGAAGCCCAGAAAAAGAAAGCAACGAGAGGGATTTTCACTTTAAAAGTACATGTAAGAAGAAATGACTATGTAACGAATCAAGACAGCCGTGAAGGTACAAGACAAATTGCAGGGACAAAATGAAGTGGATGCAGAAGTCGTGGGATGTATCTTATTCTATGGAAAGATATGTATGCCTGAAGTGTTATCTGCTAAACTTTATGAAGAGAAGACCTTACTAGAGGTGTGCCTGGAGGTAATGTTGAATGAAAATTTGGTTTTGAGGAAATGGTGTAAGAAAAAGCAAACTGAATGGGCAACTGGGGATTTAGACCCTTGTTGAGCAAGAGGTCATATGAGAGACAGCTCAGAGGAGACTGGCGAGTCATGGAAGGGTGCAACAAAAAGAACAAGCAGAATGGTCTGGGAAACAGAGGAAAGCTAAAGAATATGCTTCCCATCTGGGAGACTGAAAAAGTACAACAGAGAAAACCAAAACAAAAGGTAGAAGGGAAGTGGAAAAGTTAATTCCAGCAAAAATAGTAGGAGACTGGGATCCAAAGAGGAACGAGAATGGTAGAGAAGTTTGTGAAGGGGGAAGAACAAAAGGCAGTATCATCTGCAAATAAAAGGTAAAATGGACTAAGAGAAAAAATAGTGTCTACATGAATTGAGAGCCTGTGTTAAAGAGAAACAACTAAGCTGTGACTAGATCAATTCCACAGAACAGGATGCGAGGTCATTTCCCAAGAAGGAGGATGTGGGATGTGGGTGGAAAAGGAAAAAAGGATTCTGCTAGGAATAGAGAAGAATCTTTTTTTTTAATTTAATTTTCTTCACAGTGGGAAAATGACGCCATGAAATTCCCACTGGAATAAATCAAAGATGATTACACTGAATCATTTCATTTTAGGTAGGGGAAAAATGTCTGAAAAATGAAGGCTCAGGGGAATGGTATCTGGCTGAATATTCATGGAAACAATTGGGACTGAGATCCACATTGTTAATAAAAGAACCTTAAGAAATACAAGGAAACCTTGGCAGAGGTTCGTGTCATCTTCAGGCCTTCTTATTTTACGCAACAAAAAGAAAATCTGTTCAATGAGAACTGAGCTATGGTTGAGGAAATACCAGTGGACGATCAAGAAAGAGAAGATAAAATTATATATTGTCACCATGGTATTGAAGTGTACAAGCTACCCTGGAAAGATGTGAAGAAAGCATAATTAACCTTGCATAACTGCCTTCTAATAATCTGATAGGTTAAAAAGAGGTTAGAAAGGACAGCATGCATCAAACAGAATACATTTGGGCCAAATTAATGCGTATGTTTACCAAGCAGTTAAGAGCCAGTAAGAGATTAAACTATTACTCTTTGTTCTAATAAGCAATACAAATACTATGAGAAAACCAGTCCAAAACGTGATCATCAGTTAAGCTCATTTAAATGAAATGGAACAATCAGGAAAAAATAAGGCTTTGTAGCTCAAAGGGCAAATTTTGATAACCTAGAAGGTTTTGTTAGTGACATTAAATAGACTGATCTATTCAAGACCTTGAACATGGAGGAACCTTGGAATTACTTTAAATCAAAGGTGCTAAAGATACATGGAATGTGTAGCTGATGGAGGAGAGAGAATGCATGGGAAAGTGGTCAGGCTATTCCACGCAAAGGAAGAACTTCTTCAAGAAGATTATTAGAGTTATGGAGGGCACAGGACAAAACAAAAAAGACACATCAGCAAAGACAGATCTGTTTTAGAGGTCAAAATATAAGGTAAAGCAAAAGCTGTCAATAGTCAAACTGAACTACAGTTTGGAAGGGATTTTGAAACAAACAGAAAACCAGTCTTCACCAAATAAAACATGGGACTTCAATACAATGGGGGATCAATGGATATAAAGAATATCTATCTACAATTAAAAACTGACTACTTTGTGTATGTTTTCAGTAATATTGACCAGATAGGAAACAGGATAAATAATGGGGGAGAAATCATCATGATAGGAATTACTAAACTGGAAGCAAAACTAAAAGCACAGTGCACTCAGGTCAGGGAGAGATATCAAATAAACTCCATTCCACAATTCTGACAAGAAAGGGAACAAGAAATCCCAAACCTGGTAGGAAGCAGCTCAGACATGATACTGGCTGACTGGAGAATAACAAATGTATTATCCATGTCTGAAAGGGAGACCTATGCAGCTACAAACCTATTAGTTTGACCTCAGTTACTTTAGAAGAAATTTTGAAGGAAAAAATAATTGAAGACAGGGAGGTAAATGGAAAATGGGATAACATACAAAAAGGATTTACTGAAGATAGATCGTGCCAAGTGAATTTGTTATCTCTCTTTAATAAGATAACTGATTTTCTAGACAAAGGATTTGTGAGACATCTTATCTATATCTGTGCTGCATATGATACAGCATCACATTGGAAACAGGGGATTAGGAGAAGAGTTGTAAAGTGGATAAAAGATTGTCTAATGGATAGATGGCAACAGGTGGTATTGGAAGAAGCAGCATTAAACTGCAGGAAGTTTACTAGCAGGAATCCTCAAAAATCAGTCTTGGGATCAATCTTTTTTTAAGATCCAGGCATAAAGAGAAGAAATTTGAAACCTATAGTTTCCATTAAACTAGGAAACAAAGTCATTACAAAAAAGGATCACTGTTGTTTTGTTTGTTTTTTTTTTTTTTTAAATTACATAAAATACATGTTCCCAAATATTTTATGCACACACCTGAAATATTGTATTATGTTTTTCTATAAAAAAAAAGAAATATTCATGCCACCCACAGGCCTGACAGTGTGGCCTTATCTGACATGCTGTGTGCAGTCTTTGTCAGTTGGAGTCAAGAAAATATGCTAAAACTGGAATAACTGCAGAGAGGTACAACTGCAATGGCTGGCAGACTGGAGAGCCACCACTCAGGGAGAAGAGTGAAATGCTTTGCTGCTTTTATCTGGCTAAGCAAAAAGCTGAAAGGGGATATGGCTGATGTCTATAAATGGATTTATTAGACACCAGGCTGGAAAACAGCCATATAAAGCTATAGAACAGGCTGACAAATGGAAAAGTGGTTCATGCTTAGGTAAGAAATGCAGACATGATTCCAACCATCAGAAAAGTGAATTTTCCAGACTCCAAATATCTGTAGTAGTAGGGGTGAAAAAAGAAAACAAACTGCATTTTAATGGAGAATGATCTTGTATTAAAGAAGTCATCTCACCTAGTTACCTACGCAATTAGAAGACTAGCCTTGATTCCTTGCCTTTTGTTCCCAGTTTCTGTAATATATTCCATTGAACTCAGTCACCTGTCATGTGTCTTCTCCCTCCTCCTTTTTTAGTGCTAATCAGTGTCTTTGGTGTTGCTGCAGAATCGAGCAGATTCAATGGTGTATCTGTCACGCTTCAGAATATGCTGTCCGTGGATGCACTGTGCATTATTCCCACTTCTACCCTTCATTTTGAAATACGTCTGATAAGGAAAGATTATGTCATAGATATAACAATTATTTTAGCATCCGGTACAGAATCTGTTAGGCCCTCCATCCAAGATAACTAAGAAAAAGAAAAGGAACATTGAAAGGAACAAGATAATCTAGCGGGAAAAGACAAGAGTGCAGTTTACCAGGAAAATATTACTGGAGCAAAAGGAATGAGAAAAGCATATTATCTTCTAGCATGACTGAGATCACAGAGCAAGTCAGGCAGAGATAGAGTGAAGGATGTGGGAAAGATTAGAGAAAATGGACAAAGAAATTCAAAAACATTTTTTAACTTTACAAGAGGCTTGATTTTGATTCACTTATAAAAGAGGGCCCTTTGATTTATTTAAATCCACATGAACATCCTTGCTCTGCAATTGAACAACCTTTTAACAATTCTCTGTTGATTAGACAATGGAAAAGCAGAAAAGAACCAATCATGGTTATAATGGCAGAAAAGCCAAATACATTCTAACAACTGGCTATCACATTGATAGGACATTGCCGCATCCCGGAAAGGAAAGTCCAGCAGATATAACTCAGTACCTACAAAATCAGATTAATATGCAAAAGCAAGAATGTGCTTGCTGTTGGTGCTATTTTTGTTTATTCCCATTTCCAATATAGGCAGATATGAACATCAACAATGAACAAACACATTCCGATAAAACAAGATCTCCTGGATTTCTCATAATTTATCATAGAATCATATACAAACTGTAACTAAAACGGAAATATCCAAGCCAATCAATGTCAAAAGATTCTACCTGAATTAATTCTGACAGAGCCAGAGCTGATTAATTCCAGAAAGAAGAGCCTATGATCTGGTTTCCTAAAGAGAAAAGTAGAAGAAACCAGATCCTTGGTGATTTTCTAAATGAGGCCTTTGAAGGAGGCCGAGACAGTCAGAGATTTTCTGGCTGAAGAAATTTCATTGAGAAAAGCTGCTTTGTTAAACTGGGGAACTTTTGACAAAGTGTTGTAGATTCTAAGGAAGGCTCTGAGGAAACCTTTGATCCCTTGTAGGTCTTTTTGTAGAGGTGAAGAAATGTGATGCAGCAGCAGTGTAGCTGTCTGCGAGTTTTGGACCTTGGTTTCCCTGTCTCAGGTGTGTAACTATGGGCAATATATTCACTGTTCTGCTCCAGAAAAGCTCACTGAAAATAGCAAAGATGTTGACAAAAACATAATTTTTATTGAGAAGCTAGACAAAAACATAATTTTTATTGAGAAGCTATAGAGTTGGGAAACCATATAGAAAATGAATGGTCCTTTTATTAATTTAAACAAACAAACAAACGACCTTCTCTTAATCCCGTGAGGTTTATATCCTGCTTTTCAAGTACCTGTAGTAAGTCCAAAAAGCTTATTCTCTGGAAGCCTTTATCACAAAGTCTGTAGGTCCAGGACAAAGCTAGAAAAGAATCCTACAGCTAATCCCACAATTTCCAAAGGTTTTTCTTTTTTTTTGTACCAAAATCTTCATGAAAGACAAAACAAACCACCTCAGAAACAACGTGTCTGAACAGCACCCAAACTTCAGGTTTCAACCTGGAGACAGCTCAAGTCTAATGCGCCAAGGAGATATTAGGTCACACATGTGGAATTCACCCCTAAACTAATCCACTCATAAGATGAGGATCCACATAACCAACAAAAATTTAGTTGAAAAAATGTTCCATAGATTTTTCACAAAATGCGAAATCCCTGAAAAATGGAAAGTTGGTGTCTGGTGAGAAACAATTTCATTGATGAATTCCTGTATAACTTTAATTCTTCTGTATGCTTGCAGGTATGTATGAGGTTTTTTCTTAATTTTGAGATTATCTCTGAAGTAATGTCATAACCCTTATAAAAAAATGGATGATCTGAATAGTTTGAGGTTTACCTATAGTGTCTGTAGGTGATTGAATTGCTAGTTCAGCCTTTTAAACCCCACATAAAGAAATGATAGAAAATCCATTTTAAACATATTTAGGAACAGAAGAAAAAGGAATAAAATAGAACATTTGAGAAAACATTGAAACTGTTACTGGTATTTTACTTGCAATGACAGCTTTCCCACACTTTATACAAAGCATAGAGTGCCTGTTAGGCCAAAATGTGGTGGATAATCTTTACAGAAGAACGGTGAAATTTAAATCCAAACTCTAAGACTCTATAGTGTAATGAGCAATAGACAGGCTATGCATTTAATTCCATTAAGTGAAATGTATTTCATTAACAAAAGTGTTAGTAGAATTAAAACCTCACACTAAAGGAATGTGAAAATCATCAGTGGCAGCTAAAAAGCTGCTACAATATGGCACATATTGCAGAACAACTGAGACTGATGTGGGATTAAATACATATGAAATGAATAAAAAAAAACCTGACGAAATTGTAGCAAAATTTGAATGCTAATTTATGGCACCTACTGAAAGAAGCAGGACAGCAGATCATCTGCATATAAATGGCCTCAACACATTTCTGCATGCCAGTCTGTTACCCTGCTCAAAAGGAAACAAAACACATTTTTAAACCAGACTAAGGCAAGAAGTGTTCAAACAGGAGATTAATGTAGTTTCATTAGTTAAAGTGCAGGAATAATAGTATTAACAGATTTTTTAATATAGTAAGTAAAATTAAGAAATGGTTGAAAAGGGCATATGGAAGAGAGAAGGCAAGAAAAGAAAGGAAAGCAGAAGAAATAAATAACACAATATACCTCTATATTAAAGACAGAGTGTCTTCACGTAGATACCATGTTAATTATACTAACTGACCCTCTGAATTGGTAATGAGAAACAGTTTTATATTTTTTGAGGCTTTGAACATCAAAAAGGACTCTAAGGAATACCACATAGGGAAACAAAATCTACCATAAATAGGTGACTGAATAAGATAGACCACCATAGACTTCCAAATACCAGTATGCAACAACTCCACTTGTAAACATTATAATTACAGAGGCAAAAAAAGCAATATGGGAAAGTTTATTTTATTAATAGTTGAATTCTTATCCACTTTCCAATAAATTTTTTTTTAAAGCAAATTGAAAACAAACACTACAAAATCTACGGAAACTAAACATGCATATTTTTTTAATTGTTTAATTCTTGATTTTTATTTTCTTCTCATAAAACTAGTCTGTCTTTATTATCCACCTCAGAGAGCCAGGTATTCCTTGCAACAACAATTATGTTAAATTTCTGAAGTGCCTGAAGTTTTGCTCTTTTATGTATATAAGTGAAAACATGTATGTATATGAATGACTTCACCAAGAAAAAATTTAAAAAAACAGCACATGCACTGATGGATGATAAATAAACTTAATTTCTTTAATGTGGGATTCTGTTTTACCAAGATCGGTACAGATTTCAGAGGTGTTATCTACACAGTATTCAAGATTATGTATCAGAATTCACAGTGAGTTCTTTAAAAATGTAGTCATCACATCTGATTTACATGGCTTGATATTAGAGTATGACATTCAGTACAGCTTTATTGCCTCTATTTTTTGAGCGACCAACTGAAACAAATCACATCTGCTAAACTCCATGAGAGAAAGGGATCTGTGAGTATTCATTTAAGTGTAACTGTGTTTTCAAAGCTACTTGGGGCTTCTTCCACTTGTGTCTTATGAATATAATGTCACCAAACAAGACAAAAGAGTCAGTCTATTGTCATTATAAAAAATGAAGTGTCTCTTCTCACTGTAAATACAGTATTAGCGTTTCTGCTTTTAATTGCTAGAATGGGCTCAAAGGGTGAGCTGGAAATCTGATAGTTCCCTCACAACTTTTGAATGACAGTGAAATCTAAATCATCCTCCCGGGTCTTTGCCTCCTTACCTGGGTTTCCCCAACATGTGCCCCTGTAAGCCTTTTTAATTCTCCTCCCTGCTCCAACTTCTGCACCTCGAACCACCTCCCTGGAGCACTAGGTCCTCTCGCAGGGGCTGCTCGCTGCCCTTTCCGGATCTGCAGTTTAGGACTGACTAACAACTTCACAGTTTTCTGACCTTTGTCTTCACCATTTTCTGACCTTTGTCTTTGCAATTGAAAAAAGAGGTCTGTTAACATGACAGATAGGCATTTGCAGTGACTGATTCACTTGTAGACTTCTGGTATTTTCCTGGCATTCGTTCACGCTGATTCGTTTCCTCTTTGATGCCCCCACAGCAGGCTCAGTTGGTTTTGGTCCATGCAGTGCAGCAGAAAATTAGTCGAGTGAGCACAATAATGTTTGTACCAACATCATACAACAACCTCCTCTCTTCTCCTCAATTACCAATGCAGTATTTTAATATATGAAATGTTCATTTTGCAAGTACCATTTTGAGACTTGCTATTTAATTTCAGGAACAATATCATAATCAAGTATATTAAATAACACTCAACTGAGAATGTTCCCATTTCATACCTTGATTCCTGAAAGGTTTGGGCTATTCTTTAGTTTATAATTTTCTATTTCTAGTAATTTCAGTGCAACTGTACAGAGTACATAAAATTAAACATATCTATTTATTTTGTGGGATTAAAGCCAAACATCTGAATAAAGGAATATATTTTTAAAGCTAGGAATTTTAAGTTGCTTGCTAATTCTGGAGGATATTAATAAAATCCAACATTAAATACTTAATTTAAATACAAAAGTGAGAGCCTCATCTTTCTAACTATTCCTATATTCAAAAGGGAGAGAAATCAAAGAGCAATCCAGGTCACCTAAGGTAAGGAGGACCCTTAACTCCCCATTTCACCTTTAAACTGAGGTTCCACCTGTGAAACAGGAACAGCAAGTTTCCAGAGGAGATGGATTAATTAAATGAATCTGTGGTCTTTTACTCCAGGTGAGTACTGGGAGCAATGCTGGGATTGTGGTGTCAAAGATGAACAGATTTATTTTGAGATGCTTTTCAAAAGAAGCTGATGGATGTTGATACCCATTTACCATTACAATTAGTGGCAATTTGGTGTCTATGCTGACACTGTTTTGAGAGTTTCATGCCAGGAGTTTTGAATGGAAAATTTAGCTACTTTTTTTTTTTTATGTCCATGGGCTCCTGTTTCCTAAATTATTTTTATTACTTCCTCTCACTTCTTGTTTTAGCAATCCAAATCCTCTTCTCCCTTTCAGAAGTAAATGAAAACAGTTTAGGCAGACATGAATTTTAGCACCTGGATGAATTTAATCTTTTAGTTCTCTGGCTGCCTTCAGGAAGTTCTTTTTCATTAAAAGTGATTTGCATACTACCAAACTGTGTTCCCTACAAGTCTTGAAGCTGATTTGAAACAGAGGGCTGATGGGCAAAAATCAACGGAATTGCTAAAGAAGAGCTAATAAGGTCAAACAAATCAGTAAATCGGTTTTTAAAGAAATCTTTCTGGGTTAGTTTTCTGTTTGCTCAGGAATTCAGGCAATCCTATTCTTCATGCAAGTCTTACTTTTTAATTCATCACATTTATTTTTGCAGAGAAGCAATATTGAAGATTGAATTTAAGCAACCACTTTAGCCTTTTCCACTGGGTTATGTAATGCAAAGAAATTACTCCATGAAGAGTGTAAAGCTTATCCACCTTTTCGTTACTGTGTCACTCTCTCGTGACTCTTTGTTGTATGCTTTGTCCTGTTATTAATATTCATGGTTTTATTACGGTACCAGCACTTTGTTCAGCAGATATGATTTATGCAGACATCTCACCCCCTTGGAAAACCCTGGGAAGGAGTGAGTAGGATTATGTTCATTCACAGAATCACAGAATGGCAGGGGTTGGAAGAGACCTCTGGAGATCATCTCGTCCAGCCCCCCTGCCAAAGCAGGTTCACCTAGAACAGGCTGGACAGGAATGCATCCAGGTGGGATTTTAATATCTCCAGAGAAGGAGATTGCACAGCCTCGCTGGGCAGCCTGTTCCAGTGTTCTGCTACCCTCAAAGTAAAGAAGTTTTTCCCCATGTTGGGATGGAATTTCCTGTGTTCCAGTTTGTGCCCATTGCCCCTTGTCACTGAGCACCACTGAAAAGAATCTGGCCCCATCCTCTTGACACCCACCCTTTTGATATTTATAAGCATTGATGAGATCCCCTCTCAGTCTTCTCCAGGCTTCTGGGCTAAACAGACCAAGGTCTCTCAGCCCTTCCTTATAAGAGAGATGCTCCAGTACCTTGACCCATCTTTGCAGTCCTCCGCTGGACTCTCTCCAGCAGTTCCCTGTCCTTCTTGAACTGGGGAGCCCAGAACTGGACACAGTACTCCAGATGTGTCCTCACCAGGGCAGAGTATAAGGAGAGAATGACCTGCTGGCCATGCTCTTTTTCCTGTACCCCAAGATGCCATTCGTTCTCATCTAGAACCCCTACGTATATTTATAAGTGCAAATATAACTTGGATTATTTTGGGTAGAACTGTCAAAGGGGCTGTCTCTTATGACAGTACTGAGTAGCTGGAAGAAGCTGAGGGCAGGTTCAGTTGTGTCACATCTAGGCACTGTTTCAAGCTACAGAGAGAGAGAGTAGGCTGCAGAGCAGAGCTCTCTGCTCTGCCAGTTGTGGCTCAGGCTGAAATAACCCAGATCTGCTTCTTTCCCTTATCTATCTCTGTAAGCAATTCTTTGCTACTTTGTGGGTTTAGCTCCAAAACTCACTGTGAGGAATAGTATTAATTTATAAAGTCCTATTGGATGTACCTGGCAAGTTTTTAAAAATTTGCTCTCTGCGGAATGGCACCCGTGAACATTGACTGATGTGGGATGGCTGGGAAAGGACAGGAACATTTCAATTCATGGAGAGAGGAAATAAGTTTATTGCTAGCATTTTCCTTTATGATGACAGGGACTACTTCAAGCTGATGACAGTTAGAGGCAGCTGGGTTCCGCTTTTGCAAAAAGAAAGCATTGCGGGGAATATAAATATCGCCTGCCCCAAAACAAACACTGAGAGACAGAGGCATGCACGTGCGCTCCACAGACATTCAGCCTTTGTGTGTAGCATAAGTCTATGCCTTACCCTGCAAAAGACCTCGAAAGCCCATTTTGTGCTTAGTGGGCATGACTGCATGAGCAAAAGTTGTTACGTACACATGGGGGAGAAGGGAGTGGAGGGAAAAAGGGCATCAAAAAGCCAAAAAATGAGCCAAATGCAACTTTTCACAGACCTATCCAAAAACACTAAGGCTGGGGCTGGCAGTTGGCTAAACTCAATATTTGTACTATTCAAAGTATTTCCTAGAGTAATTATGGAGAAATACAAGGAAATACTGTATTTAGAGGCAGATATGCTAGGAGGTAATGAGTGCCTCCTTTGAAACTGGTCTCAGTTTAAGGCACTCAGGACCTCACAGGATCTGGCCTGTGCTGAGAGCTTACTCATCTTGAATCACCCTGACATGACTATGTGGCAGACAGGGAGATGGAAAGAAAAATCCCTGTCGTATAGAGACAGCTCCATTGACTTCAATAGTATGTCACACATCTGAATCAGGCTGATTTTATTCTTGTAGCTATAAAGATAGCCTGTATTTAAAGGAAACAGATTACTGAAAATCAAGTAGAAAATGGCACAATAATATTTGTTGTAATTAAGAAACAAAATAATTCTTTTGCCAGAAGTAGAAAGAAATTAAGTATTATTTTTCTGCATTTGCCTCTACCGAAGCAAAATGAAATAAAAATAGCTTTTATTGTAGTTATTTATGATGAAAAACATTAAATGTTTTTTTCATCCAGCATTTAATGACAGTGAAGACCGAAATGGCTTGGAATTTTATTTATAGCAGGTTTCTGTCTTCTTTGCCACATGATTTTAGACTGATACAAATGTATCCATCTGTGTTCAGCACCCCTAAAAAAGGCATTAAAGCAAGGCAAATTCCCTCTGCTTCTCTTTCAGTAGGAGTATACTACATGGAGAAGAATTATATAATTTACGATATGAAGAAATGTTATCAGCTTTCTCCCATGCATACTGCAAATTGTTCTCTCAGAAATGTACTACATATTAGCATTTTTGCAAACTCAGTTACTCTTTTCTGGCCAGAATCTTGTACATCTCATCTGATGAGAAATACATTCATTCTCATGAATATCATGTAAAATTCATTAATGTCTTTATGAAATTGCTGTTAGTGGTGTTAGAACCTGACACAAAGTGAATAACAGTAAATGGGAATCTTAAGAGCTTTTTTCATCAAGTTTTTGGTGTTAATATCAAAATGTATATTAATAATATAGTTTAAAAATATAACTTAAAATGCAATAATATCAGTTTATTATTAATATTATGTATGTTTATAGAAACACATTGTTTGGATATGTATTGTAATACAAACATTATGTATGTATATTCTTCATATAACACTTTTCTTTAGAATTTCTGAAACTTTAGAATTTCTCAAAAAAGTAGTTTTAACATCATTATTCCCATTCTACAGGTAGGGAAATTTGGTATTTAGAGAAGGCCTCATCTAGTATTCTCTGCACATCTCAAATTACTATACTCTATGTAGGATTCTGGAAATGATTTAGCATCATAACTAAATTAAACAAATTTAAAACAACAAAAAAGAATTGGTATCTGTTCCCATAATCTTATTAGGTAAGTGAATTGCAGAGAAAATTCAACAGCAGGATTGGGGACCTTTTATCTACATAATCCTCTTTCCATCAAGAAGCCCCTCACATTCTTGCAGTTCTCAAAAGAAACATTTCATTGCTATCTCTAGTCAAATACTTCATTTTACAAAGATTTTGTTTTACAGCTTTCTGGCTACCTTATTGGTCTGAGTTCAGAGGGGTTGAAAACTCATCAATTAAATAATTTGAAATACTGAAATAATTTGAGAGTTCTTGATTTTAATGCACTCTTTTCCAGATGAGGAAATGACTCACTATGTATACATTCTGCTGTCTCTAAATCAGTGTCAAAATATATACATACTTCAGTAGGATTTGCTATGAACAGACGTTGACTTAAGACATTACAAGCCAACGTTAACTGTGAGAGGGCACTGGGAAGAACTGACTACCCACTTATGGGGCCCAAAGCATCTGTTATCATGACCTACTCCTTAGCTCCCAGTAGTATGCCAGCATACAGCAGCCTTGTAGTGAATGTAGAGGTGCAGATGGCAACTCAGTGGTGGGCCATATCCCAGCTCTTACACTTGAATATCCAGTCTCCAATTACGGTGACAAATTCTCACTGCACTGAATTAAGGGTTAAATAAGAAGAGCATAGCAGTTAAAAACAGTGAGTGGTTTCTTTCATTTTTCCTGCTTCTTTTCTGAGTGTAGAGCTCATGCACTGGAGGTTACTCCTCTAGCTCTGAAACAACCCCTTGTACCTTGTTAGCAGTGGTGAGCAGTACACATTCAACACTTCAGTGTTGAGCAACATATATTTTTGATATATCTCAGATTGAGAATTACTTTTCAAAATATCTCCCTTCTGTATGAAAAAGGACATTGGAAGCCTTCAAAATAAAATGTGTATTATCTTAATCAGCCAAATCCCACCCCTCATCCCATCCAAAATTCAGTAATTCTGTAACTTCCCATGCCACCTTTTCATTGCTTTTTCTTTGATTCTCTTCCACACACCCTTTCATCACTACACATTGTTAAATAACAAATCTTTGTGCAATTTTCTCTCTGTCTTCATTACTGCCAATACAGACTGCTTCTCCAAGGGTCTACAGACAGTTGTATCAACTTTTCAAAGAACTTATTCCTCCCTGAGTGAGCAATGAATTACTCCATAACCCTAGACTGTTCCTGGATGTCCAAGGTGCTAGAGACTGTAGAAGGAGAGAAAACTACTTGAGAATCAAAGATCCAGAGATCTGGAGGTATCTGAATGGAATCCTCCTTGCCCTTTACAGGTGTTTCTCCAGTCCACACGTACCCATTTGGACTGATCTGAAGAGCCCTGGCATTGGCTTTCACATCAGAACTGCCCCTCTTGCCCCAACCACATCTTTGTAGCCCAGCTCTGTGAATAGGATGGGGTTTTCTTACGTCTTTTCTGATGTTGTACCCTGGTTCCTGGGGTGGAAACTAAAGAAGTCATAACCACTATTAGTTATGCTATTTTATTTTATTATTTTATTTTATTTTATTTTATTTTATTTTATTTTATTTTATTTTGTTTTATTTTATTCTTTGGTTAAATTCCCCGCATTTTCCAGTTCCTTCTCCCAAAGAAATCATCTTGTAGTTAAAGATCACCCACTAACATTGGTATACCTCCTTCCATCAGTAAACATGAGATTCAAATATATTTTTTGACTCTACCCTGACAGCTGGAGGTGCAACAGTCACTTGGTGTGACCGTCTTTTCTTTAATAAAGGAAAAGAAAAGTAGTAAGCTTTTGCATTAATTTAACCACATGGATAATGCATGAATATGATCACAAACTCTGATACAGATATCTACTATGTTGTGAAATGGAAGACTGTATTGGACTGTGCTCGTTAGGACAGGTTCATCCTAAAGAGTGTGTTTGACATTGCAAGCCAGTTAAGTGTCCAGCTCTTCAAAGTAAGAATGATAAACTTAAAATGTCTATGTTTTGACCCACAGCAAGCCCCCTCCTCTCACTGCACAATGACAGCCACACCATTCTTAATGGCAGAGTTACAGGGGTAGATCTGGTTGTAAGGTTTAGGTAACGGTTATGCCAATATAACTGCCAATGGAAGCCCTCACCTTGTCCAATGGAAACCATTATTTTGCAACAAGGGTGGAATCAGCTCCAGTTGACATAAGCAAAAAAGGTACTCTTCTTACATCAAAAAAAATTAGCAGGGGGTACTATCTGTTAAACACTAGTTTAAATGCATGCCTTCAGTTTGGAAACTGGTGCACCTTTCTTGTGTAAACATGTCTGGGATGACAATACTGTGACTGTAACCAATGAGGACAGTTCCTATAACCAGTGGGGAAAGCACTACCGTCCTACTGCATGTATGAGCAAGTTGAAGTGATGTTCAGGATGCCATTTATACAGAAGGATGTGCAAAAAGTACTTGGAAAATAAATGCGTTAGTGTGAGACCCTGTTAGGCACGCGAATACCAGTGGAAGTTAGGGAACAGAAGCAGAGGGCTGTGTAGGTTATAAACATTTTCAATGATAGATGTCAGGTAGTCCAGCCTAATAAACTGATTTCTTGTTTACTACTGAGGGATTCAACCAAAATTGGAAATGAGTTGAAATCTTCCCACTGTCTTATGTCTTCTTCTGAAAATTTGTTTAAGAAAAATTTATTAAAATACTGAAACTAAACCAAAGTGAATACATTTAATGGCTTTCTAACCGTGATGGAGTAGAAAGCCTAATGCATTGTTGCTATATCCAAAACATTTTAAAACTACAAGCAAGGAATGCATCTCTATCATCTGAGTTTAATACAAAATCATGTTCCTCTCCTGTCACACACAGAATTTGTTATAGATTTTATCTGCAATAAAAGCTATGTCAGTAGTGCCACATAATACATTTGTAAAGGTTAGAGATATTTTAACCCACATCTGTGACCAGAATTTTAATGACAAACATATCCTCTGAAGCAGTACTAGGAAAGGAAAACTCTTGTGTAGATATTAATGCAAATCATGTAGAACAATGCCTACACAACATTGCAATAGGGTCATTGTGAATCATGTCCTTGAAATTACAAATATGTGACATAAGTAAAAATATATTATTACAAATTCTGTCAATCTCCTGTCCTTGTCAGGGGTTTCTACTTTTGCAATCCAGAGAGATTAAACTATTTTATTGCTTAAACTGTCACAAAGACCTACAAAACAGAACAGCAGAATTGCTTTAATGACTTTCTTTTTGAAATATGCATTCTAACAAACCATGCATAATGAACAGTGAATTCACAGATGTATTCTTTCTGTCCATTTGTATTTCATTTTCAAAAAAATTATTTATTTCCACCTTGAACTTCGCTAATTAGGGGAAAAAAATAAAGAAGCAAACACCCCATCAGCAGGAGTTTGTTCACATCCAAGGGCTTGAAGGATCAAGTTTTGTATTTGAAACTGGAGTTTAACATAGGAAATTAAAATTTTGATATAGAAAGGTGGCACTTCCTCTTTAATCAGCCTTTCTGCTGGTAAAACTTTTCTGTGGGACTACAATGTCTGGTTTAATTGTTCTTCCTTCTTTTAGTTGGTTTGAGATGATGAAATTTCTGCAAGATGCAGCTCAGCAATGATTTCTTAGGAAAAAAACCAGCATAGCTTAAATGAATGGGAGGTCTATCATATGGGTTCCACTAAGAAAATGGAATTGATGATTTAAACTTGTTTTACTTCAATAGAGCAAGAGATGCAAGTGGGACTGTTTTCCTGCTTGAAAAAAAAGATACGTTACCAAAATAAACTCTTGGGTGATAGGTCTCTGACCAAAGCTGCTCATACTACTTAAGGCTTATTTTGGCAACTGATCATCTTTATTGGAACTGCAAGACTCATTTTGGGTAAATGATAATTCAATTAGTGGGCTCCGTACAAAGTTTCAACTTTTACCTTTTCCCCTTAAAACAACAAGTTTCTAGAAAGCATCAGCAAAAGTCTTGTTTTGATTAACCTTTTATCTTCAAGCCTTAGATCAGTATCAGGACATTTTTTTCTCTTTTCATTCATAATTCATTTTAGAAAATATTGTTGATGTCTGCAACATTACTGAACCTCCACGTTACATTTTGTAATTATCCATAAGACTTGTGTAGCATATAGCAAAACTGTTTGCTTTTGGGGGACATCTGCTATAAATAAAATGATACCATAAATTTTCCAAGGCAACCATAACCTGCATAGTTGTTGGAGAGGCAAAATGTCTTGGCTTCTCAGAGCAGGTTCCTTTTTAGCCTCTTGCCAGGGAGGTCAACAGCATTTACTTTTGTGCTTTTTCTAGGTACCCTCCCCCACTTTAATGAAATTAGTATGTAATGCTTTCGACGCCTGTACATATCAGCTTTCACTCTTTGGGGAAACATGTGAACATCATTAAAACATAGTTTCTCCCTCTCTTTTCAAAAATATTTCCTTAACAAACTTCATGAAATGCAAACTCAAGGAGTTCATTCTGATGCTGTCTTTAATAAAGTGGCATCTACTAATGCTGGTATATATAAGTATCTATTATCATTTCTGGTAGGAACCCCTATCTTCATGAGCAGGGGGATCTCTGTATGGACATAACATTTGCTCTAAAGGTGCCATCTCTGGAGCTCAATTAGGTATTCATTTTATTCTTAGGAGCATTGTTCAAATCTGTTCATCCTTTGCTCTGCAAAGTAAAATAAATGAAAGGTATTTTTAATTATATTGTTGCTTCCACTTACTTTTAATATTAAATGCTACACTGCACCATAAGGAAGGCCACGCATAGCTCTTGTCTCTTAGGAAGATTCACAGCATAGCTGGGGAGTGGGGTTGCCATTGATGTCTTTTTAAAGCAAGCTTTTCTCTGTAGTGGTTTGCTCTATAAGCTTGTTAAGTGAAGAATGAATTAGGAGTGAGCTGATGACTCGCTCACCTCAGAGAGGCAAGAATTATGTTCTTGCATACTTTGAAAAGTTCGTGGGCAACATCTACTCAGGTTCTCTGTGTGTCTTTTCTTCATGAGGCTCTCAAATATCTGAACTGTGGTAGGCCTTGGCGTTTTTATAGTGTATTTACCTTCCGGTATGCAAAGAGCAAAGGTGCTTTTCAAGTCAAGCAGGATATGAAGGCTCTTTCTCTGGCAAGATAACCTCAAATGGTTTTGCAGCTGGCTGAGACTGAAGTAAGTGCTTTTGATAAATGAGACAAAATGACATGTTTGGGTATGAAATAAGGTGCTAGTCACAGGTTTTTGAAACAGCAGCCACAGCAAGTGCTCGAAATACAGCTTTTCCTACTAAATTTCTGTAGGGTGAGATCGTTACACTTTTGAGTTGTTGCTTTTGCTATCAAAATCCCTTATTGCTATTAGATAATGACATTAAAGTAGGTTAGAAACTGTACCAGCAACCAAAGCTGTGAACAGTCATGAATCAATTTTCACTTCAAAATGAGTGCAAGAGCATTTCTTTTTTAGAGTGAAATTTGGGATTCTTATATAGGCATGTGACCACTACAGTGGGGATGATAAAGAAAACACCAAATATGCTGCAACTTATGGTACCTCAGTGAGAGGTGATAACAAAGAAATAACTGTGTTCTGTGCAGGACTCCCTTGCATTTGTCACTGGAGAAATATCTCATTCTAGCAATGAACAGGCAACATGTCTTTATTCTGTTATACCTTTTTATTCTACAGTACCTTATTTGTATTTTGCTACAAAAGGAGTTATAAAACTGCATTTTGCAGATTTTTTGTATGGCATACATAAAGATGCATGCTTAGTAGTACCTCCCTAATGAGAGTTTACTCTTTAGGCAACTCTGATATCTGTTTTGTAAGGTACAGCTGTCCAGAACACTTGGGGAGAAATAGATAAGATAGAATGAATATGGTTTAATTAGGCTGCAACTTTATTTGCTTATCTCATTTTGGAACTACTGATAAAGGAATGGAAATGTTAATACTTTATTTAATTATTTTCATTAGTTAAAGCCTGTTATGTGTCCTCTATTCTTTCAGAACAATTTCCTGAACAGAAGGAATTGGGAAGCATGGAGAAATTGAGAAATTCTAGAGAATTTGAGAATTCCCTAAAATTTGGACCACACTAAGAAATCCTGCACTATGCAAGAGGTGGATAGGTTGAAGGACAAGGGCAGCTGCTTGCTTTCCATAGGAGATAAAACTTATTTTCAGTCTGTGAAAAACATGCGTTTCCTTTCACATATCAGGTTATAAATTCTCTGTAGATTTTTGTTTTCCTTTTAATTTCCTTTTAATTTCTTCAGAGGAAAGTTGCTTCAGATTATTGCATTCTTTTTTAGTAATAAGGTGCTTTTCAATTTTAATTTGATGTCTTTTTGTTCAAATATATGTTTTTAAGCATATTCTTTTCAGCCTGAACTATAGACAAAACTGAAAAAACACCTTTTATGTTAGACTATAGAATGATACCAGTTTTGAGACACTGGCAAATTCTTAATTATGCAAATTTATATCTGATCCTGAAAGGACTGATTACTTACTTGTATACTCAATGTTCAAATTACTCATATACTTGTACATATTTTCCAAGAATACAGGCTTCCTAACATGCATAGGTCTTCATGAGGTAGTCTCTAAACAAACCTCAATACAATGTAAAGGTAACAATAAAAGTTTGGAATGGAACCCTTTAAAAAATATCTTCTGATATAGTCAATATTTGTGAGCCATTTATGAGCGAAAAAAAGTATAAAGACATTGGAGAAGCAGTTTTTAACTAGGTTCTGCAAGTAATCTGTTTCTCAACCAAGCCAAACCTTGCAAATCTTGAATCTTTACCACCATTCAGATCAGCAGAGCTTTTAACAGTAGTAGGGTTAGTAAGAATAATGATGTGAATATTTAAAGGCATAACTGAGAATCAAAAATAAAGAACATTGCTAGTTGCTGACAGTGACTGTCCAGCATGCAGTAGCGCACCTGTACTTCCATGTTTATAAAATATTACTATCCTTATTTTTTCAAATATATATTTCTCTTGTCTTTTTTTTTTTTGTACCTTTTTTATATCTGTTTCTTATAGCATATATAAAGCATATATAAAATGCTAGAATATATTTTACTTAAAAAGTACCACACATTCAGTCATATCATTAGGGTTTTTTTTCCTTCAGATTTTATTTCCTAATGGCATAGATGCTTTAGGATCAGCAAAATCAAATCTTGTTTTCAGGAGACTTGCCTTGCTTTGAGTTGTTAAGCTACTAACCCATTCAATGAATGGCTATGACATACCAATAAAGCATTACTTTCAGCTACTTTATGTATTTCACATTTTATGTTTAAAAATGTTATTATTCTTTTATGAATTATATTTTGATTTTATGGCAAAGAAATCTGTTGTTTTCTTTAACTGATTTTCCATTATGATACCTCTCAACTTCTATTACATTGGAACTGTATTAGTGTCTTCAAGAGAACATGAGCAAATTCTGTATTTAAGTACTGAATTTCAAGGAGAACTGAGCATCGGTCATGAGCATCAGCCTTATAATGTCCTGTTCCAGTTTTCTATGGCTCTCTCTCCATGTCTTCTAGCAACAAATAGGGACAATCTTAGAAGGAGAGACCACTAGATTGCTCCTAGACAGTTTCCCTTCGCAGGACAGGTTACACCTTGGTCACAGATGGTGAGGACAACTTCAGGACTTAGCTCGTAGGCATAGATATAAGGAGGTAGATGATGAAACACCCTACATAATGACTTGGTGAATACAGCTGATTGACTGGTTATTTATATGCTGTATGTGCATTGACTCTTGGTCACCTACTATCAGATTCGGAGTACAAGACTTGAATGGTCTATAGCCTGGCTAATGTTAACAAAAATAAAACTTTTATACCAACTGATTTCATGTAACCTGTGCTCTATGTATTTGAGAAGTGTTTTGAAGAGTTTTTTTTATTTTTAATGTATTGGTACTTAACCTTTTTGTCTTCCTCATCTGTAATACAGCTCTAATTATGGTACTTAAAGATGAAGAAACAATTAAAAATGTGAAAAATGCACCCAACTTAACTTTACATAAATCTAAGTCACAAATTTAGGCCAGTAATAGAAAGGGATTTTTTTTCCCTACGGGAAAAGAAAAAAATCCAAGAAGTTATTTTCGGTTCCAGAGTGATATACAATACTCTGGCTCAATGGTTTACGGATAGACACCCTTAAGCCTGTAGCTGGTCAAGAACTGAAAAATTATTTGGAATAAATAGTTTTGCTTGCCAGTTTAATTTCTTTCTTACAAAGGATCTTTCCTTCCAAAGAGTGGTCCCTGGCTGACACAGAAACAGAACATGGAGTGTATGAAATATAACAAACTCCCTGACTAAAAAAGCCTATATTTGCTGGCGACTCTATACATAAATAATAAGTTTGAAAATCATGTTTTTAATAAGACAGGGTGTTTTGTTGATCCCTGCAGTAGAAACATTGTAATAATTCATGCACAAGCTGACTAGGGAGAGACTGCCAGACTCCAGGACAAATAGTCATGAGGAAAGTCCCAGCAGCAAGGAAGATGGAGGTTTAGTACATTAAGCAAAAACTCTGGGAGGTCTGGGAGATCAAAAGCACATTGTTTAGAAATAGGTCTCCAAGAAGCTTGAGGCACAAGTAGATGTCCTTCCTGCATCGAGCTACAACTACAGCCTTGCAGCTGCAGCTCAGGTAATGGGACAGACCTATTTGTTGCTCCTTTATTTTCAGCCAAAGTTAATGGAGTTCATGCAGTTTTCAGCTAAGGTTTCAGCAGCCAAAGATTCAGTGATTTTGGATGAAGTGGAGTGCTTATGTAGTCCCTGTTTTAGGGGAAGCAGTGTAAACTTCCAGCTGGCTGAAAACAGAATCTGGGGGCTAGAGCACTTTGATGTTCCAACCAGTTGCAAAGCGAGTATCTGTATATGCTTTACACACTGAAAGTGAGACTTAGGTAAGATTGAGGGTCCAATAATGCTTAAAACCTCTTCTGATTTGTGGCCTGATAAACCAAAAAAATATATTTTTTTTCTTTTTTTGTCCTACCTGGGACATCTTTAGGCATATACAGATGTTCATTGTGCACATGCTCTAGACAGTTGTGGCAAATGGGGAATTTCTATAAGCACCATCAGAAAACAAAAAAGAAGTGAGGAAACACTTAAGTTCCTGATCAATGTTCATTTCCATACGTCAGGAGGTTTACAAGCTGTAAGCACAATGAGGGAGGCACCAGATTTTCTAGAATTAATATACATCTCCTATCTTGATAACACTGTGTCATAACAAATAATGCAAACAAAAAAAAAAAACAAAAAAAAAGCACAGCTTTTAATTTTATTAGGGCATTCAACTGTGAAAAGGGGGAAGTGTTCTAGATTGTACTCCCAGCATTTTATTTCAGATTTTTTTTTGTCAGTAATTTTTTAATATAAAATATATTCAACAAGTCCTCCAGCATCTCTTTAAAGAGAAGAAGTCATGCACAGTTCATTCAAGAAATACAAATAAATGCTTATGCCTGGGAGTTGTTTCCCTTTTACCCTGAATTTGAAAGACTGGGTTGCAGACTTCTTTCCATAGTATTTCCTAAGGTATTCCTCATCCATATACTAGGGACCTGGTGAATGTTTCCTCTGGCATTTCTTCTGGTGAGCTACAAGCACCTCCTGATCTCAAACAATGCTGTGTGAGTGTTTGTGTCATGTGAAGCCTGAGCTCATTAGACATATTTTCTAGTTATTCCATTATACATAGAAATTTTGCTAAACACCTGCCCCCTCACAAAATGGGATTTTTGGCTAAGCATGGCTGGGGAAGCCCAAGTTTTTTCTCAATGCCTAGTGTAAGCTTACTCCTTTTGGCTTAGCTCAAGGCACCTCTTTGGTTTAAGTTACCCAACTAATTCCACCTGAATATTGTAGTGAAAAGTGCAACACTTAAATCTTGCATTGAGATCTTATTCTACATGCCAGACACATGGCTGTTAAAATTTCAAGTCCTCTAGACGTTAGAGAGGCAACAAATCTTTACAGAATATGACCTTAGGTCTACTGGACTCCAAGTTTCAAGTCTGCAAAATGAAGTAATAGGTTTTTTTTCCTACTTCACTGATGTGGGTATTAAAGCCCTCCCTTAATGAATGAAGTCTTGGCTCTGTCAGAGCCAGTGTCAAAACACACATTGACTCCAATATGGCCAGATTTTATCTAATATTTAGGATGCCCTTATTGCTGCCCTGTTTGAACTGTGACAAACTCTGAGTGTTCTGCATGCCCTGTAAAATATAACCTTGTGCAGTCATCCGACAACTCCCTCTGTGTCACTTACTTTTGCCCCCTTCCCTCCCCACATACAGACATTTAATGTGTCTATAATTTTCTTGATGATTTTCATCCCTTGTTTTAATATTGCAACCATATTTGTTGGCTTCCTGCCTGGTCTCTTGGACTTATCTGACAGTGTATGCTTTCATTTGTTATTCAGCTATTTTACTATATCCTCTATGATTTTGTTTCATATCCCTTCCTATATTCTTTAAAACTTCAACCTTGACCTCTCTCTTCCTTTGGTAGACCTAAAAAACAAAAACTTCTTGAATTAATGTGGTTTGCATTTCCAGCTGTAGTGTGTCTCATTTGAAAGTTTTTCTTTGCATTTGCAATATCTTTATCTGCTCTGAAGCATAATAGATTTTCAATTTATATACTGCTTTTAACATCAAGCAGTCAGTTCAAAGTCCTTTATAAAATAGGGGAAGAGGAAGCTAAATCTGAACAGTTGGTGCAAATAGAAAAGTTTTCAGGCTAGATTTAAATTGCGATAGCGTAAGGGCATTCTACATATAATCATGTTTCTTTCTTTACTCCCAGTGCTCCCTACTTGCCTATTTTCTATTAAACATTATACTAAGTGATCTTTCCATTCTTCTGCATCCTTTTTTTTTGTTGCTAATTGCTGTACATACTTGAGGGAAGTTTTTTTTTCTTATAGGCTTTTATGCATTCATTTTTTGAGTCCTTTGTTATGACTTCACCATTATTTTTAGACATGGGCCAAAATGAAACTTCGTCAGATGGTTGCCTGGATGCCCAAGTTTAGCATCACATGTAAGTCTCCAGGGCAGCTTCATTCTCTGGCAGAAACTCAGCCACTATTCACTCTCAGGAATGCTAATTTACCACAAATTGCACCTCATTTCTTGAAAGTGATTTGCCTATAATAGACAGACCCTGGAGAATTAAAAGAGACCTTTCTTTTTCTTTTTCTTTTTCTTTTTTTTTTTTTTTTTTTTTAGACTGAGGTTATCAGACACAACCACGATTTGCAGTTCTGTCTTGAAGCTACCAGAATAACACAAACTCAGTCTGATTTGTCTAATGTCATGCTGAAAGGCATTATTAAAGCTTGACATGGACAGGGGGTTGTGGAAAATACTTTGATTCTGTAACCCAAAGACTTTCATAGACATGCTGTGTCACTGTAAGACTTTCTTCTCTTGTGATTATCTCTCTGTAATGTAACATTTCTGTACTGGAGCTCTCAGTGACTAATTTCCCAGAGTATTACATCATTCTATTATAAGGAATACTCCTTACTGTCATTCCTAGATCAGGATTATGCAGAAAGGCTAATGAGTACTCAGGGATTAATCATTACCATAACTGTGGATCGGTCTCTGGGAGAGGAATAAGTGGGAAAACATCCACCATTTACCATTCTAGATGGATTCACAAGGCAACTGTTTATCCAGAATAAAGTGCAAATTTAAAAAAATAACAGATGGTAACAACACTAGGTTGTTATTTCTTTTTGAAAAAAATAACATCAAAGTTCCCAGCCGCTAGTTTGCCTTTGATAAGGTACTCCAGTGGACTGCTGGCCACAATGACCAGTATACATGCACTGAGGAACATGAAAGCCAGTCACAGCTCTGTGCCGTGCTTCATCTTGTCTTCAGGAGCTGCTTGCTAGTCTTCTAACCTGAAGGTCATCATAGTAACAGTGAAATTGACAAAGGAGAATAAAAGATATTTAAACTAAAGCACAAAGATGTTTATTCTGCTTCTGTTCCCTGAATTGTTATTTTACAGGAAGCATGATGCATCTTGCCAATGCCTATTACAAGATATCTGCTTGTCTCAGATTTGCAATTTTTCATTCGAAGGAGTTTACCTCCTACTTCAGTGCCAACTTCTGAGTATAAAATGGAAATTTTTTTTTTAACATACAACAAAAAATTACTTTACACATTGATTCCCTGCTTAGTTCCATTTGTCTGTGACTGAACAGTTACTGCAATCACCTCACTTTACCTTTACATCATACTTTGCAACGAATGGAAAGCATTACTAGACTCTATTTCTCTCAAAATCATTCCTGAAAAGTTCCGTGATTACCTGTCTCCTCTTCTCAATGTACCATTGGAAGACAGAGTAGAGGACAGAAATACTGATGGAAAGTAAATACAGTAAGAGGCACTTGTTGAATCACTGATCTTACTGTTAGTAACATCGATCAACACCGATTTCCAAGAGCTCTTTAAGCCATGGCTTCATTCACTTTCTCTTTAGTAGTCTATCTCACTATGGTATACTGTATGTCAAGCTATTTTACATGGAGAACTTCCTGGGTTTTGACTCTGTTTCCAACTGAAACCACCTCTTCTGGCATAATACTTAACAGTTCTTTCCAATCAAGTAATATTGATTTCAGGCTTTTTAAGTGCTGTAGCTCTACAATTGTCTTCTCTGCTGAGTGTGGTCTGATTCCCTCGTTAAAGAGACTGGCTCATTCCACTCTCCATCAAAGGAACTGTTCTTCTCAGATCTTCTTTTCCTCCTGATAGAGCTGGCTCACACTCCTCTTCCCTCTGCCAGCACTATTGGCCTACTTTGTTATGCTCTGATGGAGCCATCCTACCCTACTTGGCTGCAGTTGGCCTATTCCACTCAGCTCAGATTAAGCTCTCTAACTCTGCTCTTTTTTGGTCTGATACGGTCATTCTCCTGTAATCCTCTGTGCTTTTCTATAATCAGTCTGCTCTTCATTTGTAGAAAGCTGTCTTGATAATCAGATTCCCTCTGTACGGAATTTAATCCAGGTATTTGCTAATGACCACCAAGACTGGTAGCTGCTTTTTCCTGGCATGCTTTTGATAGGAAGGTTATATTGTGTATCTGTCATATGTTCTGTAAAAATTATGTAATTCCACATTAATGTAAAATGATCTGTGTAGAGCATATTAGTACAAAGCTGTGAACAGTCCTTGTACATGGGAACCAGGCAGAAATGGACCTATGTAAATTCTAGTTAAAAGATTATTATTACAGAAGCGCATATTGCAGAGGCATAAAGGGACCCCATTGGTGTTATTAAAAACCGCCTAACTAAATCCTTCACAGTGTGTATCAATATCAGTGCACTTGCCCTGGGGGCTGTGCAGAAAACTTTCCAAACTGTAGGTTAAGAGCATGTCTAATCCCACAGTGTTTACAATTTGCTAATTATTTGGATGCTGATTTGCATTAAATATGGAAGAATTTAAAATATCCATTTGTATGTTGCTATTGACATGTCCTAGCCACAACTGTTCTAGCTGTTTCTGACAAACAATTTATTACCTTTCTGCATGTCTGATGTAATCATTGCTCAAAATGTGGCAGCTTTTTTTTCCCAGTAGTTACAATAATCCAGAAAAAAACACCCAATAATTAAACAAATGAGAAAGTACAATTAATTCATGAAAGTCCTTTTTGACAATGGTAGCCCATATTATTCTGTCTTTGATTATGTATTCAGGCCATTCTATTTTTTAATTCACCTATTCTGCATTATTAAAAAGTATACATTCATTACTGTGAACGTTTATTTTGACTGAAGCATCGCCAGTTTTAACCAACATGCTTGTATGAATCAGAGCATGATAAAAAACATTTGACTTCATAAATCTTTTACTTCTGAATGACTAATGAAAAAAGAAAGGATCTATAAAGCCATGAATACCTTCTCGGTAAATGATGCAAAAAGTTCTATAAAAAATAATTGATAATTTTGAGATCAGCGAAAAATATTATAAATCTGTCTCCTTTATGAAGTCTCTTGTGTGAAATATGGAATGGTTTAGGCTATAAAATATATGCTTACCAGCAGGAGATTCAGTCAACAGCTTTAAACAAGATATTTATGGATGAAAACAGAAGCCAATGTTATAGATAAGCAATTCAGAAATTGTATTTATTCCTATTTTTATTCTCTTGCTCATTCTCACTTAAAATAAACTATTACAACATTATATGCAGTTAATTACTTCTGCTGGAAACTAAAATATTTAGTTCCAGCACCTTTTCTCAATGGACTTGCAAGACCCTATTTAGAGTTTGTGTATATGGTGTGTTGCACATCTTAAAACCATAAAGACCATGTCAGGGGCTCTAAGGAATAATAAAATATTAATTTGATGGCAAAAATTAAGTGGCTTGAAGAAAGAAGCTGTTGTTTATCCCATGAGTGGCTTTTAAGACATTGATGTCTGGTTTTGAATGTGTCTATTCTTAGCCAAACTAACCACACGTAATGAGACCTAAGTAACTGTCTGACTTCAATCAAGCAGCTCATTTATGGAAAACCACCAATAGTCTCCCTGTCAGGTCCTCAGTATGAGAAAAGACATTTCCTCTTTCTGGACTCTTCTGTTTTGGTAACACTATAAAAAGGCCTGTTTAATCCCTGTGAACTTGCAGAAAAGGCATGTCCTTAAAGAAAAGACACTCTCTTCACACATAAAGAAATACACAGAAAGAAACACACAGAAAGCATGCATCTTATGTGTGATATCCTACTTCACTGAGAAAACAGAAATAGCTAACTGACCATGAATAGGGAAACAAATAAATTAATTATATGCTTGTTAAAATAAATGAATGGTTCTGATGCTCCACTGCTTCAAGAGAATTAATTCAATTTACAGTGCCTAAAGATCCACCTGTAGTTTAGTAGTGGTTTATATTCTGTCATCACATTTAAATAAGAAATCTGGGTATGTACTTTGCTTTCAATGACTGCCAGAGGTAGTCATTGTCATATAGTCAAAATACCAATTTACCCAAGGAATACTGCACTATGTACGCGTTTACAGTTAGCAAAAAGCTATTGACTATGATTTCTTTTCGTACGAAATAAAAATTTAAAAGAAAAAAATTACTTCCAGAGCTATTTTTGTAGTGGTTACTAGGAATAATGCAACTTGGTTAATAACTTTCAGAGTAAACCACAGAAAATATGAAAATCTCTGCAAAGGAGATTTTTCATAAGTATCTTTTGAATATCCAAGGTTCCTGACCACACCCTTCCTCCTTCTGTTGACATATTCTTCAAAGCAAAGCAAGATGCTGAATACATCCTAAGGAAGCACCAGATAGTCTAAAGATCTTAAGCAACATAACGTGAAAGCATTGGCAAAAGGGCAGAAGGTGGGAGAAGAGCCAGTAGAGCAGGGGAGACTGTGGCAGCACAGAGGTGAGCAGAAAAGTGTCTATTTCACAGCTCAGAGAGGTACAAAGAGCAGGAGTCACTGAACTTAACCCAAGACTAATTCTTTTGAGATGTTCTGGTGAAATCATTCTTCTTATCCCTTGAAGTTAATGATCAGAAGTACAAAATGAAGCTGTGACCTGTGGTCCTTGAGGAAAATAAAAGAAAAAAAGGAAAAAAGGATGAACTTTTGCATTGTGCAAGCCCCAGGACTCTTTCAAGGACAAAACAGCTGGATGTATTTTTTGCTGAGTCATGTCATTGGTATGTGCATCTTAGCAGACATGATGAGTAGTATTAAAATTATTTTTAGAGAGACAGTTGGCCTCTGAATGCAGATGTGCTACATACAGTTGGTTATGCATACATGTCAATTATTTCAACAGAAACGAGGAGAAAAGTAGACAGACTTGGATGTTTTGTTTCACTTTTATGTTTTAGACACTTTGCTTTGGTGCTACGTGTCTAGTATTCAGTTTGTCACGTAATTATACTAGGTCTCGTTCGCTTTAGAAAATCAGGTTTATTTTCTTTTTCAGGAAAGAGATGACAAGTGCTATTTTAATCTTTCCAAGCAGCTTCAATATTAAGCATTCCTATCACATATCAGTTTGGGGAGGTGAGGTTACAGCTTTAAGTTGCCACATCTGGAATTTTGTCCACTGACAGGTAGATGTGACGGCCAAAAGCAAAAGAGGGAGAAGAGTTTAGAGTTGGATCTCAGTTAAGGTTATACAGCATCAACGGTGTCAGGCAAGGGAGGCATTCAGCAGACTATATCTGCTATGCAAACCACTGAACGTCTCCATCTGACAGCTTTTCAAAATAGCTACACTTGGCACCACTTCTTTGGGCACAATATGTCATGGATAATTTATTTAGTTTATACATTCAGCTGTGTACTAATTAACTCTTTGTCTTTCGGAGTTCTGATTTCCTGTTTAATGCATTGAACATTGCAGTCCAAGGGGAGAAATTTTTTTGGCATTTGCCTGGGTTGAATTCAGAGCAATTCAGATGGCTTCAGTGGACTTATATTCCCTTTAGAGAGCAGAATTTGATCCTCTCAGTGGAATTAACAAACAGCTATAATTACGTCCATTAAAAAAAAAAAAAAAGCAAACAGATTTTACCTTCCTTTTTCACTATTTGTTTTTTATGTGTCAAAGGACACTTAGCAGAGGACAGCACAAAGCTTTTCAAGAACAGTCACTCCAACCAGTAAAGTTGACAGCAAGACAGAAGCTAGATTTTGAATTGGGCCCCCATTAAAATTTCTCAAGGGACAGCAACTTTCAAGATTGTAATTTTAAAATTTTGATCCCAAGCAGTGGGACTAACCAAAGGCAGTTTGTTCTGAGGGAAGAGTCAATGTGAAGGAAATCAGGGCTAAAGCTTGCATCATTTTGCAAGAGACAAGAAATTAAAACTGAGTGTTCTGAAATTTACTCACAAAGAACAGTTACTTTGATTTTGATTTTTTAATTTGTTATTATAAACAGAACATTTTGAAATAAAATCATTTAAAATTAGAGTGCTGTAACACTGTCATATCTGTGTTCCAGTTTTTTTTCTTGAAAGCTAATTATGACAAAATTAGAACTGACCTTCTACTGTGTTGACAGGGCTGAATATTTCAGACGAATATGACTCCAGCTAAGTTTCTCTGACCAGGGCCACTAATAATTAATGGAAGTTTTTGAAGTTCCCATCACAGAAGCATATGAACTCCTGAGAATTTAGGAGCCAGAAACAGAGATAAAGTATGCACATTTCATCATTCAACATATGGAACAAGGAATTTGATGCTGTTTGTTGGTTGACAAACTCAGTTCTCAGATTTTGAGAAAGTCAGAACTTTGTGACAGGATTAAGCTGATATGCCTGACTGTGGAGTGATGAGCTTTGACTCAGCCTGAAAGATGTTCAGCATGAGTCTGAATGGTGTTCCCATGCACAGCAGAGGAGAAATTATAAAAAGTTTCCTTCTCTTAGAGAATGGAGAGGAGAGAGACAGGGCAGTGGAGGAGAAGAAAATACATAGACATAGCATATGTTACACATTTAAAAGAAAAATTGCTTACTGAAGAGCATAGAAGAACCATTACATTTTTTTTTTAATTTAAAATTCACTCATGTGGGCTGAGGCGATACTGTGGCAGCCAAAGTGCTAGAGTGGAGGTCAGGCCTTCATTGCAACTGTTGCTAAATGCTTGGTAGCCCCAACTGCACAAAAAACCACAGGCAGAATCTTCACACCGACCCAGCAGTCTGGCTCGGAAGCAAAAACATTTCCCAGAAATTTACAGTCTGGCACTTCCTACTTGTGTACCAGCCTGCTCAATATCCAGGCTCCCTGCAAGCTACTTTTCACTTTGGGATTCACAGTAAGCATATTGAAAGCAATGGAAAAATTCTCATTGATCTTAAGGGCCTTACAGACAGACCTTCTGTGAGTGCAAATGCTCCAAACACCAAGTTAGAGACGTTAATGTGAGCTTGTCATACAGTGAGGTTGTTACAGAATTGTATATAAACACTGTTTTAAATTGTGGAGGAATAACCATTTAGTGAGTGAGATGAAATGGGGACATGTAAGTCACAGAAACATATTTTAGTAATTTGTTTATATGAAAGCAAACAAATTGCTATGAGTTTAGCAATTACCATCAATTTACTAGCAATTATTAGCAATTTTTTTTACATATTGGATTGTGGGATTCAATCTATTCTATTTATTTACTTGTTTTCTGTTCTTTGTTTTTATTTTATACCTCTGGGATAATTACCAGAGACGAAGATGGCAGAGAACAAAAATGCCCATTGACCCTAACAGGTCTTAGAAGCAGCAGTGAAGAGTGGCACATCGGCCAAAGAGAAGATCTGGAGTAGTTAGGAATCACATATTGATCCATCAAGAGGGGCAGGATATGACCTGGATGATTTAGGGGTCTTGTGGTATCCTACAAAGAGAAATCCATCTGACTATGACACTCAAGTTACTAATTTTTTTCCCTTTTTTTAATAAAAAAAAATATTAATTGCACTTTACCAAAACCAGATATCAAGGAAAAAACCCCCAAATGGTGAAGCTCCAGTTAACAAAGGTTTTCAGTACCCCCAGGTGTGTGTATAAAGGGGAGTCTGTCCCATGTAACAGACACCTCGATCACTCTTGAACTTTTACTGTCTTAAAGCAAACACAAGCCTAAACCAGAGATGTGTACGTAGAAGTCTAAACAGATTAGCTTACTCACAGGCAGTGAACCGAACAACAAACAAACAGAAATTAGGATAAAGGAGATCAATACACAGCAACACAAGGGGGAAAGTTAGCGTCTGAATCCAAATTGCTGACAACTAACAGATTCATTGCTCCTTCAAAGGAGAAAGAGCTGGTTCAGCACCTGGAATGAGAACATAGGCAAGAATGGCATTTACATTTTTGTGGCTCACACAGCCATCCTATGAGAATGGATTATTGCATACTGATGAAAATAAACATAAGCCAAGGTCTGGGACTGCATTGCACTGCTAGCTACTTTTCAAAGAAAATTTAAACTATGAAGATTGCAAATATAACAGGTCCCACGTCACAGTGACAAACACAGTATACAAACACTAAACCTGGCGCTGTGTTTAGATAGCCCTGATCAACCACACCAGACTCATGCTGTCATGTTTTCAAAGGGAATTTTCTGAAGCATAATAGAAAAATGTGTATGAGAGAGAGAATCAAATGCACCAACATCTTTAAAGTAACAGACATTGCCTTATGCATTCCTCTTGAGCCTTAAAAAAGAAGTATAAAAAATTGCCAGGTCCTACATTGCAGCTGTTTTCCTCAATGGTCCTGGTGGCATTAACTTCTAAAACTTTAATTTTCTAAATTCCAAGCATACCTGAGATCTGTTTTTATGGACTTTATTGTCCATGCCTGATTGACATGGTAACCATGGCATCATTCCTGTGATGAGGAATTCAACTTAAAAAAAAAAAATAAAAAAAATTTCTAATTTACAACTATACAGATTCACACAATGTGATAATAAAGAGGATACATGATGAAACCTGACAGGACGTTGAGCTTATTGCACAAGTGTGGACAGCTGAAAAGGCAAGGAATAATACAGTTGTCACTGGACTGTTTCACCTTAACAGCATATAAACAAAAGCACTGTTGTTAATCAGTCTGACTCTTCAGCTGCGTAATCCCAGAGTATTAATGCTAAATGTGAAAACTGTAAACCTCCAGCTTTGCTGGGTACATAAAACATGACTATGCAGCAGTCTGTTTTGGTCAAGAAATTATTTTGATGTCTGAAATCAGGACATACGTGTACAGAATATATGCTTACATAATGTTTTACATTTTTTGTGCCTTAATGTTGCTCTTTATTTTCTGTAATACTCAATTTCTACTAGAATGGCAATGAATTTTAATGGTACACAAAAGGCACAGAATAGACATTGAAACTGTATGAGAAATGGCTTAGCAGTAAGTACTCTACTTGGTTTTTCCACAGACATTCTCTTATAGAAGAAATACTAAATTCGCAACAGCTCTTAAAAAAGAAAAACCTAAACACTTCTTAAAGTATATGGTCTTAAAGAGTAACTTTCTTTGAAGAATTGCATTTTCATTCTGGCAATGCTTACTTCAATCTCACCATTTATAAGAATAATTTATTTTTCAGTAATACCTAGCCATGTGCTGATATCGAGTGTACAGTCTGGCACAAGAATGATACTGAGATGGTCTTTAATATAATGTCAGTGTGCTAGTCACAGCTATTTATCCTTAATATTAATCAGCTTATATTTTTATACATACATGAAGGTATTTTTCACACTTTTTCACCATAATAAGGAAATCCATATCTGACTTGAAGTTTAGGTTCTGAATTGAAATAGAAATGTAACAAGAGGTACTTAAAAAGTAGTTTTGTATCAGTCACATAGGTTTTTTTCTTCAACAATTATCAACTAGAGAACAATATACAATGGGTAACAGTATCCTGTACAATTTAGCCCAATTGAAAGGACTTTTTCCCAGTCTTAGCTAGGTCCCTTGCATTTCATATTTTCCTACATACTTCTTCATGACTAATTGGGGTAACATAAGCTTGCACTCTCTTGGATATTATTCACTGTCAGCTTTCTCTCCTGAATAAACTGATCTCTTGAAAACTTACTTACATAGCACACAGGAGGAGAAATGGAGGAGAAGCAATCATTGTCCAAAGAGAGGTGGAAAGAGGAGGCTGAATGAAAAATAGATAGATATGAATCACACATGCCAGATGCTGAAGTAAAGCCTGTTTATCCCTAATAAGTTGGTGAAGTTGCAGAGAAGAGTTTATCCGTGGGAATATAGGATTCTTGTAGTATTGCCAAGGTCAGTGATAACGGATGGTGATCAGCTCAGTAAATGCTGGTTGTGCAAGTTAAAGTTGCCTAGGGACTGCTTTAACCTATGCACCCAATTTTTTTTTCTAAACCTACAAAACATTTCGGAAATGAAAACACACATAACACGCCTATGCGGGCCATGTGTTCTTTGTTTCCTACTTTCCTAAGTAAGCCCTTTTCCCCCTCTATTTTATGTTTTCTTTATGCCCTGGGTTCTTGAAGATGGATGTCTAATTGCACTTTGAATGACAGATTGGGGTAGTGCCTTTCATTCACATCGCACAAACCTCCAGGATCCGCAGGGTGCAAGTAGGGGCAGAATAGAGCGCTTAGCTTTTAATGGATGGTTAAGAAGTAATGAAAGGAGAATCAGCTTATCTCGGGGTGCCCTGTGGGCTACATTGTTTTCAAATAGCTTTTAGCTGGGACTTCTTTTCTCTTTCTAAGGTTATATATTGTTCAAGTGATTACCTCAAGAAACACGACTGTTTCAGATACACCCCTTAGATGCTACAGCTGTAGCCACTACTCTAAATTGTGTAAAAACCAGTTTGCATTGTACTGATAATGCCAAAACAGGCTACTGAGCTCAGTTTATGGTGAAAAGTATTACAGTCCTTCTTTCAGCAAAGAAAGTGGTTCAGATCTGATCCACTAATGCACTGCATGTGTCTGGCTTCCGGATAAAACCGGCTAAGATTACAGCAGATGTGGGGATTTACAGTGTACCTCGGGACTTGCAGTCCCCCCTGAAGAGGTTATCCACTGCTACTTTAAGGACATCAACTGCCCAAGACTTTTTAGATTTCTAGACTTGATATAAGCTGCATAAAATGGTTTCTCTTTCTCTCTTGAAGTATCACTTCAGTTTTATTTATGCAATGCCCACACCTGAAATTATTTTACAGGACAAAGTGATCCATGGCAATCTGAAATTATCCAGCTACTCAGTTGAATACTAACTTGAATTTAAAAGCATTTTGGGTTTAAAAATATGGTGAGCTGAGTTAAAAGGGTGATGTTAGAAAAGATCATTCCCATAAAGGGAAACTTGCACAAAAGAATCAGAGTTTTGAGACAGACCCAGAACATTATTGCAGCCAAAGGAAAGTTTGCTGTAAAAACTAGAGATCTTTCCCTGTGGTTTCTGGGGAAGAGATTACACCTACACCCTGTTGCCTCCATTAAGCAGGCAGGATGGTCACCTTCTGGACATTATAAACCTTTGAGAATTGTGGGAAGTTTCTGAGCAAATTCCTTAGAGTTTGCAATGAGCACAGGGAGACAGGGTGCCCATATTACACCTGCCCCTCACCTCCTTCAGGAAACGAGAACCTCAGGGTGCAGAGACATTTGGTTTTCCACAGGTGGGATGTGTGTGAATGTGTGTTCCCATGTCCTTAAGAATTCCATGTGCAGACACACTCTTAACAACCATATGGAAACTTTGATATAGTGTGTATAGTAAATACTTACCAAGAACTTGTTTTCTCCTGAGCATATGGAATCCCCAGAATAGTATGGAAAAAAACCTGTCTGAATAAAATAAGAAATATCAAAATGCTTATTCAAGGCAAAATTGCGCAACTTTGAAATTGTTACTTTTTAGTTTTCCTATTCCATTCTTTTAATATCATATCCGTTCTCATCTTGCTCATTTTCTTGTCCAGTATAAATTTGACTTCCAGTGTAATTTACTGCCCAGAGAATTAAAGGAAAGGGTGTGGTCTACAATTCAGACCAAGAAATAAGCTCTCATTCTAATCCTTACAATGACCACTTTCCTTAGAATTGAAAAGATAAAAGTGGGGAACTTAAAGTTACCTGGTTCAGAAGATATTATTAATGTTATTAATGTTATTTACCTAGACTATAACATTCCAAATTCCAGTGAAGTCAATAGAAAGAATCATATTGATTTTGGGTCAAGTCCCAAACACATTCAATTGTAGTATTTAAGGTAAGCATCTAAGTTCAATATAACTGCTGTGCTTTTTGAGGTTCGCCCAACTCATCTGACGTTTTATGCAAAATATCTTGGATAGCCAAGGACTTAATCTGCTTCTGCCAGTCAGAATTTCCTTGTCAAAAGTTTACTAACACCTCTTGCTTCCAATTTTAGCTGGTATTAACAAAATCATTGCTTTAACCCACTCAAAATGTATCATGCGATTGACTTTTGCTGAGTGGGTAAATCAAGTTCGTCAGGACAAGGATCCTGAAGTTTCAACATGTCTTTCCAGATTTACTTTTATCCTCTGATGTCAGTGTTTAATTCCAGGAAATTAAACTTTGAGCATCAAAAATATTTACAGTTCAAATGCCAGTGATTGCTTTGCAGGAGAGACTAAGGAAATACAGGGCAGTAAGCAAACTGAAGACGATACTGGAGATGTTAGCAGTTTATTATACATATTCCTCTTCAACTGAATATTCAAACAGCTGATATACCTGAAAACTAAAACATCATATATATACACACATGTATAGGTGATATGTTTATATATGTATAATGTTCTAGGATTCTGTGTCTTGGCAAATGTTACAGGTAGTTTACATGGTAACTGAAAGAGTGTTTACACACGCACAGAAATATACACATGTACACACACACCCTGCACAGCTTTCCAAATGCCTCCTGCCTTCCTTGAAGCTTTACAAGAAGGTACACATCTTTTTTTTTTAAAGACATTTAATGAAAAATATGCTTCCTTGGAAAGTGGTCAAGAATAAAGCCATGTTTCTGCTTGGCAGTAAAAGGGATACAGCAGGCACCATGCTGCAGCTAAAGAGCATCGCAATCTGCTTTACTACAGCTGCGTGTAGTAGTCACAGGCACTTCCCAGGATAAATCACTGGCACTCATTGAATTTTGATTTCCCATTTCTTTCTTCTCACTCTCGTCTCAAAGTTTTCAGTCTATGTTCCTTTTCTGAGTGGATAAAAGTGGAGCAATGGGAAATATAATTAGGTTATTAGGAAGACAATCTTTGATTGAACTAGTTTTCTTGGGTTGGCTTGGAAACTTGTTTTGCTACAGTCTGCTCCTGCAGTTTAAGAGAAGATCTCATTAAAAATAAAGTTTGGGTGGCTCTCATTTGTTAGGAATAAGACAGCAAACCAACTGACCTTCAGTATCTATTCAGGTCAGTAGATAAACGTCACAGTCTTACTTCTGAAAACACTGATCCATTTCGGTGTTCAAATAAGCTTTACCAGGGCTCCAGTTTTTAGAATATATTTCCCATGATTAAGACTAACTGAAAACAGTCAGCAGAGGGTTTTTAAAGATGCATTTTAGGCAGCATAGCAACAGTACATTTAGATGTCCCCCGTGTTAGCATTTCTGAACAGGTATGAGAGTTCTACTTCAATTATTTATTCCTCTCAAAATCTAACATCTCTTTTTATTAAATATTAAAATGTAAGAAATTTTTGAAAGACACTGTTTGCATTGATAATGGTGATTCTCTGAATTACTTTTAACTAACTTACTAATTGAAAGCTGAGTTTGAAAAAAGTGAGTTAAGCATCTTCTGGGAATGGGATTGTAACAGTGTTTTTCAAGGTTACTTTCTCTTCATTAAAAACTTTGTAAAATAATAATGAAGAGGAAACCATCTCATTAAGGAAAGAATAAGATCACTCATCAATTTTACTGCTCTTCTCATCTAACTTTATATCGGTAGGAGTGTAGCAATGCCTTGCATTTCTTAAGAATTCTTTGCCCCACATTCACTGTAAACAGAGAGGAGCCATAATTATACTTCATTTGATCCGTATCAAAGCTACTGATCCATGTATCGATTTACATAAAGTAAAGCACATAAAACATTTTTGCTTTTCACCCTTACTTCACCACCTTCTAACGAAAGTTTTCCTTTGCAGACTTCATTTGAATATAAAAATCTCCCGTTGAAATTTGCGATGTTAAACAAACCATACCAGTCATTCAACTTTTTAATTAAGGATTCAGTGTTCCATCCCTTTTCAGACATTAAAATTCAGGTGCAGTCATTAATCTTTCTAAATGAATTCACCTGTGGCTAATACTGATGTATTTTCTATGAGGCTTGTCATGGACTGCATACTGCATGCATAACCACTCTACAGTTAATTACACAAGGGATTATCGTTAATGTCATAAAGATAAAGCCTTGCTAGAAGCATTACAGACATTTTTTGAGCAATGACTTATTTCATTTTTGTTAACTATCTAAGTATCTAAGAACAATAAAAGTTTGTTTATAGCATGGAAGAGTGAATGGCAAAGTTCAGAGAACTCCCAAAATCAGAAATCATGTCCAGAGCAGCCGACCACCTCTTTCTTGTCTTCCCTGTATCGGTTTCACACCTACTCTGCCAAGCAGCAAGAGAGAAAATAACACAAATACTATACTCCTTTTAAGATTCATATGTTAGAAATCTGTATCAACTATTCTACTCTAAAAAATATGAAAAGCACAGATTATGAGAACTGTAATTTATAGCACTACATACCAGTCAGCCAAGGAAGAAAAAAGTTCAAAAGTTGTTAAGGGAAAAAGCAATCTCTGAATGGCAAGCAGTGTAATTTACAAGAAAGTTCATGAAAACATTCATGGTACAGTATTCCAGTGGAAAAAAAACTTCAGAGAAAACAAGAGAATAGCATATAAATTGCATGAGGTTTTAGTATTCTAAGGTTTAAATTTATTAATTAGATATTATCATTTAGAAATGCAATTCTGGCTAAAATCGTTCTGTCTTGTAGCAGACAACAAAGTCTGCTACAAAGTGTTGGTAAAAGACTTGCCATCATCAGCAAGACTGGAAAGCATTTCCTATCAGTTGAGCTCATAGGCACAGCTCCTGTTACAGCTTGAGTAGGCTTGTCTTAGCCATCCAGAGAGATCTAATCAACGCAGAGCAAACATGAAATAAACATGTGTAGTTAAAAACAAGAACAACAACTTTGTTTAAAAGATAATACAGTAGAGAAAAAGATTTGATTTTCAAGCCCATTGCATCTGTTTTAAATTAACTTCAGTTGATTTACTCCTGATTTACACTATTAGAAGACAATCCCCAAGACGTTCTTAAATTATTGAAGAATTTGAAATTATCTACATCAGTGAAAAACACAGAATGAGAAAAAGAATAACAGTGTGAAAGGTTCAAAACTAGCAAAATCATGACAGAACTGTCTTTAAAATAGTAACTAATGAAATAAAAATTAATATTTCATTTTTATTTCCTAATATTTTTACTGGATAAGAGGAGAGATGCAAAGGGAAGACTATGTTGTTCTGATTCAAATATTAAATAAGTTCCAGTCAAGAATGAGTAATTTTTAGTCTGAGTGGCATTGTAGCACAAAATAAATAAAAAGAACCAGTCAGAAGCTTGATGTAATGATTTACTGTGTGAGATCCATAGTGACTTTTTTTTTTTTTTTAAATTTCCTCTAGTTTTGAACACGTAAAGCTGAGGGGCAGTGGAACAGAACCACTCACTTCAAAGCTTTTTTCCACACTTTGCTTTCCTGTCTGTTAAATCCCTCTGGGCTCCCTGCTATAAACAATAGCAGATAATTAGTTTTATGCATGTAATTTGATTTAAATTGATTCTAGCAGTTATCCAGTGATGTTGCAGAAGCCATCAAGCCAGTCAGTGGACACACATGCACCAGCAACTTCACAAATGACGTGAAACAAGCAATGATCTCTTTCTACATATAACGTTATAGGTGCCATAAAAAAATAATCTGTAATTTAAGGCACTTTATTTATGTAAGAAACTTAAATTTAACTACGTCTGGAGTTTTCCTCATGCACCCCTCCCCGATCTATCTAGTTTATTCTGTTCTTCATTGTTACAGTATCAAGATTCCATGGAAGATATTCAGATAACAGCAACAAACCAGTTATGAATTAACCAGATCTTTGAATTTTGGGATAGGAGCCTCAGCTGGAATAGTTTTATTGAAAGTGGCTGTATGATGTGTTAGGTGAAGAGGGGGCAGTTCTTGCTTGGGTGGAGGAACTGCCAGTGAGTATTAAAGTTAATTTGGGAAATAACCTATTTTCTTGCCCGAGGTCAGTGATAACTCCTAAAACATGTCAAAGTACTGCTCTGTTTCTATGTGTCAGTGGAATAGACTCCCTCTTCTATAAAAAAATAGTAGCCTTTTACGAAAAATACTGTGCATATGAAATTACCAAAAAGACTGTGCATATGAAATTTTCATTAAAAACGAATGGAATATTCTTAAACTACAGATTCATCATTACAAGAAAGTAGCAACTTTCTCAAAGTACCTGTTTTTCAGTTTTTCATGTTTCTTTTTTTCCCCTTCTCTTTCCTTTTCTTTTTTTTTCTCGAGTAGTTTAATTTATTATGGTAAGGTTTCTTCTCAACCTTGAAAGTTTTTATAAAAAAAGTCAATTACCTCGTCAATGTTCTTTGCCTCTAGAAATTTGAATTCACCCATCAGTTCAAAGAAATAATTTTTTATTCAAAGATAACTCCAAAGGGTAGGGAGCAATTCCGACTATACAGGATGTATTGTTCTCTTGCCCCTTTTGATTTAATATGATAATGGTCACCATCAAAATATAGTGAAAACAAAAAGCTCTCAGAACAAACAAAACCCTCAAACCATGAATTTTATTTTGTTTTCTGTTTGCTTTCGTGTTCAGGGTAGGAAAAAAAGAAAACTATGTTTTAGGGAAAACTAAAGAAACTTCAGGTATTTTTAATGTTTTACCCTTCCTCTTTTTGTTCTGGGGCAAGGCATCCATAACAACTGTATTAAGTTACCCTGTGGTAGAAAGAACAGTAGGATATTTTATTACCTCAGAATATCTTAGGCATGCTGCAGGAAATAAGTAGTGCTGTCACAGTCTCTTATTTATTTCATTTTGAGAATGAATTTGGTGCTAATGAGGTTGAAGGGCTGATAGCAAAGTCTAGAGTGAGGCACAGCATGGGCAGGTGCTCTGAAAGCTTCTTCAAACAGCTCTGTCAGCAAGTGCACTTTAATCCTGCTTTGCAATATCCCTGCTTGCCATCAAAGTGCCAGTTCCTGCCAGGTGCTGAGTGCCCTCAGCTCTTACTGATGACAACGGCAGAAGAATTTCACATGGCGAGCTCAGTGCTTGGCAGAATCAGGATCGGGGATTCAAGCTCTAGTGCAGAGCTGGAAATTAAACCAAAAATGAACTTTGTCAAATACAGACATTTGTCCTAAGACAAAGGCATTGGCTCTGAAAAATCTTTAGTTAGTGGTACAATTAGCTTTGAGATCTAGATTGTCCAGAGGTCAGCTTACTGCATTTAACAGTTATGATATTTGCCATTATATAGATACTTAAATTATGTAAATTTTAAATATTAGAACAGTCATCAACCATATGATAACTAAGCATACCATGTTTGTTGATAAAGCAGAGAAGCCAAATGGTTTGTCTGAACATAGAAAATAATGGAGTTGATTCTGTTAGAGTCTAAAAATGGAACATTTTTATGTGTGCACACATTACACAGGCCAAAACTGACAGGACTCCTGGATACCAAGTTACCCATGCCTAGATTTGCACTTCTGTCTCAGAGTCCTTTTTGAAAGAAGTCATCGGCATCCCATACTTTGAAGAGCCAAAAAGTTTCTTCAAGCTTTCAGGTTTGGCCTGAGGCATTAATTTTCTCCAAAATATCTTTTTAGCGTTGCCTGTGGCCTTCTAGCCCCAATATTGAATGGTGCTTAGCTTTCCAAGCTCCTATTGTGTTCGGCTTCTGCTCTACCATAATATCACACTTCTAAGACTGAAGGCCCTGAAATCCTCACATGATACTCTGGGACCTGCAGAGAGGGCAGCCTGCATTCCTACAGATTAGTTGATTGGGATGTCCAAGATAACATGGGAAGTATCTCCCAAGTCTGAATATCTCTAAATTTCTTCTCGTTATGGATTCTCTGATGTCTAATATAGGCTTCAGGTGATCTTTCTCTCCAAGGAGTTGCTAATAGACCTTCTCTTCTACCTGGCCTCTTACCATCACAAGACATATATTAACAGATGCTTTCCATTCATAATTTGTGAAAACATATGTATGTTTCAATCAAATTTGCTAGGAAGATTTCAAAAAGATGTAATATAACTAGCATTATTTCACTCAGAAACAATACCAAAAAGTGAGCTTTTATTTAGGCTCTTGCATTACAAGATGTACCAAAACCTCATGGAACTGCAATAACTTCAGCAAAAAGGAACAAAGCTGCAGTTGTGTGATGCATAGAAAACTATATACTGCCTCATATTTTTTTGATCAAATAATGGACAAAGTGTTTTGGGAAAAAACTAAAACATTTGATACAGTTAGGCTTGTCATGCTAGATCGAAGGCAAATTGCAAACCTCTAAAAACTGTATTCAGTATCATATAAATGATGATGTAAAGGACAGAATCTTAAAAAATAAAAAAAAGAAAAAAAGAAAGAAAGAAAAAGCAAAAGCTCAGAGGAACATCCCCAAAGAGGCATAGTTCTGTCTTCACTCTGGTGACAGCAAATAGAAATAATGTAACCTATCAGTGTTCCTGTAATGCATGAGAGTAAATACATCATGGTAGCTGTTACTTAATTTCTATTTTTAGTGTAAACATAAAGGTCTACAGTCCAGTCATATTACTCAATGCATGCATTTGTATGCATTGACACAACCACTACAAAGCTTTCATACGAACTCCACAAAGAAGGCATATGCTTATATCTTAGTCTCTCTTGCCAGAATATGAATTTTATTATAGCTAGGTCGCAAATGTACTGACAAGAGAAAGCCTAGCTCCATTACGATGCACTAAATTACTGGTAAGGTTAATATAACTTCTGCCATGCAGATCTTTGACCATTTTAATAGCTAGATTATTACTCCATTACTCTTCCTAAACTCTAGTTAAATTTGGTTCCCATAATTTGGTCATATTAAATATCATTTACATAATTAATCTGTTAGTGTATATATGCAGATTCCTGAAATATACTTTTTGTGATTCAATAGTACAACTATTGTTAAACTGAGAATGTTATGCTCAAACTGGACTAGAAGCACTTTGCAAAGCCTTCCTTTGCATGGCTGGACACATGCTCCATTTCAGCTCATGAGCAGGCTGGTTACTGGCCTGATACAACAGCCATGAAAGGCTTCATTTCTCTCATTTATTGGTTCAGCAACATGCCTTGTAGAGTATATTCGCAAGATGTCATATTCTAACAAGCATATAAACAGGGCATGGAGTCGGAAGCAAGTTTCACAAAAGACAAGTTCCTTTTTATCTGTGGGCTCTAAAGCTAAAAGCCCAGCAGGATCCATCCCGTTTACAAAAGCTCTTCCTCCTTGCATTGCAGGGTGTGCTTAGATATACTCACATCATCCTTACCAAATGTCTTTTTCTGGCTACTCAGTTCATATTTGTCAGCAGTATACAAAAATGTAAAGTCTAAAGAAAGCATGAGCAGCTTTGCATCACTAATCTCGTTACAGTAATGGCTATGAAAGTATCCAACAAAAAAGTAGCATATAAGCCAGCCCACATGTACATACTACGCACAGCATGTGCCCCAGTGAGCCACGGATGTTCTCCGGCTCCCTGAAACAATGACAAAACCCAGTCATTTTAATGCTACTCCTCACATCCAACCACAAGTGACAAATACCTCTCCTAGCCCGGATGAAAGGGCTGCTGACAGTTCTTTCTACCTTAAAGACAGATGAAGCACTTTGATGGGAATAAAAAGTTCACCAACCTCTCAAATCCAATTAAATATTTTTATCTTTAGAGTCTTTGGGAAGAAGAGAAGAGGGATTCCTTTCCCTGCTTCCTCCTTTCAAGCTTCCCACTTGTCATTTATCCCCTCTTTAATTTGGCATATAAAACCCCCAAGACTTCAACTCTAAGTCTCTTGAGACCAAGATTACATCATTACTGTTATGGCATGTTATACACTAATCATAACCATTACCACTTACAAGTTCACAGCTTCATTCAATTAACTGCCTGACACGGATTTTGCAGTTAATTCATAGTGAAGGTCACCAGTGGTCAGAATGGCAGGTGCATTCTGCTACGTCTCTGAATGCCAATTACTAGTCTTAAGCAAGTACTGGGGAATACTGAGTCTCAACAAGTTAATCAAAAGGCTTAGAACTTAAGACACATTTTTATAGGCGTGTCTAATGGTCTGTAAAATAGTATAGCATTATTAGCATATTCAAATGACAGTCACATCATTTAAAATTCTAATTTACAATGAAAGGCAGAAAAAAGATTATTTAACTTTTCAAGAGAAAAGAAGAAGATGAGATTATACAACTATATTGGAAGCCATCTAGTACCATGCCTAGACCTATCAGAAGTCCTTATGTGCTGTAATTAGATATTCAAAGGTACACTGTAGTAGCAAGTTACAAGTACTTCTTGATCTACTGTTAAACTTCAGCCTCCTTGCTTTGTTGCTGGAAGATGGACATTATCAAAATATATTATGTTAGAAATTTATTGGTATAAAAATATACTCTGGTTTTCAACTCACAGAACAAATTCCTAGAATGGTTGTACTGGAATGCACGCAAGTAGGCAATCATATAAATAATGACTTGAGAAGAAAGATACTATAAAGACATGGTGACTTTCAGGTATAGCTGTTTCTAGCTGCAGCTGGCTGAACTGTTTATGCAAGAGTCTGGATCCACCACACCTGGACGTGTCAAGATGAACCCAGCCATCCAGGCGGTAGAAATCAGTCACAGAATACAAACCTCTCCCTTGAGTATCCATAAGAAGAGGGGAACAGCTGTTTCTGAAGAATATCCTCAGCTCTACTGTGTTGGCAGTTCATTTACTTTAAAACAGGAGCCCATATACTGGGATAGTGGACAAACATATCTGTGTATATTCAACCCTACTTTCACAGTCTAAACTGAGCTGTACAACAAGCTTTCTCTAGTTCAGTAAGTCTAAACTTCCCAACATAGCACCAACCTAACGATATAGTGCCATAATAGTATTATGTATACAAAAATATATTCTATATCACAGCTAGACACACACAAGGCAGCAGAGTAGAATTAGATTAGGAAGTCCCAGTATAGAAATTTAGATATCCTATTTAAAAAAGTTATTAGAGGTTTGAATTGCTGAAGAAATTCACCTAGCTGAAGGGGGGAAAATCCCCACAGCCTTATATTACAGTTCTAGTAAAATTTCCTCCCAATGTTAGCAAGCTGCAAGCTTACCTAGTGCTAATATATAAAATTAATTTCATGCTTGTCTACTCTTGTAAAATCACTGACAGAATACTTCACTTTTTAAGGTAAAATTGGGGACTCATATAAACTCAACATTATTTTAAGTTAACTAATATTTGGGTTATATGGCTGCCCAATTAATTGAAATAATAAAGCATAAATCAAGCAAAGGTTTCTGCTAGGAAACAAAAAACTTGTCAATAGATGCCAATGCTTTTTTGTCTCTATTTCCTTGTTGACCAGCACTTGATGTGTTGCTTCATACAGATGGAAAGTGACAGTGAGAAATATGTACATTCCCTCTATATATTATACAAAGTGATAAATACAAAAAAAACTGAGAAGGATGCCTTAGGTATAACATTAGGAGGATGGAAATCCCATCAATAATTAAAGTGGAACATTTACATGAGTAACTATTCACATATTTTATTAAAAAATCATAAGCCCCAAGACAGTTTTCCTCAGCAGTGGAAGAATGCTGGATCTACTGGTACCCTGTGCCAAACAATACAGAAGAAAGGGGGAACACATATTTTGTGTTCCTAACAAAATCTGAACAACAGAGCAAGCCACACTTATGGACGAAAATGAGATTAAACTATTTTTGTGCTCAAAGACAAGCAATTTTCTTAATTTTCCAACTATGACTAAGAATAAAACATACCCTCCACACCAGGGGATTATTAAGCAGAACTAATCAACAGGAAACTGTAAAAATGAGAGGGAGATACAAGAAAACAGTAACTTGGGAAACTTGAATAATGAAGATTAACAAGACTACCTGCCCCAGGCTATTCCAACAAGACAGAGATGCTGGTATGTCAGATGATACGATCTTCCTCCTCTGGTTAAACTTAAACATAGTTCACTGGGTCTGTAGTTCATATGTCTGTTAAGGACATGCAAGTGTTAAACACAATCTACCTAGAGCTGCTGCAGTGATCACAGCTCAGTAGGGCTGCTGGGGCCCCTACAGCATTCCCTCTCTCCACTACTGAAATCAACCCAAGGGATCTCACTTGCTTTCCATCTAATTTTTGGTTTCCTCGCTCCTGTGAGCTTCACCACAACTGTTCCTCCTTTTCTCTTAACAATCCATACATCAAGTCTATAGTTATTTCAAAGAGACATCAGTGACACTCCAGATGCTCTCTCATTTCTCACTATAAAACACAGAAGACCTGAAAGAAAAATCTTCCATTGCCCTTTTCTCACTATTTCCTTTCTGCGATTGCTGAAGACTTTGACAGAGCTTTAGATGACCCCTCTCTCCCAGTAACATTGTACAAACATTTCCAAACATGAATACAAACATCATGCTCACTCCAGGGTTACCTAGAGTGATGTTTTAACAAAAATGTCACAAATATTTCATATCCATCATACAAATGAGGTCTGGCATATCCAGGCAGCTCTCTGTGCTCTCCAGCACATTTTGTTAGAATATTTCCCCTGCTTAGGGCCTCCTGCCCATCTGACCTGCCCTTCTCTCCGCATACCATCAAGGCCAACAACAATCTCACTATTCTTTTGAAGATATCTAGCCGTGAGATTTACCTTTGATACTCTCAGTGTATCAACTAGATACCAGAGATGGTTGTTGACACAAAGCCAATCAACGGACTAGCCAAAATAAGCTGTGTTATGCCCAGTGTCACCTCAAGCACCAGGCAGCCCAGCTGGCTTGATGCAAGGAGGAGCATGAGCTAACGTAATCCTCCGTGAAAAGGAGCCTCTCTCCTCAGGGGCTGCTTCACTTCAAGGAAGCATCATTACTCCTACCTGAAGTTTCTCTCAGGCACCTTAGCTCTTGACAGAACCTGAGCGCTTTTGAAAGAATAAGCCGCTAAGCTGAGGCTCTCCAGCTAATATTAACTGCAATAAGTGAGAGAGTGTCCAGGGGCTGGTTTGCGTGCAAGGGTCACCTTCAGAGGAATCTCTCTGTAGAACAAAGCCTGTGCAAATGCCTCTCTTTGCACCTTCAGCCAGAGAAGAGTCAGCGGATGGACTACAGTTGACTGTAATTGAAGAAACAGTTTTCATTTTATAATCCTGCTAAACAGCTCTTGTAATAAGGGCTGATTTATCTTAACCCTTTTTTTTTTTCTTTAAATCACAATTGTCCTATTGCATGATGTCACCTAGACCACGTTGCAATATAGCACAACATAGCGAGACAGGGACATTAAATATGAAGTGATAGAAATCATATAAAAGAGAAAATCTTTTTTCTTTAGATCAGTTACTTGCTGTTAGTTTAGACAACAAATGTCTGGCATACAATTTATGGCAATATTTTAAATAGTTATGACATAAATATGTTACACTGCCATGTTTTTTTTTTCACTGCATTTTCTATTTACAATAAGGAATAACTTGACAAATTTCTATATTTAAAACCAATATTGGCAGGAATCAATCTAAATTCTGCTGAATGGCTCACAGTTCATAGCCCATTCTAACTTTTTGGCAAGAGAAGAGAATTGCATTTACTTTTCTTAGGAGGTGAATAAAATCTCTCGCATCTCACTGAGTCACTTACATGTCTTCATTCACCCTGCCCACCACCAGTACCTCTTTTTTCTTATCCTTACAGTATCACTTCTCAGAGGAGAAAGTTACTGCCTGATCCCAGGGAAGAATCTTTCACCTTTGTGGTTCTTTAGAGAGTAACTTCTCATAGGATACTATCTCACTGCCTAACTATAGGAGATGAACCAACGCAGGGAAACTTAGTGGCAGGACCACAAGCCTGCCAGAGCTCTGCGTGGATCTGCCTGCCCTTTTTCCTTCAAATAAGCACATAAAACACTTAGATGGCTTCCAGGCTATAAAACAAAAGGCCACTAAGAAGAGGCAACAAAACTATAAGATAGAAAACACTTCAGATAAAGAAATCTCAGACATACCACAGGGGAAAGACGAAATAAGAAAGACGGGAAACCAATCTTTTCCCTGTCAGTCTGTCCTCATGGGACCAATTCTTCACTCTTTCAGTGGCTTTAAAGGTTGCCCAAACTCTCCACAGTGTTCACTAAGTCCCTAGAAAAATCTCTCCCTTCCTATTACCTCGTAGATTTGGCCGTGCATCTTCTCCCCGATTCTCATGCAGTAGCTTCCCTGCTTACTCTAGGAGACCCCCCTCTGCACTTGCACTGCTATGTTTAGAGAAGGAGACTTTTCCTTCTCTCCTCCCCTCCCTTTCTCCCTTAGCTCCAAGCACACTTCACACAAAACATATTATGCAATACATACACACTAACTTGGCCCATACTCAGTTGGCTCAATGTAATCACTGACCCCAGTCACTCTAATTACCTTTGTCAATGATTTTAATTTCCATAGCAGATATATGACATATGGTCCCAACTAGTGGCTAATTACTAATTGCCAGCCAGAACAAAAGACATTAATGTTTGGTTAATTTCTTTTGACCAATTCCTTGAAAATAGTTGGTTTTATTCTCATTGTAATTAAAAATTGTGGTCTGTGAGAATATGTTTCAACATAGCAATACTTATCTCTTCAATTGTGATTATTTCTGATAAGAAGAGATGGAGTTTCTTACTACTGTAGGGTTAATATTCCTAATTGAGGCAAATTTCTTCTGTCTTAAGAAACAATAAAATCTATATTGTGAATTTAAGGTAATTCTATGGGGATTCATAAGCACACACGATTGCAAAAGAATTAGTTAGGCCTTCCGTTACTTGGATGTGTGGTTTGGGTTCGTTTGGGTTTTTTTCCCCGACAAGGCTGTATTTAGAGGTTGCAACCTAAAAGATACTCATATTCCTCAAAAGGATTTGTAAATTATGCAGTTGTGGATACCATATGATCCAAAACGTATAAAAAAAGAAAAAAATAATAGTTTGGTTTCAATGAGCTTCCCTCATCCCTTTAGATCACGACAATTTATGGAATTGGATATATGGCTAATAAATAACCAAAATGACACATTTTGTTAAAACATCTTTTCCTCCCTCTCCCCTGACTTGCACTCACTTCCCCTGCAGGTGCTTGTTGCTGCAGCCTGACACACAGCCAGGCAAGGAGCAGCTCTTTCCTCCACCTCAAGATTCTTGTTAAAACTGCGGGAAAGTCATTTACGCTCTCCGCTTCAGTTCCCCATCTATAAATTGAAAAGAATACTATTTCCAGGGCTATGATAAAGAAAATACTTTCCATTACAGATTGGGAAGTGCTTAGGTGTAAAGGTGCTGATATAAGTACCTTAGATAGATAAGTATCTGGGGTACAATACAGGCAGATAACGAATAGCTTAATCCAGCTCCTTATCAAGCCAGTCAGCAAATTTTGCAGAAGCAGGTTGTTGGACACAGGAGAAACCACTTGAGGCTCAGAGTGGAATCTATTAGAGAGGTTCTGAACTGTACATTAAGGACTGCTCAAAATAGTGAAGTGTTATTAGTCCCAATTTACAGATGAGGCATCTGTAGTAAGAAATTTCAGGAGTGCTTCTGCTACTGCTTCTGCCTTTCTGAAAGGCCAGGGTGCGTAGCTTTGCAGCTCCAACCGATACAGGAATGAAAGCAGCATGGTCATCAGCCACGTGTGGTTCCTGTGATTTCTGCGCTGCCCTGCAGTGGCTTCAGAGTTGGCATAAATTAAATGCTGATAAATTCAAACAAGTGAAAGGGTGCAGTTTTGCACAAATCCAGCATTATGTTTGAATAGAAGGTCCAAGCGTGCAAAAAATGAGGATCAGGCCTCTAGAATATACTCTACAACAGCTATAAAATTTCAGCATCATGTTTTTTTCATGCATTCAAATGGGATCTGTCTCCCAACGCCTACTCTACATCATCTGACTGGACTGCCTGCTGGGAAGCAACAGTACCATGGCAGTTCTCACTGAGAGATCACTCAGTCACACCGTTTACAGCTGTAGAGACTGTAAATCTCTTAGGGAGACTATAAAAGGGTGACTGTAAAAAAAAAAAAATCTGATTTTTTGTTAGATTTGTTTTTAAAGTACAGCGTTCATTCCTATTTAGTAAGCATTTCACTACAGCATCCAGGGTATTGTAACTAATCTCCCTTCAGAAAACAAAGTTGGCTCTCGTGGGAAGGTACATTTTTCAGGAGTTTCCTACTGCCATTCTCTTTTTCTTCAGACTCCTGAACTGAAACATAGCTGCCTTTAGTTCTTAAGACCATACTATTATTACTAACCTGATTGTGTCTGTCTGTAGCAAAGCAAATTTTAGAAGTATGTTTTGCAGCTTTTTTGGTTTGAAGTCTGTAGTATTTTGCATACTGACCATGCTGCATTTTGCAGACCATATTGCATTTTAATGCTTTCACTGTATATGTAATTAGGTAAGTTGTTTACTCCTAAAAGTTATTTCTAGGTCCAAACCAGACTAAACCAAGAAACTGAATTAGTCTTTTTCGGCTTTGTGTCTGAAGTGCACCAGAATTCAGAGATGAGAAAGTATATGAAAAATGTGTTAGCTAACAAGAAATCAGACAGCTGCAAAAACAAAGTTTTATAATCTCTCATTTAACATGCACAAATCTTTCCATTTCACAGAGAAAATTTCATAGATTCACTTAAACAGGAGCTAATAATTGTGCAGAAATGACTCAAAATGAGTGAAAATCATATATCACTGTTTAAGCTGCCACTAGCCAAATAGCATTTTGCTAATGACTCCTACTTGCAGACTACAAATCAGACTTGTTTGAGTAGCTAAATTGCTCCTGCTCTTATCCATCATGAGCAGATAGCAAAGTAACCTGGAACATATTGCTTCTGGGTGGGAAGGAGGAGGAGAACTAAATAATTTCTTCAGTGGATGAAGAAATTCTTGAAAAATTTTTCCATTTTATTGCAGAGGAAATTATTTTGAGATTTGGGGAACTTTGACCAGTCCCAGAAGCTTTTATGTAACAGCATGAATGGAACACATTTCATGGATACTCTAGTATGACATTCAGGTCTCCAGCTTCAAGACTTTATTTCAAAGATTTTGTGTGCGCATATAGATAAAAAAATGCCATTGTATTAATATAAATTATTTTTATTAGTAGTATTATTAATAAACCTTTACACAACCACTGCAAATTCCTACAGTTTTGGAGAAATAGAAGAGAGGTAAAATGTTCTTCAGTTAGTGTTAAAATAAAATTTGAAATGAAAACCTACATTGAATTACTACTCTTTCTACTCAATTAATTGGTTGTTTCAACTGATGTCAGTAAAATAAGAGTTACCCATGTCATAGCTAGAGCAACTTGCCTTTGGTTAAACCCTTAATTTTTTTGTTATAATCTTGCTGTCTTGTGTATTTCCAAAATTAGCTTTTAAGGTTCTTCTGCATGTTTAGGATATCCATAGCATGCTAAGTACAGCAGGAACACAATTTTTTTTTTCTATAATTAAGGAAAATGCTATGACAATATGTCCTATTTCTGTGCTTCTGTAAGGAATCACAGAAAAGTGTTAATTTATTTTTAACTGAAATAACCTTTCATTTTTATTTTTAACAATTATTAATTACTTTTTTCCTTAGATTAATCTTTTATTAATATATAGATTTCAATAGGGTTTTAGCTCATGTTTCTATCAAATAATTAACACTTCTTACTTATTTTCAAAAAGAGCTATTTAATTTACAAGAGGCCTATTAAGAATCATGTTTTTCCTCATTAGTTATAATTGAGGGATATGACATTTTGTTCAAGAGAAACTTTTTAGTCTTAATTAGTCAAACAATGCAATGTTTCAAGCTTCCGCTGAAGTTTAGTGTGACATTACTTGAAATTCTTGCAAACTAAAAATAGATAGAGAAAACAATAAGAAGAAAACTGAAAAAATAATCATATAATACATTAACTTTACCTTCTGAAAACTGATGTTTCATAGCCTGAAACTGAGACTGTGGTCTTGCATTTGTGCATATGCTTAGTTTTAAAACTGCATTGTTAAACTGTTTATAGGATCGGGACCCCGTGTAAAACATATTTAACCCAACCGACGACAAGAGAATTGCGTCAAATATAATTGAGATCAGAACTAGCGTTCCAGATTTGTGATTTATATGTGTTAGCGAATGTAAAACATGAGAGCTGAAGTCTCCTGAAAGGATGATTAATGTTTTTGAAATGTTCCCATGAAGCCATATTCCAAAAGCATGCAAAATGTGCAGTTTCTCTCACTTTTGACACCAAGCCAGAGAAAACTCATTGGTTTTGATGGTGTTTCTCTTTGCAATTTTGAGTTTGCTTGAATTCAAAACCTCATAGTCAAATTTGAGGGTGGAAGTGGGTGTGAGCCCACACAGGTTGAAACCTCGCTTTCTGCTTGCACAAAGCCAGAAAGCTGTGCAAGGTCTTAATGCAAACGAAAAGTGGGTATGCATGAATATGCAGTGAGATCAGAGCTAAAAATCATAAAGGCCTTTGTTAGTTCATGTTTGATTTCAGTGCAGTTCCTGATTTCAAGACATGTAACAAACCTGTGTGAGTTACAGCCCCTGGAACCTCTTCCCTTTCCTCCCTGTATTGTAAGTGTTAACAAGGCAATTGGAGTTGTTGAACACTCTGAACAGTACACTTTGAATACTCAGCAAGTCAGGAAGGTCTCAAAGGTTGTACCATGTAAAAGTCAAGTAATTAAACACTGATTACTTACTGTAAAAAAAAAAAGAAGAAAAGAGAAGAAAAAGAGTGTCTGCTGGGAAAGGTTGGATTCAGAAGGTCTAATTTAACACAGAAGATTTCAGTGGAAATAGAGCCTTTAACTACATTCTGCTTGACTTCATCTAAAAGAAAGGGATGAGAGAAAAGATTAGAAAGCTATTCAGTACTTTCTTTCAGCAGTGGTGCTTTGGGAGGTGACAACAGCTACTGGTAATTCTTTCCATAATCTTTTCCCCAAAACAGCATTTAGAATCCTCTTCAAAATTTGGCTCTGGATCTATGGCTTCATTATTTTTACAAAATACAAAGCCACCTCCCTTCTGTGCTCTTGGCTACAGATTAAATGTTTCAGTTCCCCAGAAACATCTCATTTAAAAAAAGCTGTTGCAAACCCAGGGAACTCTGTTCCACCTGATGCTATTGCCTCCTTGCTAGAAAAAGCCTGCCTTTGCCCTGCCTCCCCACTCAAGCTTGTCCCCTCAGTGCCATCAAAAGCTCAGTCATGCTTTTGTGGTTGGCTTGTCTCTGCAGTGTCCCAAGAGAAAGGAAAAGGCCACTAGCTCCACAGTCTACAAAAACTACTTTCTTTGCTATGAGCCATCACTCCTCTGCCTCTGCTCCTTCTGCCACCTCTGGCACAATGGCTCTTTTCATAGCATGGGCACAATTAAGAATTAACCATTAAAATCTGTTGCATTTCATCACAACATTACGGAGCTGGTCTTGTAAAACATTATGTTGAGTTTCTTTTACCACAAAAACACAGAGAAATGAAGATTTTTCTCTGTAGGAAATTGTCCGCTCTGAGCTTCTCAAATACTTACACGTTAATATTGTTTATTGGAGACAGCAGAATGAAGGCCTCATTCGCAACGCACAGCAAGTTGATTACTTACATCAATTGTTGTGATGGGGAAAAAAAGTGCTTTGTTTTCTTGGCACTGAGTCTTGGCTGAGTTTATTCACACCTACTGAAATATAAACAGGCTTATGTTTACATTAGGTACTTCGGGGAAAACATCCTGCAGCCAGAACTCTGGAGCGCTTCAGGAATTTTAAATACAGCTATGATATTATACTCTAACTAAATAGGCTTTTCTATTCAGTCTTCTCTTTGCATTCACATTTCACATGTGCGTTGTACTTGCTGAAGGTTAAAATCCAGAGAGAAAATGCAGTATGTAACAAATTGATGCTCATTTCCCCCACACCCTTCATGTCATTAAATTTCATCCTTTCCCAGGGTTCACTGTCGATGTAATTATAAGGCACTCAGGAGGTGAATGTTAGTTGGGGAACACAAGAATTCATCTTTTGAATTGTGTTGTATTTTGACAACTTATATTAAACTGTTTTCATTCCCATTAAAGGAAATTCTGACTCCTTATGTAAAAGAGCTACTGAAAGAACACCTTTGTAAGAAAGGTACGGTAAGGGGGGTCAAGGTAATGGAGAATATGTGAAAGATGTAGGAAGGAGAATCACATTGCAAAGACTTTAGGCTGAGATGTGGGGGAACACAGTCCTTGCCTTTGTCATGGAGTTTCCCTACGTTGGGCAACCGCTTCCTTCTACCATTCTCTCACCTCCATCTCATCCCCATCTGTTCCCCTTTACATGGTCTTGTTTTTCTGTTTGAACCACTGGATCTTCAACTTAGAGAGGACTTGTACAGCACTTAGCATAAAGAAGCTCCTTACTTGTTTATGTAGACTTTAGATAGTATTTTCCTTTTGAGCAGTTAACAGATTTCAAAATAGTATAAGCAAATGCACTCCTATGGGAGCTTATCACAGTTTGTGGAGACTTCTTTTGTAAAATGTAGAAGAACTATCAATGTATCAATGAGACCTGACTGGTAGGTACTGGACTTGACTGGTCAATAAACTACTGAGGAAAGAATTAAAATCTTTTCAATCCAGACAGAAACCAGTAAGAAAAATGACCATATTTGATTAGGCAAATTGGAAGAGGAATGATGCAGAGAAACATGCTGAAATGCACATAAGGAACAGCTAGCCAGGGCAGTAGAGAAATTGCTGAAAGAAATGTGGTAAGTAAATGAGAATTATTGAGACTGGTGTATATTTTAATTTCTACTCTGAGTGTTTTAAAACATAAAAATACAGTTTTAATCGATGTTACAGTTTCAATATGACTATATTTTTTATCTGTTTTAAATTTCTTCCCAAACAAATCAATCTTTTGAGTGGATAGAGGGGATGCAGACCATGGAAGAGGATAGACACTTTCACTCAGACTTTACTTCAATTAAGTCCATTCCTATAGAGAAAGCGCACTAAAACACTTCCTAAATTCCTCTGGTGTAAAGGTTCTTATTAGCTCTTCCAACTTAATCTAGGCTCTGACACTGACTTAAAATTTCAGCCTCAGTTTCCAAAGCTTTTTGAAGATTATTTAAAATCTGGGAATCTCTTTACTCCAAACATCTGATGTAAGAAACCTTATTACAGGTCTATTTCACTAACACATATTATTGATATGTGATAAAAGCATTAGAATGGTATCAATAAACTGCAAGGCAGTTTATACATATGTATATGTATAAGGAAAGAAGAGATTCATAGACAAATGACTTGAGAGGTGTCCAAACAAGATTTTTGTTTTGTAAAATATATTTTCTTATATGCACAAGAAAACCCGTTTCCTTATCTCATACTAGAGTATGCTGCTTTTTTTTCCCCCCCTTTTTTTCTTTTTCTTGGAAGTCCTTTTTGGAAAGTAAAATCTCTGTTGAGGGGGATAGATGATGGCCAACTGTAATATAGTTAGCAAGAAACTGGCAGGAAAGTGGAGGCCATGAGAGACACTTGCTCTTTTTAAATGTTTTTATGAATCACCAGAGTAACTCTTTATCTAAGCATTCTCTGAGGAAGGGCAAATCCTCCCGGCCTTTTAATCAAGCAAGTCCACGGAAAACAACTTTCCCACATGTGAAAGTCTATGTGTCTCTGAGCTTGTGCATGTGCATTTTTGTCTCCCAGACAATCATTTATTGATTCCATTAAATCCCTGAGTTGTAAAGCTGCTACATTTGAAAATGGCCAGTGGACAGCTTCATTTGCAAACTGCGGGTTCTGGGAACAGAGTGCATTACAGCAACTAGCAAGTCCACAAATTTTTATCTATCTTGTCCCTTAAGAAAGGAGAATTTTACATGATAACCAAGGAGGCTATTTTGCTTTCATAGGTAATGTCATACTTCACAGCTATGAGGAAGAAAACCAGCATTCTCCTAAAATCTTAGTCTTTGCCTCTCATGATACTTGAAATTGTTATAGTATAAAGAAAATATTGTTATAATCACCACGGGCCATGCTGTAGACCAATTTCTCTGTTCAAAACATTCTCAAACAAGCAATTGCACTGAGATAAATAGGATTACTTGGATGAATAACCTCTCTCTAAGGACTTTATCATCTCTTCCCAGGAAACAACAAATATTTTACTTAGAATTGATCAAATTTTTTAATGTCAACATGACCTATGTGGAAACAGAGCCTGTTATTTAAACTGTGCCCAGTCATGATGGCGTGGAGTTCAAAGTTACTAGTTAAATGAGCAAGAGGAAATGCTAGAAAGGAGGAGTATATCTGACCAAATAATCTCACGATTTACATAGCCACCACTGCTAATGCAACAGTTGGTTTCACTAATACAAACAATGAGCATAGTGACAAGAATGCAGAAAAATGCTTGGAGCTTTCCATGAAACGTTTTTCAATAGACTTTTGATCTTTCTTGAAGATGGTAGAAAAACTACAGACCTCTTTCTTGAAAAAGTCCATTTGTTTTCATTGAGACCTTGAAAATCTCTGGGTTTGGCAAAGCTGGGAGCATTAGTGTTAATGAGATGTCTGGGAAGTTTTAAACTGAGCAGTTAGGCAGTTAGACTGCAAATTATTAAAAAGAAAAACAGTGCCCAGTGTATACCAACTTTTCAAATACAGTGGAGCTGAAGTAATAACACAAATACTGAGAAATATAAACAGGTGTTTCACCTTGATTAGGCTTTTCTGATTCTATAACAAGAGTAAGTTTTGTAGATGAATTTATTTTTAAATAAATAGGATAAGAAAATGGCATGGACTAACATACAGCTAACTAGCTGTAGCAGATAACAAGCAGAATGTTGTTTAGAAATATCCTGCAGAACATAGGGGAGGACAATTGAACTGAAAATCAGATTTCTGTATAAACAATATTTCATTCTTTAGATATAAGCAACCGGGAGATGACTGTGCGAATGTGAGTTCACATATGTGTATGTGCGTGTGTAAAGGTGTATATGCACATGAGTGTCTGTACATCTTTTCTCTTTTTCTTCCTGTCCATTGTCTTGGTGGAAATGAATATCATCATTTTTTCCTCCTTTTTACAAGGAATTTAATTTTCACTTCTTCCCCCTGAAATATATATCTCAGTATATCTAGATGTATATACATCCATCACTGTCATTCACTGATACCAGAGACAGGAAACAACCAGGTAATTCTTTAAGTTTTTCTCAAATACAGTCAGCCTGGTTCACTACTGCACAGGGTTACAGACAAACACGCCTGACTCACCTTTATGGTGACTATTATTCATCTAGAAGGTGTAATTGTCCTTCTATCACCATAGCTTGTGCCAGCGGGCTTGAAAGTCCTGGGATATTTCTCGGGCACATGACACCATCCCTGCAGTCTCCCCTATGGCTCTGCAGGAGTTAGTCCTCTTCCATTAGCCGGCTGTTTTCTCAAGATCAAAGCACTGTGTAATGAATTGCACTTTACTCTTTGTGTTTCAAGTTTTTCCTGTGCTTCCATGTTGTACTTTTGGCATGTAAATGTCAGGCAGGTGTAAGAATGTTTAAAGGGGCATGTGAAGCCAGTATTTCAGCATTAACATCAGTACGGACATACTGCAGGAGGGAGGGTGCGCGCTCTGCCCGGGTGGCTCCATTGCCTGGCACGGTGGCCCAGCGGCCGGGGCTTTGCCAGCGCAGGAGCAGGCAGCCAGCCATTGCAGCAGATGGGGAGAAGAGGAGGCAGCCAAAAGACGAGACATGTATGAATGCAACTACCGAAATGTACCCGTTGGCTGAATTTTGAAATATCGATCTGTCTGTCTTAATCTTAAAACCCGATACAGCTAAACAGCACAGACAGTTTGTATCTGTAGAAATTAATACTCCAAATGCAATTCCATTTTTGGTATCAATAAAGTGTAAACTTTTGATTTATCTGAAATTAGTAGGTTCTAGAAAGAGCTACAGGCAGTTGGTGCTGTCATATAAACATGTATCATATAAACGTGTAAGCATGTCAGATTCAAGAAAGGGTGCAGGTATAAAATAAAATAGGACTTTTAAAAACCCACCTTTCATTTGTGTTTAAGGGACTAATACTCTTTGCAACATTAATTAAACCCAGGATTCCTTAAGGAATGTGGTCTATAAATTAAAGAAAACAAAATGGCAAATGTTTGATGTCATTATATGAACCATTGAAAAGCTTTATGGTAAAAACTTTTTGTCACCCCTGTTGAAAAAGCTGAGGGAAAGAAGAAATAGAAAACAGTTGGCAATGATCTCTAAGGATAACTGAAGGTCTGAAAAAAATCTCTGAAGAGAGTAAAAAGAATAGGACTGTTTATTTTAGAGAAAAGATAAATATTAGGAGGCCAGATAAAGCTTTATAAAATAATATATGGCATAGAGAGCAGAGAGTGGAATATTCAGCTCTGGCTTTCTCCTATTACACAGACAAAGGGATATTCAGTTAAAAGGTGAAATTTAAAGCTGAGGAATGGAAATATTGGTCTCCACAATGAAGAATTATACCATGGAACTCTTTGCCAAAAGGCAGCATTGGTTTTAGCAGGATTAAAAACAAATAAAAAAAATAATATGGATGGTGAGAGTATCCAAAGTGATAGTGCTGAGATGTTTATCATATGTATGTCGCATTGCAAATCCATTGCATTGGAGAGAAGACAGTAGAAGAAAAACCCTTCTTTTCTTCCTGAAAATGCTTTCTTTACGCAGTCTTTCTCTGAAATAGCAGACATTCTCCATACAAAGCCTGTGGGAATGGATGAGATATCAGTTGGATTCAACATATTAACTCTTTAATAATAAGCAGAAATAATAAAGGTTACAATCACTTTCTGTATTATTTTTTGGTGTTTCCACTTTTAAGTATTGAAGAAGTATTTAAAAAAAAGGAAAACAATGTTGTTTCACTTAGGTAACATCATAGACTCTCATCAGGAGATAAGTGACACAATAACAGTGGAAGAAATTCAAGATGAGTGCCACAGTTTCACACTTGGACATAGGCACTGTTTCATGAAATGGGCTGCTTGCCAAAAAATATACGTGGTAGTGGTGGTGATGAGGAGCCAGAAGAGGGTGGTGGCTGGGAGGCAATGTCTGAGCTGTAAGTAATCCCCACATTTGCTGTAATTAATGGTGTGAGTCAAAGACTCACTCCATCATCAAACTCCTATGGAGAAGCATCATGACTACAGCTGCTTAGGTACTAAGGATAAAAGTATCCAAACCAGAGAGCTGAGACGGGCAGTTAGGAGTTTTAATTATGGAAATTTAAATAACAAATAGTGGTGGTGGTGGTGAAGAATAAAATACTTATAAGATTTCTTATTCTTTTTTAGAACCGTTCTTTAAAATTTATAATACTTACTTCAATAGAGATAATCACAGGCTGCTGCTGGCTGTCTGCAGCTCCCCTCCCCACCCCGGCGGGAGCTGTTGCATGCCTATCTATCTTAATCTTCACATCTGCCTTTCATCTCAGCAGACTTTGACTTTGTATGACATTTTGACACAGAGGTGAATACAGATGCTTATCTCTGTCCCTGGTTTCAGGTTGCCTTCCTGCAGTCCGTGTACCTGTGGGACAGTTTTGCAAGGGACTCGGGGTCTGGATTACAAAGATGCTGAAGCAGGAGGAAGGACATCAAGCATATGTTCATGGATGAGGTAGAAGAATGTTAGATCTTGCTGCAGCCTGATACGCACCACCAGTGAGAGCACCCCACATGTCAAGATGACCTCCTGGAGCTGCAGCTGTGGAGCCTCGGCTCCTCTCCACTTTGTCTCCCCGTTAACGTCAGGCTGCTGCTGCTGATGGCAGCTCATGAATACAGCTCTATTTATCTTGAGTTCATCAAGCCCTCACAGCTGCTTTCACAGTATGTTCAAATTTGGTATGAATGTTGTATGTAACTCTAGAGCCATGATCACACACCAATATGCTAATAGGATTAGCATTATGGTTCTCTGGGAAGAAAATTATATCATTAGGTAAGAGGTTTCTTCTACTTTGAAGATTTTGAGCTCTGTCCCCCAATACTGCTGTGGTTGGGTGCGGGGGAAGTCGCTCTCTTTCTCGCCATCTTTCTCTCTCTGTTTACCTGTTGTCCAATAATGTTTGAAGACCTTCCTCCCATTTATTTCACAGCTTTGCCAAGTGGTGTTATGATATTATTATCCTTCCACCACTATAAGGAGAAGTTAAGGAAAAAAGGAAGTGGTTTATTAGACTCAATGTCAATATTACTATTCCAGTGTTGCTGCTGATACTACAGAGCTTCCATGCTTATGGACACAGACTGCGTAGCTGTGAAGGCAACTCGAGTTCGGGAGACTCTCCAGAACTGCGGAGGGTGTTTAGGGCTGCTGCACACACAGGGGTGCCAGTTGCTACTCAGAAATTTTTTGTATTTTACTATACATATTGCCGTACCTTACAGAACTGCTTTCTTTTGGATAAGATATACCTGGTGGCACATGTGTACTAATAAGGTTTAAATAATAATTTTCATGACTGTCTTGCAGTGGCATTTTATCAGATTTTTTTTTCAGTGAAAGCCAAGATTGTCCTCAACTTTCCCAGTGTCCCTGAGTTCAGGGAACCATGAGCATGGGATCCCAAAGATCTCCCTGTTCTCTCATCTCTTTCTGTGCATGCGTAGTGGATAAACTTGCCAAATCAATTCTGCTGGATGCTTCCTTACTCCCAGGTGGGCAAAGAAGTTAAAAAAATATGTTGATTCCCAACTCAGGTCAAAGAACATGTTGGTCATGGGAGCTGAAAGCAAGACACATGCACGCAATACTGAAACGATAAATGATGTTCTCAATTGTGTCTGGCTACAGTAAGATATTACTTTTTTTTTCAGAACAAGCCATTTAAAATATATCAGGACAGAAAAAAAAAAAAAGTAAAATTCACCTAGAAATGTTTATGCATAAAAAATCAGAAAGAGAGATGGAGAGCTTTGACACTTGTCTGAAATTGCTCACTATCCTTAGATAATATAGCAGAGGGAATTGGGAAATTTTGGACAAAATGTCCTTTCTTGAGTGATATTTCTCTTAGGACAAAGAAACATGAGAAAGGAAAAAAAAAAAAAAGAGAGAGATAGAAAATTAAAAGAAAGGTTAGTTTAGTTTTAAATTAGTCCAGCTGAAAATAGTGACGTGCTATGCCTATCATTGTTTTTAGGCAAAAATTTCTTTCAGGGTTATATAACTACAGCTTGTAACTAGGAAACCATCATCTGGCCTGGTCTTCTGCTGCTTCCCAGTCAGCCTGTCATATCCTTGCCACAGCCTCACTTACAGCACCCATATTATTTTGAAACATTTATTGGTTCAAAGGATAGTTCATAGGTACAGGAAAAAATGTTCCAACTGCAGAAATACTCTTAGTGAGATGACAATGTACTATTTATTGTCTGGCAAGCAAGTAGTGGAAGGAACAAATAAATACCAGAACAGACAACTGTAAACAGAACACTTTAAACCAGTCTAACAATGTTCTATATTAAATCATCCATTAAAACTTCCAGCCAGACAAGATGACTCTCTCTTTTGGAGGACTGCATGCAATGGTATATTAGAAGACATGAGTGAGTTTGTGATTTCCCTGAGTTTCATGATTGACAAAGTAATTCTGAAATAATCCTGTACAGAAAACAAAGTACTACTAAGCATCTGCATACATATATACACATGACTTTCAGAGACAGGGAAAATTTACTAAAATGGTCTGACATATTGTGAGAAACTGACAGAAAAACATGATGTCTGCTATTATCCTGTTATTTTTCAACAAGTTTTCCAAGCCAGCCAATGTAATGTTCCTAATATTTAATATGATTCTATCTTCTTTTATGGCTTCCTGGTAGATTTCCACTCCATTTTAAATGAACTCTTCCTAAGAGACAGACTCAAAAGGATTATATTTATGCACACAAGGCTTGAAATAAGACATATCCTAACCTTTAATTATGAATCACTGCCATGGTATCCGAAAAGCAGCTGAAATCCTGGTGAAGTTTTAAGAAGGTAAAATCCTAGGTTTATTTAAGAAGGTTCTGTTACTTTAAATGTCATACACTGAAAGCCCTTGTTAATAAAGACTGGCACAGGTCACACTGTCAAGGATAAACAATCATTCCTAAATCCTTTGTTTCAGGCTACAGTGAAACCTAATCCCCATGGTGTTCTTGCCTGGCCATGCATGCATGTAGATATGCACCACTTTTATAGTACTAGTGCTTTCTTTCAAGCACGTTGCTCCTGACTGCAAGGCATTTGATTTCTGGTAATTAATCAGCTCATCATACATGCTGTGTTTCTCCCTCAGGCCCAACTCAAGTTAGTGATCCAAATCTGGCCCCGGGAAAAAAGAAACCATTTATGTTCTTAGTGCACAGAATGAAACCCTGATAAACAGTGCTTGGCTAAACATTGAATTCAGATAACATTATTTTTTTTTTTTACAAGCTATAAGTCCAGGTTTGGAGTTTGGGTTTTTTTGCAAGCTATAAGTCTGTTTTTCTTTGTAAGCTCTGTTTCCCCTGTCTGCCCCTTTAGAATGTCAAAAAAACCCTCTGAAACCACCAAATGTGCCCTTAAATGAGACATCAACATCACTATTATTTTTGAGGTTTTATGCTTCAGCATCTGTACTTACTGCCTGAAACATTAATTTTTTAAACAACACTTTGTCACAAGTTTATTCGTCATTCTTTATCTTTGTGTTCTTTCATGTTAGTCTTGTCTCTATAAAACCTGGCTACTGATAATTTTATCAGATCCAGGAAACAACTTCAGCCCGTGTTGGTAATTCTTCATGCCTAGAAATGTGGCAACTCTCATTCTTTTCAATTACGTACCAGTTGGCCCTAACTGCCATTTGAGGGATCATGCGTTGTTACTAAGGATCCACAAGAGCATTAGAAAACTTAGCAGGCAAGCTCTCACTTTTTATTTCTTATGATTAAAATAATAACCTGTATGCCTAACAAAGGCACGGTGCTCAGCTAGCGAAGACTACTGGCTCCTGCCTCTCCATCAGCTCACGGATTGTGATACTGCTCCTTGTTCTGCTAATGCATAAGGATTTTGAGTACTTGCTTCCTGCAGTGATGAGACATACAGCCCTGCCAGCATTATTTCTAGGCTATATTTTTTTGGCACAAACTAAGCTCTTTATGCCACTTCTTTTCCCTATGGCAAAGGCAAGAAACTGAAAGGAATTATTTCACCTAATAGCTCCTTGCCTCACAGGGCTGTTGTGAGACTTAATTAATTAATGTTTGTAAAGTGCTTTGAGAGACTGGGATAAAAAGGTGCTATATATGCACTGATATAACTGCAAAATATTGTTATTATTAATTCCCAGTCTGATACAAAGCCACTGAGTGAATGAAAAGCTGAACTGTAATCTCCAGTGCAAAAGTGGAGAAAGTTTGTCCAGCATAAGGATTGGCATTGCAGTTCATTTTTGTTTGCAAAGACTTGTGTATAGAGTTGTCTTTAAGCCATGGGTCAGCTTGACTAAGAATTCTTGCAAAACAGGAAAAAAAGAAAAAAGGTTTTTGAACATTACTACTGTGCTGTTTTTAATTTCTCTGTCTTTTCTTGTTCTAAGCATACCATCCAGATAAGGAAAATAAACCACACTGGGCTACAGATTAAGTCAAATATCAAAATCATTGCATGCTGACCGTGAAAACTCACTCATGCTGAACATTTGTGGGTTATCAGGATCAAAGAGCACTTCAATATTTATCAAAAAGCATAGCCCACCATGGTTTAGTCTTCATTAATGTGGTGTGTATTTGAAGAACTCAATAGAGCTAATGCAGTCCAAGCTAAAGCTGACATTTTTTTACTTAGGAAAACATTTATCCTCTTGAAGAGATATGTATCAGTTTGTAAATGTTGTGAAAGGGCAGAATAACATAAGGCTCACATATGCTATTGGGTTGTCTGAATGCAGTAAGCTTTACAGAACTGAATTATGCTTTGTACATAGAGTCAAGAATGAACTTGTCATTTCTGTAATACCAGTAAAGCTTATTTCATGTATAATGGGACATCCCGCTGTGCATAGATGATACAATTTTTCTAGTTGGATTTAAAAATATTAAAATGAAAAAGAGGCTAAATTAGGCTGTGAAAGCTTGGGTATGTGTGATACGAAGGGTGCACAACCAGCTGTAGGGAGTTTTGGAAATACATGGCATTACTCCCCCTGCTACTTTTGGCTGATTGGGTTTCATGTCTCAACAAGACCTCAAGGAGTTTAGCTCATATAAAAGACTGTCCCCCTTATATAGAAAGGAATATGGATCATAATGGGTGTTAGTTTTGATTCCCTGGCACTGGCTCTTGTCTGTTCTTACTGTGCAACTAATGCTCATATTCATGAAGTTCTGCTAGAAAAGCATCATTTGAAAACTTGCCATGTTAACACAGTAAATTAGTATTTCAAAATTAAAAGAAAAGAAAGCATTTATGCTTACAGATGACATGATATACATGTATGTCAGGGAGAGAAATTGAAATGGAGATGATGGCACAGGACCTAGATTCCTGACTCAGCTTTTCTATCAGTTTCTTCTCATAACTTGAGCAACTTGTTTAATTTTTCCAGGCCTCAACAAGGTGTTGTGAATATTTTTCTTTTTTATCCATGTGAAATAGCAGGAAGTGAAGCAAAGGGGAGTAGGTATGTGGAACTGAGAGGATCATGAGTGTCAGAACAGATAAAGAGAAATCAGGAGTTTGAAGCTTAAAGAAAAATAAAAGCCAAAGGCCAGTCAACAATTGCTCGTTGGCTGTAGTTCAAGCCAGAGAAGTGTTTCAGGCAAAGGGAGTTAGGCACTGTTTACTGTTGATTTGCTGCATATTCCTTTCTGAATATCTGAAAATTTTCTTCTCTCGTATAAAGTCTTAATGGCAAAAAAGCTGGTGAGAACTATGGACACCTATTGCAGTGAAAGGTGAATATCTTTCTGGAGCATCTTTAGAGTTAAACTGAATCGTAGTAGGATCCAAAACTGGTAACTGATTCCTTCACTAGCTCCTCACTGGCTGTTGAGTCTCATCATTATTTCATTCTTGTGCTACTTCTGCAACTGGGATAATAAAGAAAGAACGTACGATATTTGGAGTGCATGGTGATCATGGTGGAAAGTGAAGCATTACTGTTTACCATTTAAGGATACTTTATATTTAACACAGTTTAACACTGGTTTTTGCATTTCATTTCCTTGTGGCTGAGGTCAACTCTCAAATTCTAACAGGAGGCAGTTTAACCACACACTGCCAGTAATCTGCAGCCTGTGCAGATTTCCACATTTTGACCAAAGCCAGATTCTAGGGAGCTGCATAACACTCGCATCCCATCCTGCTTGCATGGCCTCTGCCTGCACCGACAAGTTGGCAGCGTGTGCAAGTTACACCACATCACATCACAGCAATCAGTCAGGTGCTGGGGTAATAAGGCAAAGTAACAGCTCCTCAGCCGCAGGCTTCCTGCTGGAAAGTCGGCTGTTAGCGGTGAGCAGGCTGGGCCACATGGAAGATGGGAAAGCTCCATAATTCCATGTGTCATTGAGGAGCATGTCAGAATGCTGGTTGGAGACTGATCCAAAAAAAAAAAAAAAGAAAATGCTGGGCATTTTGCACCACCTGCATTACCCTGCATTAGAAGCCTGTCAAGGGAAGAAGAGTGAATATCTGGATCTGCCTGCATTTAAATGTAAATTAGAAGGAAAATAAGAGCTGCAATGGGATGAGAACAGAGGCCTCTAAAGGTTCAGTGATTTAGTTTGAATACTTGTAACATCAGTGACTTACTTTTCAAAGGACCTGTGCACTGGTAGTTCTTATTGTTCTCTACTGTTTGAATTGTTTAGTCCTTCCAAAAATTATTTCAGTTAGATGTAAATTGGACCTTTGTACAGAGCTAAAAAAGAAAAGGAAAAAAAGTAACAAAAATTATGTTGGGAGAGAAAGAAAGAAAGAGAGTGTTACTGGAATTTTTTAGACCCTTGGTTTGTTCTGGTTTTGAAAGAGGGTTCAGCTGGGTTTTTACTACCAAATTAGTTCCTCCATCTCCACAAAAGAGACTGGAAATCTAAGCTGCTTCCTGAGTTAATCAAGTAGAGGAGAAAGCACAACCAGAGTCTTATCTGAGTTTTCCCTCTGGCTTTTCCACCATACCATCCCTTTACTCCATAAACTTCCAGCAAGTTTAAAGGCTCTCCGGCAGCATAAATATAAGTGGGTTGCCTAAGATAAGGGACACTGCATGAAATGGAGAACATGAAAGCAAGCACACATCGAAACAGCCATCTGCTCAGCCTTGGAATAGGAACATTGCAGAGCTCATCTGTGCATTAGTGTTGCCATTTAATGCAGTTCCTAACAAAAAAGTTAATAAAATTCATGGCTGTAGCTGACTCACATTATAATGTCCTTCTAGAAAAAGCCTGTACCATTGCTCTGTGAATCTGTGCACAGAATAATAATACGTACCATAAAGCAAACCAAAGGGTCTCAGGTTTCTGTTGCTGCAGATAGGTGGACTCTGAGTTGAGAAGTCAATTGGAAACCCCTTTTTGGCAGCAGGAAACAACCTGTTTTCCCAAAGCATACCACAGCAGAAGTTGTCGCCAAGCCTGGGAGCCATGTGTTCTTAATAATCAACAACTGTGCCAACAGAGTACGTATTGAAGAGGAAGTATGGAACAACTGTTATTTACATCACTGGAAAATTGTTAAGAAATGGGATACGAGGTCAATGGAGTCTTAAAACACCTCATCAGCATTATCTGTTTCTACTCTCAGTTATTTTGCACATGGTGGTCCACAATGAAACCTTTCAACATTTACCTTTTACCTAAGAGTTCACTTGCTGTATTGCTTATCAGTAAAAGTAATAGTAAGATAAGTTGATGGCACATGGCAAATACCACAGTAAAGGTAATTACTTGCAAATAGATGCTGTGAGGCTCTTAAGAGCAACCATTGTATACAAACAGTACAATTTAATAGCTTACCCTACAAATCATTGCAGTCATTTTAAAACTGTCATTATACAGAGAAATATTCTTTCTATAGGCTGGCTCTCATTCTAAAACATTTAAGGGATATATTTGCTAAGTAAGATCTATATTTCCACTTCATTTACATTATTAAATTAGGTTTCTCAAACAAATACTGTCAGTAGTATTAGTAAGCGGTTCTTGTACCATTTACTGAAGATGGAGTTGTGAATTTTCTGAAGGAAAAATTAGTGGTTTAAGATAGATACACAAAAATTTGGAGGGCACAATTCATTGCATCAACTATTTTCTGGGTTGCTGTAAGGTGATGTTTCCCCATAGAATTCCAGAGAAGTTTTGCACTTTACACAGAGAGATAAGAATTCAGAAGTCTCTAAGTACAGAAAGACCGTAAAACAATGTATTTGTTTACAAATCACGGTTTACAAAAACATTTGAGATGTACTTTGTTTAAGACATTTAGAAAACAAGGTGTTTAACTGCAAGATATATTAAGGAAGTGTTAAAAATATATGAAAGAGAACTGCAAAATGCTGGAATCTGTCAGATTTGACGGACTGATAGGCTTTGTGCATGTCTGTGTGTGCATGCATGCCTATGCTTGTGACGTCTTTGATTCAACTGCCAACATAATTAACACACTACCATGGGAGATGGGGGTAGTGCTTATTTTCCAAATCACAAACTCCTTGTTGTTGAGCCCATGGCTGTTTCAACTGGGTGTTTCTAAACATCTCATGCTGAACTATTTTATTTGGCATAAATAAGTAAATAATATGTAAAAGAGGGGTTCTGACCTCACACTTCCTTCGTAGATGAGCTCCAAATGTTGAGGATATTGGGCTTGGACAGGAAGGGTATCTTGCATTGCCATGCCCAAATATTTTTCATATATTTTCTCCTAAATGGCTCAGGGACCATTAATTGAGAATCAATGGCTTCTTAGTGCTTAAATTATGTTTGAAAAGGAAACTCAGGCTCCTAAGCTACTTGGAATCTTTGGAAAATGTGATTATTTGCAAGAATTTATTCCCGTTCACAGTACCCAACACATGGAGTCCCAGCAATGCCACAGGGAGTCACAGGAATGGGAGTTTACAGAAGCATTGAATTGCTGCTGGATCTTGGGTTACACGAAACAAGGTTCAAATAACAGTCCAAGTGACACCTGTGGCAAAACTCTCAACAATTTTGGGATTTCACTGAAGGATGTGGGATGGAATAATGGGGGAAAATACCAAGCTTTACATATCAGAGTTATTCACGGACTGCAGCTAAATTCTTCCTGAGTGTAACACAAATAAATGAATTCAGCTCAAATAAAATGATCGTTGACAAGTGCTTGTAACACTCTCAGTGGAGGATTTTTATTTAGTTTAGTATATTAGTGTTTGCTACAAAAACTGGGGAAGTAGGAGATCCAGGTTCCCTTTCTTCCCATCTCACGCAAATTGAATCTCTATCTGTCATCGATTACTTGTTGCTGGACTGGATAACAACTCTTGTTGGCTTCTACTTAAAAGTACAGGACAAAACACTGTGAAAATAAAATACATGGGATACACTTTTAAAATTAACATTATTTGAGAAGTAGAGGATAACAAAAAGAAAGCCCAGGGAAGACTTTTACTTACTTGAGCTAAATTCTCTATTCCAGAAATATTTCATTATCTTGATTTTTACCCTCCTAGTTAAGAATTGTGAGATTGATGGAAATTGAAAAAACATTCATGGGATAGAACATGCATAGGTTTGTATTCTGTGAGTAGAGCTTAGATGTGACAGGGCTGAAGAAACTGCCACGAATCAATATAATACAAAATCTAAACATGCAAGTAGATTAAACAGATGTGACTACTAATTAATGAGTTAAACTGAAAAGAGAGAACTGAAGGTTATTCCTACTTGTAAACAGTCTCCAACATAACTAGCAAATGAAGAATGTTTAATCTTTTCTCTCCCTACGGTGTAGTGGTGCCGACTAATCCGCCACTGATGCATCATACTTGGCTCTCCGTCTGCTACACGCTCAAAGTTTTTGCCACTATCTTCTTGCTTAAAAGCTGCACAGAAGTTTATACATCAGTGCAAACAATGTTTAAATGTGCCCAGCTAATCACTGAAGGCATTGTCACAGAACAGAGGAGCGACGCAGACATATCAGATGCTCTAGCAACAGTAGCATAATCCAATCATTCATTAACATAAATTAAAGCTACAATGCTGCAGGCCTAAGAATTGAAAAAAAGTTGGAAATCTGGAAGTTAAAAGGACCTGGGTTTGCAGGGAAATTTCAAAGCATTGTCCTACACAAACCCTGCCTGCCTTAGCCAATGGACAGGGAATTTCATTTGCCTAAAAATGGAGGCTTTGAAGAAGCTGATTAACACAGAGTTCAGCCTGATGTTACGGGCTAATGAAATGACTAGATCAAGCCTCTGTTTTGAGACTGAAATAATAATGTAGTAGCACCTTCTCACATCATTTATTTTGTTTCTTAAAGAAAGCAGTTGTCTTAGAAGTAATTAAGGTGCTTCTCTGATTCTTGAAGCCTGCATATTATACTCAGGATGCAGTTTTTCGTTCTGTGATGTGTTGACTGCTAGTTGTTGTGGGCTTTCCAAAAAGCTGAAAAGCAGTTCAGAGTGACTGGAAAGCGAGCTTGTGCTTAAAGAATAGAAATGCCTCTTCTCACGGTGCCACATTTATCCAGTTCAGGGTTTGTTCTCTAAGATGTGCTATATTTTTAATCCCACAAGATCTATGGCAGCAAATTTTTGTAGCATGTGAAGTGGGTTGTACAAAGGGATTTCACTCACTTGTGCAGAGAGTGAATTTCTCTCTGCATCCTTGTGCCATAGGAAGTTTCCGTTTTATCTGGAATTATCAAATCCACTTGCAACCATCAACCTATTTGAAACACAAAATTCTGATTTAGAAGCAAATGACAGATGAAACATTCACATACTGAGGAATAAACTGACTGTATGGATTTCATAAACTTATTACATTGTATATATTTTATTTAGAAGATTCTTTTAGTCAATTTATAGTGCCAAATTCGAATTCTTATTTTCAACAAGAATCCAATATTCCATTGTGTTACTATACATAGCATCTAAATACATCAAAACACCTACATTTAGTCTTTTAGATACAAATATGACTCTCATGATTAGCCAGAATTGCTGGCACTTCTCTGTTTGCCAATTTAGCAATATTTGTGTTTTCTTCTATTTCTGATTTCAGCCTCCTTTTATTTGCAGCTCTTGCCACTCCAATGAAGCTATTACTTTCAAAAATGTATTTGAAGTTATGCAGAAAAATCACATATGTATGCAGTTATTCATGGACTTTTTAGGAAGACAGCGATGTTTCTCAATGGAAGTGTACAAATACTTTAACTCTAGCTTCTGTGTCTTAATACAATTTAAAGTGTTAACTAAGATTTATAAAATCTTATTTTTGGCTACTATACCTACTTCCATGTTGTAACTGCTCTTGAACTTTGCTGAATGATTTGAAGTCTCTCTCTAAATGTGTACTGTCTTTTTGCTTTCTCTTTGCTCATCTTATTGGACCTTGCAAATATTTGAGCGGTGTCCCTCAGGTTGCACTCAAAGAAATGTTTATCATGTTCTTAATTTAATACTTTTCAATCTAGCATATATGCTTCAAGAGATTTCTTCAGCTCTTTTTCTGAGAAAAAAAAAAAATTAAAGAGAGAAGAACCTTTCTGGATGAAGAGCCTTCGAGTTGGGAATCACAGCTTCACTCTGTGTTTGACCTAGAAGGAGTACTCAATAGTAGAGAAAGCCTGTATTTGCCTTTCTCAGTGATACATGAGAGTTTCCTTCCCTTTTCTTACAGAATACACTATATAACATTTGACTGCAGTAACTGATTTGACAGACTCAGCTTTTATTATCATTGGCATTCTGTTATTGTTGAACGGGAAGCTTAGCTTGGCTCCAAAGCAGAGTGCCCTAAAGCCTGACTTTGGATGTGCCTTGTAGAGAAAACAGAAATTTCAAGAAGAAAACACTGCATCTCCCGGCAATGTGCTTAGGCAGCATTTCAGTTTTGGTGGCAGGAAAGAGAACTACTGATAATAAAATAAAATTTTTTTGAGATGACTCTCTCTCTAATGGTTCCTTATAAGTTTGTCATCTATATACTGATCTAACCTGATTCTGCACAGGTTATCATTTGAAAATTGCCCAGATGCAAAATCATATGTATTTAGGAAGTGATAAAATGCAGTGCATTCAAGTGCCTCGTGTAAAATAAAACCTGCAAAACAACACTTAGCCATGGGATTTATTAATGACTATTCCAAGCATGTGTTAACTACAAAAACACCACTATGAACTACTCAGTACAAAATGAATAAACAATCTAAAGAAAAATGTAACCTGAATGATTAATAATGATAATAGCTTTAACATAGTTATCTCCTTTTCTCTGTCTTTTTGCCTTACAAAGACATACTGTTTCATAGCTTCCAACAGCTTAAGACTGACCAGCTGCATGTACATAACTTTTAAGCAGTTAAACGTTTAAACTGCCCTGTTGTTTCTTCAGATTCTCAGCTGCCTGGGATTCCCATTTTCAGATATCAGCCCATAATTCTGATCTTGAACATCTCTAATAGTTATGCAGTACCCAGACCTTTTTCCCCAGCAATGTAGGATACATTTTTTTCCCTAGGGTTATAATTTTCCTGGAGCAAGACATCACTATTTCAACAGGAAGGCAATAAAACATTTCTGAACATTCGAAACGGCAGTCTCCCCTGTAATAGATCCCTATTTATTTTTAACAGAATCAATAGTTGTTTGCAAGTAATTGTGTGCTGCATTCTGTAAGTAAGGGAAGATTGAGAGCATGCAGCTCTCTCACGATTCAGGTATAGTAATCTGATGAAGTCTGTGGCTACTTTCTGTGAAATCCACAGTGCCAGCTCTTTCAGCAGGTTCATAAGAGTGACCTCTTTCCAGATGGCTCCATATATCCCTTATGAAATTCATCAATACAGTAAACTTCCTTTGCCTAACCTCTGTATTGATTGAAGTTAAGTACTGCATTTGCTCGTAGAACTCAATGAAGCTAATAATCACACAAGTGCAGCTCAATGTTTCCTATTCAACAGACTTCAAAATACCTCAATATCATCATAATTGGTCTGCAGTTGAGTATATTTCTATCTTCATCTTAGAAGAGGATGAAGCATCCCCTTTTATACTCAGGTAACTCTCACTCATCATACCCAAGTAGATCATGAAAGATTTATACTGGCCAGTGGTTTTCTTTTATGGAGAGGATGCTTGAATAAAGTGGCTTTGAATCTAAGCCTATCTCTTCCTCTCCAGCGTCTCCACAATGCACATTTGCTTTGGCATAAGTATTAGTGAATTATATGCAAAATAGTGGTTTGGGTTTTTTTTTTCCCCATAGAATGACATTACTACCAAAGCTGGAGCATTATCTCTGAATTGAATTTGACTTTAATCAGCATTAAAATCTAAAAGACAGAAAGGCACAGTACTGTCAGCTTACAAGGCTTTTGCTTTCAGGGGAGCAGTCGCATTACTCATTCTTATTCTAATAAGGTGTTCCCTTGAGAGGGGTTGGGTTATATGGTGGGGGTAAAAAGCTGTTACTGGAAGGAACTGCTGAAAGATGTACAGCTCTCAATTATGGCAGAATTTTTATTTATTTTGACTTATAGTAAGAGGAAAAACCTACCTGCTCTTAGAGTTTTATTACTTCAGATGCAATAGGTGTATACGGGCTATGCAATGGAATCCCTAAAAGGATGTTCGTAACACAAGACAATGCAAACTAAGTGACTTATGACACTAGTTTGTACCTTGCATGGATGTAACTGAAGGGGGTTTGTGGGTATCCCTAGGGTACATATTGGTTGCATGAAATGATGTAATATCTTGGAGAATCTATCAAGGAGGCAAATGATAAAAGCAAAGCTGTGCTGAGAAAAGGAGCATAGAACAAATTTAAGGATTAAACAGGATACAAAACTTCTGTGAGCTATGGAGCAAGATACGCCATAGGCCTTCCAGTCTCTATCTTCTGTTGGTGAAAAATGAGTCAAGAACACCGCAAATATATTAAGTTCATTTTAATTAGATTTATCTATTTAAACAGAAGAAAACATCTCCAGCAGCAGATCAAATCCTAATGAAAATTGTTCTACTTTGAAAGAAGCTGTGCAAAGTCCTTCATTCAATGCCATTGGCCTTTTAAAATACATTCCAAATGAAAGGTACAAAACGGGGTTTTGGGATAGTCAAATTCATATTTGTGAAGTGAATATTTTTTACATCTGTCTGTCTAGCCTATAACAGAAACATGCATGCACGCACAGGAACAAGGAATGTGTTTAAGACACTAATTCAGAGAGTGACTTAGCCACTGACTCCTGGGTGGAGTACAGATGTTTTGCTATCAATGCCAGCTGCTACATGCTTCTAGAGAAAGAATATTTTTTTTTTAATGAGACACAATACAAGTGCTTCAGCTTACATGACATCACATGAGATCAATCAGCTAAAACTGCAAGTAACTAATTGCAGATATTTCACAGTTTCCCAAATTTAAAGAAATGGCTTATCAGAAGAGAAAAAAACATTTAAAAGTTATTCTTGAAAGCAGAAGACAAGTCTATACCGATTAAGTTACATTCAAAAATAATATTATAACATAATAGCATTTTTTTAATGAAGGGGTGATGACAAGGTATTGCAGGGGGAACCCTTTTCCAGCAAACCCCTTGTATTTCCTTATCTTTGGAATCTGCTTCCTTCCTTGCTCTGACAGATGCCAAGTGTTGACTTCTAAGGAGTGTTAGAAAGTCTTTTTTATTTCTTTTTTCAAGGAGAAATAAGATCATAGCTCAAACCGCAGGAAATGTGTGGTTTCCTTTTCTTTTTGGAAAGTTTTCTTTTTCTTGTAAGTGATTTTAATTCTATTTTATTATATATCAAGTGAGGTTTTCCTATTTACATAAAAATTCAGGTACTGCAAGGTATAAATGGAAATAAAAACCCAAATTTATCAGCAAAAGGAAGCCTAAAACACAGTCATCGTTCCTTTTACGTACTGTTAATGATACTTCAAATTAAAAAAAATCCCAACAACAAAACACAAAGGCTCTTTATTAGCAAAGAAATAAATTAGTGTGGTACTGTGCCAGCAACATATCTGCAGCATCGTTCTTGGTGAAGAACTATTCAAGTCTCGACATAATAAACCACTCTATCTCTTCTGGGTAATGATTTTCCCACATAGAAATCTTCTTTCATATTTCAACCACATGCAACCAAGTGCCAGTTTAATACCATGCTATCTATCATCACGTCATCATAGTTATTTGCTCTAGTGTCAGCTGTTTCACCAGCAGTTCCAACCCACAGTCTTTCACTTGCTGCCTCTGCTGATTCTTGGAGTGAGGGTAGTCCCAATGCCATTCAAAGACAGTAAAAGTGCACAGGAGTTCCAGGAAGAAGAAATAAAAAAAAAAAAGGTAAATTGTCCTGACACTAATAAAGCTACTAACAAAAGCTTTACCAAATTTCTTTGTAAACAAAAATTTACTTACTTTTGCTTGGAATAAACTTGAGAATATAATGGGTGGGAAAACCATTCTAGTTGCAGTGTTGCACTACTCTACTTGCTAAACTGGCAACAGAACATAATTAGAATTCTGCATAACAGCACATCTATTTAACGCCTGTATTACAACAAAAGTGTTACTGCACTATGCATTTCAGACATCCAACAAATACCATAGTTGTATTAGAAAGATGAACATGAATATTCTAATAATGAATAATAATAAAAACTTAACAGTAATATAAATAACTAGAAAAGTTAACCAAAAAGCAGGGGAGAAAGGAAAAACTTAATTCAGTGCCTTCAGAACTTCAGGATTTTTTTTAAGTGGAAATGTTTTAAACATTTACTCTGAATGGTATAATCAGTTTTCACATTCTCATGAACATTTGAAATTTAACTGCAAGTCCATTATTACATAATGAAACCAAAATTAACCAAAGGTAATTTTTCCGATTTGTTTCACTGAAAGTCCATTACTCTTTGGTAGTCTTTTAAGTACTCAGGTGCCCTAAAGGTGCCCAATTTGCAGAACATAAATTGTTCACAGAGCAAGCCATATTTCTTTGTAAGCCTCAGATTTGGATGACCATAGTGTATTTATATGCCTGGAAGTACAAAAAAGGGCATGTTTTGTGCAAACATTCCAATGATTACAGTTCCAACAGTCAGGTTTAAACTATGAGTATTTATGTATATATTTGTACCAGGTTTTGAAGAAAACAGTATCTTTTTCAGTATTTATATACTGGGAAATGTATTTCAGACCAACCATGTTTCAAAGCAATATATTATTAAAAAGTGGTATTTTGGCTGATTTTGGCTACATAGCTTTTTTAGTATTTACAGTATGCTGGCTTTTGTCCATTCCACTTTAATATATGCTAATGAAATAGCAAGGATAACAATAAAATTATTTTAGGTACAGTATTCATTTATTGATTTAAAGCTATTCTCTTCAGTTAAAATATTGCATCCTCAACAAACTAGAGTGTGTCAAAAGCAAAGCTATATGTGAAAAGCACTCACTTTAAATGCTATATTCAGTCATAGGGCTTTCTGCATATAAAATAAATTTTTAGGCATGTTGAACAGGCATGGTGTGGACAAGTAACAGAGGCATGAGCATCATATTTCTTTCTTCTTTAAATTTTCAAAGCCAGACACATGGCTTGTCTGTCTTTAAGTGAAAGGAAAAACAACAACCAACTTGTGATCAGAATATTGCAATAAGTTAATTAGATTTAGCTTGTGTAATAGCTTAACCATCAATGTACTCTGACAGTGTTGCTCTTTCACTCACTGAATTTCAAAGCATCAAGTTTATCTAGATCTGTTTATTCCATTTGGCCTAGAGGAGAACCTCCATCAAGCACAGTCTTGGATGCTTGTGGCATCCAGTAGCAGAGCCCTAAACCTGTCCCACAGAGTGCAACGGCCAGTGAAATGCTGGTCAGTTCATTAACAATATTTGAGACCAAAAGCATACACCAGGGTAGGAAAACATCCCTGAGAGGGCAGAGGTGTTTGTGTTATAGCTCAGGTTACAACTTTCATTCTATTTCTGACACAATCTCCATCCCAGCCTTCAATCTCTAATTCTTCTCACCATACTAAAATTACATTTCTGAAGCTCAGGATCCAAAAGCTGTTATATAGGTGCATGTGAAACATATAGATTAATGTGCCATATAATAGTGGACAGAAAAAAGAACTCCCTAATCACCTGGGCTGAATGAACGAAGGAAGACATATTTGCTTGCCATCTGTTAATGTAAATGGTGCAGATAATTTAACAGTATTAGACTTGAATCATCATGCTATTATTCCAGTTTTACATCACTGTGAAACTGGAAGTGAATCATTAATATCAATAAAATTATACTGGTGTCAGCCATGGAGTAATCTGCAGAGGGGATCGGGTTCATTAATTTTAATAATTTATGATACAGTGTAGGCTACACAATTTTACTAAATCTACTTTTATTTAATGTGACCCACTGATCCTTTCATGTATAACAAATCATCCAGTGTGTTTGATATGTCTATTATAAGCAGTTTCTGAGGAAGCATGACTTTATAACAGAGTGTACTAACTTCTGAATTTATCTGAGAAGACTGCTGACCTGATCCTCAAAATGTTAACCAAAGTGGTAGCTTCTAGGCAGTGAAGATATCACCATGAAAAGATGAACTTTTCAAGCTACAATGGTAGTTTGAACTCCTAGTGTAGAGCACTATATGATGCGTCAAAGTTAATAAGTATAAATTAAATGCAGTAGGTGGAGCACCTAAACAATCACAGACGTAATACTTCATTTACCAAAACATTTGAAACAAATTTTCATGTGATATATTTATCTTTCATTCTTTACAAAATACAAGTGAATGACATTTGCTTTGAATTATAATGTTTCACTGTTATTAATGTTATCTTATAAGTAACATGAAATAAGTTATATAAAAAGAATATTAATGAATTAAAAGTTGAAAGAACTTTTAAAACTTATCTATGGATTAATAATAGGAAAAATTTCACTAAGATGCTATAATCATACTTTTCAAATTGACTTTATTGTAGAAACTACTAATTTTTTTTCTTAATTGTTGATGATAATTGATTTTCTTAACTGATGGTTTTAAAACAGATCCTCATGTGATAGATTTTGACATGTTTCCACTGAACTAGTAAATATACACTAATTTGTACTAGTACAAAGTCTGCTTTTATTAATAATAATAAAGACACTAATAATAAAGACATTAAAAAATAAAGACACTTTTATTAATGTCTTCCATTTGATTTCTAACCTCAAGTGTCAATGGATTTTACAAAGAATTATTAATTCTTTTTTCCTGTAAAAAGGAATGGAAAACCTGTTTATTTGAACTGATGATTATTGTTGTAATCAAATTCTGACTCCATACCGGTTCAAAATCAGAGAGAAAGCCACTGCAACTTCTTAAGGTTGCACATCACTTTTCAGATCCTTGGTCCCTTGGAACATTATTTAGTATGTTCCATTTTCCCTTTAGCAGGAATTCATCTGTACAGAAGAAACTGTGAAAAGATCTAAAAGGTGGCAGTTCTGTTAAAGGGAGGACAGATATAAATGTGCAATAGAAAGAAAGAAAGAAAGAAAGAAAGAAAGAAAGAAAGAAAGAAAGAATGAAAGAAAGAAAGAAAGAAAGAAAGAAAGAAAGAAAGAGAAAGAAAAAGAAAGAAAGAAAAAGAAAGAAAGAAAAAGAAAGAAAGAAAGAATGAACAACAGAATGAAAGGAAGGGAAGGGATTTGTCAACAAAATAGCACAGGGAGAAAGAGCTAATGACTTAACAAGAAAGGAAAAGATAAAACATAACTTATGCTCCTTGGTAGTGCATGCATAAAATAAATAAATTAATTCACAGGGCATTTGACTCTCTGGAATCACTCTTGTAAACTGTCAAACTTTTATCAGCCCCAGCAGAATGGAAGTTCAGAGAATCATATGTGAGGAGGAGCCACAACCTGTCTTGAGGATAACCCATACTATGGCTGAGAGGAAACTCAAGAAACTTCCCTGCTTCTTTCCACTTCTTTTTCGTCCTGAGCTGGAACCCTGTAGCCCTTTGGACTCCAAGCCGCATAGTATGTGCCATGAATGAAAGAGGAGTGCGTGCTCATCTGATACCTGAAACACTGCAGAGCTGCAGCATCATATGTGAAGAAATTGGTCACCTTCTCCTTCAATAGTGCTGCTGCACTTTGTGGACTTTATGCACTTTCCTGCATCAGTCATAATTTGATCTTCAGCAGAAGGGCACTGTGCATGCTATTCAAAATTAGCATTATGAATTGAGATAGGTTGAATGCCTGTTCACCTGATTCCTGATTATTTACTTATGGCTTTGTTGAGTAACATAATTTACTTCAGACCTCTAAGTTACAGATCAGAGCTCTACATTATACATAAGAATCTTTGAGGTAGCAGTAAATGAACTGCAAAGGGCGCAAATAAATATTTGAAAATCTGGAAACATTGCCCAAAGGTATGTCTGAACAGAAGTTTGAAATCTCATGAAATACTGGCCTTGCCAATTTTCTGTCATAATATTTCAAATATAGAACTAGCCAATTATCTTGTGATATTCTATTGCTGTTACTGTTAATATGGATTAAGAATTTTTTAAGTCTCTCCATACTTATTAGACATGAAAGGTCCCCTTTTACTTTTCCTCTTTTTTCCAGTTTAAAAAAAAAAACAAAACAAAAGAAAACAAAATGTTTGAATTATTGTCACTGAAAAATAAGAAAATGAAAAATGTCTCTTTAGAAATCAACTTTATTCCCTGTTTTCGATTTAAAAACATTTGAAGCTCTGTTTATCACTATTATTATTCCTCTAATATCCTTCAAATAATTTGCTTGTGAATTTCTTAGTGAGAGATCTCTTTTAGACATCTATCCTCTTGATTATAAAGTCAAGAGGCTAAGGGTATTTTTGTGCCTGTATGACACATTGTCCAAGTTAAATAAACATATAAAAAGTAGACAAACATGAAAAAAGCACACAATGTAGTTCAGGCAGATTATTATTTTATACAAATCAGCTAATCCATCCATAAATTTAGACAGAATGGAGTTACTTTTATTCACCGTATGATTTACATAATAAGCATAAGTTTGAAAAGCCATTACAGCTTGAAGTTTATTTCTTAGCACCTCCAGAGATCTTAAATACCTTTTAAAAGACTTTTTTTTTTTTTTTTAATTGAAGAAAATTACACAGCTGATACCAGGAATTTATCCTGTTAGGTCTTGTGTCTGATAAATATTTAGACATTACTGCATTCATAGTGTCTTAGGATACCACCTTACTTAGAGCAGTCTCTGATTCACTTTCTGTCTTGTTTGGTATTGTTAACACCAGCACACGAGAGGGTTTAAGTTGAGGAACCAGAGCTCTATGAACAAAATTAATCAGGAGAGTATCTGCAGACTAACTAAAGATTGTGATTTTAATCTGCAAGAAACTTGACAGAAAATCTGGCTTCAGATCCCCTCCAGACCCCACTCCAGATCACATACATACTGCTTAAGTTAAAACTGCATCTCTAATTCAGTGTTAGCAGTTTGGGCTACCTAAAACTGCGAATGAGAACCGAATCAATACCCAACTGCTCTTTCAAGGCTATGTAAACATTGAACAACTTCCCTTCACACCATATTGAAGATACTCATCACCTGTGCATCCCTGCATCCTGAGCAGGGATTTGAAGGCATAATCTTCTGCATCTGAGCTTGAAAATGCAGTTAGTTAGTTGCTATGTGATAAGTAGGTGGCAAATACAGAAAGTGAAGTCAAGAGATAAGAGTCTGGATGGAGTACCTGCACTGAATTGGGATTTTACGGCCATCTACCCTCTTCCCACCCTGGGGAAAACTCCTGTCCTTGCAGCTGAACCATCAGAAGAGATGGATGTGTGTCTATGCTTCTGCCTCTCCAGCGCACATCTGGGTGCCCTCGTGCATATCCATCCTCATCATTTGTTGAAGCCAATACAAAATAAACTCAAACATGCTTAATTATCAGCAGATGGCAGCTAAGTTTTTATGTCTTAAAGCTACTGGTGCAGGTGAATATTTCCCCTGAATGCAAGCAGTCTACATTTCTGAAGTGGATCTTTCTGGAACTCTCTCTCGTAGATCATATACAAAGCATTTAGGTGAGTATCAGGTTAGTATTCATGTGTTTATCACTCCATGGCTTTGATACACTTGGATACACCCTGCTACTTCAGTACCCTTTTAATGTAATAGATTTACCTCCAAGATCTTTCTTTATTATTTCAATGCCACTGCAGAAGACTTCTCCGAATAACAGGGTAGTTACTGTCATTGTCTTGTTTATGCTGTGGAATTACTATAAATACTGCTTTACACCCTTTCTGCACTTTGGCTGATGCCTGCAATTATAGGGACAGAATGACGTTTAGCAATATATCTTGCACCCTGGCACATTTAATTAGTATGTCAAACGTGTGCTTGTGCTTGTACTTCTATTTCTATTGCTAAAGCAGAAGCACTTTGCTCATAGTTTGGTGTCAGAATGCATGAAACCTCCTTGGCATAATGTGAATTAGAACCAGCAGCAAAATGAATGAATGATTAGCATTGGGCATGGATCCAGTGTTTGACATTCCACTCATTAGAAAGTCTACTCTAATTAACGTAATTGGAATCTACTGGGTGTGCCATTGATGGATTTGCTTGTCACCACAATTTTGTTTTATGTTCCATCAAACTCATTGGTGAAAACATGATGTATGCTGAGATTACCTTGTAAAGACCCAGTTCTTCAGAGGGATCTGCAAATTACAGCCTCTTGCTCCCACACGGGGACTTAATGAAGTCAATGGGAGGCAGGGTGCATGCTAGTGAACCCCTTTGCATGATAATTATTTTCTCATAGTCCATATGAGTTATATATAACAGACACATAACTTTGCATTTATCTGGCACCTGGGGATTTCAAATTATCTCCTAAACAATGAAGAATCAATTGAGCCACTTTTCTTAATGTTAATAGCACCTTTTCCTACAAGGGGTCACTGGAAGTACTCAATAAACTCATTGGGGCTACTCAATACATTGTCAGAATCTGGCTGATGAGCCTTGTAAAAACACTGTTATAAATAAAATGAGATGCATTTTCTGACTGGCGTACAGGGAATCTGATATTTCCATAACCATACAATAAATGATTAACAAAACCAGAATGGGACCAATGACTCTGTTGAATGAAAATCGGCTCTGCAAGTTGCCACTTGAATCATTAGAACTACTAACTTACTTGAAGGATTTTATCCTTTTATCTATAATTCTGTCACAGCCATCTCAGCTGCAGCCAGACATTTCACAAAGAACTTTTACTTTTCTGTTTGACAGTGTACACCTGTGCTGACTTTCCATCTTCTTTACATGCATATACATATTTCATTATATCAGGGCTCTCATAATGGTGGGCAAATAATCTATTCTTGGTCTGGAAAATAGCATTGATATTAAATGTAAATGGGAAGTTTGATTCCCATTACACTTTTCTGGTCTGAGGCATAGAATTCAGTAAACAGAATGAAAAAAGACATACTTTAAGGTTTTAAAGTATGAAATGGTTAAATGGATACCTGTGGAAGGAAAATTTACATGATGGGGAAGACATATAGACAAAGCTAAGTCCCTTTTATTAATAAAAAATCTGTGGTCATACTTGGAATAAAACACTTATCCCCAGAGAAGTTTAAAGGATACATGCAGCAAGAAAAATACTATTGTTACCTCATGAATAATCGGCTTTGGTAGATATCATGACAATTAGTGTATTTTAGGAAACAGTATTGTTTATAGTAGTCTGTTGAAAGATTAAAAGGATTTAACATTTCATTTACATTGTCTATTTTTTCTTGTAGCTTTCCAAAAACAGGTCTGTAGAATGTGTTCCTTTTCTACAGAAATTTCTTGAGAAAAGAAATACTCTTGTCATCAGTTGTTGTGGTTATTAATATGGGACTGTGGACAATTTCCTCTTACCTAAACTGAGTTCTGTGAAACTAATTTACATTTATTTAAAATCTAGTGAAGACTTACAGATGTTGTGATGAGTGAAAGAAGTTAGAGAGGTATCTGAAGGTGTTACTAGAAAGCGAGTTAGGAGTTTCCGCTTACCTTTGTGATTTATAAGCCACTGTTTAAGACTGTCTGAATTAAAAACAAGAAGAATTGCAACAATCGTTGCAAAATAAAAATGGCCTCTCTTTTAATCTTCGTCTAAATATATTTAAAAGAAAATTATGCAAGTATTTATATAGTGCCTGCCTGGAAATGCAAATTCAGAAAATTGTAAATAGAAAAGCACTGTGTTCTAAAAAGTAATTTTCCAAGTCTATGCTAGAAGACTAAACAGGAAAAAAATCACAAGAAAGAAGCACAAGTTGATCTTAAAAAAAAAAAAAAATGGAGCCAATTAAGATAATTACCCAAGAAAAGTACTTTTATTTTGCAAGTCTCTATCTGCATGTCTCTCTGGAAGTCTGTATCTTCTGAACTTAAATGTGTTTTGCAATCTGTTTGTATGTTTTTTTTACTTGGAACATATTTGTAAAGAGCACAAAGTTGCTTTTCCTTTTTAATTTCTTGTCATACACAGCTTGTTTCTGCATAACGTGTGAATTACAAAAGAATCCTAGGTCTGGATCAACTAAATAGCCATTGCAATGGTTTGCTTCATGACCTTTTGAGCAGCTCCTACATTTTTCAAAGTTTGTGAAGACTTCCTCCTTAGGAGCATTTTTCTAGTAATATTAGGCTCATATTCTCTTTGCCATGATGAAGGTGATGTCCATTTTTCTTGGGCTATTGAAATAACACACTGTGGGGAGACAATTCCATTTCTTTCTCAGGAAAGATACCTCATTTTTTCAATATCAAAAGGGATTTGACTGGAATTTTACTTTGGTCCCCATCAATATAGGATATTTTGATTACACTTACGGATTTACCAATGTACAAGTTTTAAACAGGTTGTGGAATACAGAAGAGCACGGTGTTGCATTTAAAAAATAAATAAATTATTCTATGAACATTTTAGTCTTGGAAATTGTCCTGAATATTGCTAGAAGTACATTATAAGTAGTATCTGAGATTTATATACACACTGATAAAGAGGGACTGATGAAATGGGCTACAATTTTAGGACAGGAGAAATCCAGTACAATACGGATTGGTGCTCTTTGTTGATAATTCTTCCTAGATTACTTTTTCCTATTTGTTCTAAGAAACATAAAGAAAAATAACAGAACCTCATCTGGCATTTTATTTAAGGTGATGTGTGTATATACATGTATATACATATGTCATATATAAATCTTAGTCTGGCAGTTCATATAATATATAGAAAAAAGATTTCTTTTACTAGGTTAGTCTTAGGAAAGACATCATGTTCCATTAAAGTCCTCTACAGATATTTGTCATTCTTATATTCCTTCAGACACAGTGATTCCAGATTACCTGTAAAGAAAATTTCTTTTAAAATTAACCTTCTATTAACTTATTATAGTATAATGATTAAACGATAATTTTTAACCATACTTCATTAAGCTCATACTTGTAACCTGATTGTGGAGTCTAATCTCTCTTGCTTATCAGCAAGATACACTGTTTAAAATTTATCTTACATTTTATATAAGCATAAATAACAATAAATGTATGTAACAGCTTTTTTTTACAGCATTTCACAGCCCTTTTCTTTTTTACTCTTCCAAACCTCCCCCAAAAAAGAAGAAGCAAAAGACTTATTCAGAGATTCATAAAAAACAGATACCAAAGTCACGTGTCTCTGAATGCAGAAGTTAGCCTTGAGCAGGGATAGGGGTTTAAATAAGTTGGCATCAATGAAAAATGCAGTTTCACAGTACCAGCACCTCTTTCCAGTCTCACAAATTCTGGCTTCACAACACTGTAATTCTTGATTTAGACTAGACCCATAAGATCTGCTACATTCTGAATCTATGTCTATTTTAATCCTTATAACCAAACTGCCACACAAATGGAACTATTTCTTTTCCCGAGTATCATAAATTCAATTTCTGCTACTTTAGACAGCCTCTTTTCTAAGAACATGACTAGTAACTATTTTTGTATTTTTTTAATCTTTGCTTAATATGTTTCAAGTTAATGTGCTCCAATTTAATTTACTTTTGATAGTAAAATCTGTAATAATACATTTATAATGAGTTACATTTTACACAGTTAATAAAAACTTAATAAATTTTTAACCTTTAAGTTAAAATAGGTATTGCACAGTAGCAATCCTTTCTGTGCCACTGTTTGGGAGACGACCTGCATGGCTAAACGGGGAACAGTAGGCAATCACTGGGTGAGGTGAATTGCCCTTGCTCTGCAACAGGGGAAACAGAGATGTCTCAGAGTGACCTCGCACAGGTCTACTGTTGTGTTTTATCCATTTCCACCAGTTTGAGGAGAAGGCAGAGCACAGTATGCTTACCTGTGATAGGTGTCTTAAAAAGTATGAGGGACACTACACTGAATTGTGGTTCCTAACACGTGAAACCACCTTGTATTTTCTCAACATCTCCAGCCAGTCTGGGCTATGTGGACTGAAAGCTAAAAAAGAGCAGACAGTAAGTGAAATTATACTTGTAGGATTACACCCAAAAATAGTATTAGCAAGTTTTTTTCCAAACTATTCTATAAGGCAATTTCTGCCAGGTTCAAACAGCTGAATAAATAGCTCCTGGGTTGTTGATATAGCAGTGGGAAAAGAGCTCTAATTTATCGCAGTTTATCACATGCATTTATCCTTACCTTTTTTTTTTTTTTTGGCCAAGATAAGTGTATAAGATTGTGCATGGTGAATTTGTGCCTGTTTGTATGAAAATTGGATGAAAAACTGGGTCAAAGTGCTATTCTTAACCACAGATGAAATGCTACTGATTGCTTGAAAATCCATTCTCATCTGTATGTCTTTCCCCATCAGATTTTGAACTTTGGTCCTGTGTAGTTTAATGTAAATTGCTCTCCTTAAAACAACACTTCTTATTAAAGCTCTCTGTAACAAGTACCACTTGCATTATGTACAGCACATAAAGAATTCTTGTGGAAGGTCTGTTTATCTCATCAGAGTGAAATTACATCTGTGTAGACATAATGTATAGTAGATATATAGATATATATATGCAGTATCATGTTGCATGTTATAATGCACTTTACAAATTGCCCAGAATTTTAAAAATAATTTTCAGTATGACATACTGCCAACAAAAACATGGCACTATAGCTTAAGACTTGGTATTATTTTGTTAGTTCAGTTTTTTCTTCTCTCAATAACGAGAAAAACAATATTGATTTTGGATGTAACCATGAAAGAATGATGATTAAGAATTACAGAAATCTTTTGTCCCTGCAAGGTCCTCATAGCTCTCATGAAATTTTGAACTAGTGTACTTTGTTACCTCACAAATCATTAATATAGGCCAGCAGTAAATTGTGGGTTGGCACACTGCCCAGCATAGCACCAAGATCAAGCCTCTGCTTTCTAGTAAATTAGAACCCAGCTCTTTATATCAGAGGTACACACATTTATGGAGGCATTAGCTGTGAAATAATCTTTCATTCGCCATTTACTTTTCTATATGGCTATCTTTAAACTAAGTAATGTAAAGGAAGTTACTTGTGTGATCGGGGAAAACGACACCGAATAGAGCTGTAAGGTGCACTCAACAACAAGGAGGATTTCCTGAGATGCATCTGAACCAACATCTGAAAACGACCTTAACTCTTAATTGGGTAATTACAACAGGTGTGAATGACTATGTGTAGGCTAACAGGACCATGCATTTCATGTGCGTGACCAGAGAACACATGACAGGACCAAATCCAGTTGAAGAAGTGGGACTAGCCCTCTCGGTAGCATAGCATATTAATGAAATTAAAACACAGGAATGAAACAGGGAAAAATCACACCTTTTGAAGTTGTTGGAAACACTTTAATCCATTACTTGTTGTATTCTAGTGATTACCAGCAATTTCTTAATCACAGTTTGTGTAATTACTTGCCATTTGCTTGTATTTAAAAAGAATTAGCTCAGATTGTTTCTAGCAAGTCATCAACATTACTTAAAAAAAGTATTTAAACAGACAGGTTACAGGGCTGTTGATAGATTGTTTTTCGCGATCAGCAGACGTGAAGATATTTCATAGCAGCCTGCTTACAGGTAGTTATGAAACAAAGAGAAACGATTTCCCAAAATTGTTCTTTTCCTTTGAACTCTGCTGTATTTTAGTGGCCTTTTCTAGCTTTCTACTCAGTATTGTCACTTTAATGTATATCTTTGAGGGGCATGAAGATGGGGGATGAAGCAAGTGATAACATGGCTCTTGTTAAAGACCCTTTACGACTAGTGATAGTCTAGGAAAGCCAATCCTGGAAGACTGGGCTCCAAGGGAGCTTCACAGCTTTCCAGTCACCTGTGTACTCTTCCTCTTAAATCAGTTATGTAGGTTCTGCAAGCCTGTCCTTTTTCTTGGGGGTAGGCAATTACAGACAACAGTCTTAAACCACAGAGATAATTTCCTAAGAAACACCTTTGCTTCTCAATGAGAAAATAACCTCTGATACCTTTGATGCTTAAACTTGTTTCTTCCATTTCACTCTCACTTTGTAAAAGGGGTATGCTCCTAATGACTGATACTTACCCACAGAACAAATGTTTTAATTAAGAGTGAAAATTTCCTTCCCAATATAGCCTGTATTACTCAGTAACATGACTATCTCTAAATTCCTGGAGCCACAAGAGAAGGTCAGGGGACAGGTTTCACAGACTCTATGCTTCAGTTCATCCACGCTATATTGATTGTCTCTGTGTCTGTCAAGACAAACAGCCATGGGATGGCAAGCAGAGGGTCAGAGTGTGTGTGCTGTACACTGGCGACTTAGGCAGACACTTAAGAATGTTTCATTTTCAGAACAGACAAAACAAGCTTCCATTTTAGTGCCAGTATTACTAAATCTTGAAATTAACTATAATAAGCCCACAAGTGATTAAGTGAATACAAATAAAGTCAATGGAACTACACCTGCTTATACCACCTTTGAATTTGGCAGAGTATAATTACTCCAAATATTATTGTAAAATCACCCTTTTATGTGTATGCCCGAAGATGGATGTATACAGATATAGGCTCTCTGGGTGGCTGATAGAAGGGGCCTTCTTTAAGTGCTACAAGCATTTCATCTACAAATATTTTCTATGGTTTTCCTCCACAGACTGAATAATATTGCCACAGCCAACATAAACATGTGAACTCACCAATAGGTGGAAAATGGGGACTAAGATGTGAAAAAAATCCTGTAAAAATTTTGACTCCAGGAATGAAATACTGAGATTTTTGCCTCAGATAAGACAAACAAACAGTTCTGAAAACAGCCCATTGCATATAAAATCTAGGAAGACTGAATTTTTTTTGAGTTCTAGAAAGATTTTTGTGCCACCTTATAACCATTATGAGACAAAAAAAAAGACAGGGAGATTGCCGCTACAGGTGTCACGGCAAAGTTTGGAGTTCGGGGTACTTCTCAGACCTTTCCTTCCCCTACACCTCTGAAGCCTGGACTGTTCTTTGCCAGCTATTTCTGGGTCTTCAGGATGAGAAAATATGCTGGGTAGCAGCAGCAGCGTCTGCAGGATCTGGGAGGCTTCAGGCAATTTTATGTCCTTTTGGCATCCTCCATCTATTCCTCCTTTGTCACAGCTCTGGCTGCATCAAGCTGCAGCATGTAATCCAAATACTCTCCATATATTCCACCTTTATGAGGGAACAGCAAAGTGTCTCCTTCCTCCAGTTTGCTCTCTCAGCTAGATAATTCAGGTGTGAATCACTCTTTCTTCACAGATATTGCTAGATAAGAAGGGAAGCAACAGTAACGATTGATAAATAGAAATGTCAGTACTTCGATTACAATGTAGATGACCAGGTCCAGCACTTGTGCAGACCACTAACATTTTATTGCTCTGATTTGGTTTGAATTCAAAACTACTTATGAGAAATAGCCTTTAATTGATAAAAGAAAAAAAAGAAAAGAGTAGGTGATGAGACAAAGGGGTTATAAATGGAGTGCACTATGTATGAAATGAAGAATAGCAAATTGCCCAGGCAGAGCCCACCTCTGCATTTTAGTACATTCACACATGAAAATCTCCAAGTGTGGTAAAACATATTTAAAATGCAGTGCATGAGAAAAAATGATGCTTGCACAAAGACAACACATTTGTGGCATCATCTCAAGTGTAGATTTACATCTGTTTCAATGAATTGGAGATCTGATGGCACTTAAGCTAATGAAAGTATAAGTAAATAAATGAGAACTCAGAAGAAATGAGTTGTCTAAAGGTAGGATACAGTAAAATGGAAGTTTATGTTATGTATTGTGTTGCTGAAAGTGAATTCAAAGCTCTTAGCAAGAAACGTGTGAAATGTGAAGCTAAGGAAAGACTAAATGGGATGCTGCAAACATTTAGAAGATTTTTGGAACTGTTTAGAAAAACACTTAAGTAAAATTTACATATCTACACAAGGCTGGAATACATGATCCTGTCTGATTTAATTTTATTGGAGACCATGATGAAAGACATGCTTCTGGTTATACCAAATGCGTAAGCCTATGACTACTAAAAGTACATACATAACAGAAAACAAAGAACTGGGTAATGATTTTTTAGGGATTGCTTACCATTATTATGGAGTGACAAATGATAGCCTTTAATCATAAAACCTATTTATTCTGTGCTCTATACTAGTATTCAAGATGTTAAAAAGCAAGAATAACATGTCGCAAGAATAACATGTCACAAGAATATGGAGAGTGAATAGTCTACTCTGAAGGACTGATTGAAATAAAATTTGCAGAAACAAAAATAATTATCATTTTTAGACAATGTCAGTTCATTTGAAACAGAGGACAGGAAATAAGGGATGTTCAAAGTGCCTAGAGGAGAGTTTGACAGTTCAGAGTGGAATTGTTCAAGGTAATAAAAATATTAAGAATTAAGACTGCAAAAGAGTTTAGAAAAGTAGAACATGTATCTGCTCTAGACTTTGTCATGAATATTTGTATTCAGCGGTACTGGACTATATGAGATGGTGATAAATCAGGCAAGATTTGGAAAAGCCTCTGAAATCTCTATGTGAATCTCTAAGAAGATAAAGCAGTGCTGGTTCTGCAAGTAGGGACAAATGCTGAGAGGGAGAGTATGCCATAGTATGTGAGGAAAAGACGTATGTTGAACACAAACTCTTAGAAATACTGTTTTACATTTTTATTTAAAGAAAATGAAATAGTTTTCAGAAATCTAATCGTCTAAGAAGGTGGGCCTGATAAAGTTTCCTCTTAATCACTTGTGTATGTGAGAGACAGATAAATAAAATCTACGTCCACAGGAATAACTACTGTCTGTAGTTATCCTTTGTAACGCAGCAGCCTTACCTTGTCTGGCAAAGCCTGTGCCAACCCATGATGCTCAGGAAATTGTATTGACTTCATCTGACTTCTTTTAATACATAGCAGCCGCTGTAAAAGAAACTGTAATTCTGGAGTTGACTTTTAATGTCACTAAATATTGGCTCAAGTTTGCACCACCAAGAGCAATATCCCCAGGCAGTCACGTATATGTCCTCTCCCCAGGTCTCTGTCATCAGCTGAAGAAGAGCTGGGGTTTCCCTGACGCCAGGATGAGTTTTACCTGAGCCCTTCAGGCAGCAGGAGAAGCTGAGGGCCCTGCCTGCTCTATCTGCACTGTTTTCTTCACTTGTATCCAGGCAGCAGGATAGTTCATTAGTGACACTGCCAAATTAAATGTATTGAGAAGTGTTAACCTCAAGCTGAAAGTGTCAATACCTATGACATTTAACATAGATTTTATTGATGGTGTGTTTGATATCAAATAAAATATCTGATTGAGGATTAAGTTTCAAGGAGGTGGAATCAACCGCATTACTATAATACTTGAGATGGAGGAGATAATTTGAAGAGGATAGACTACTTCTCTTGTGAGAATAACTATGGGCACTACAAGAAAAAAAAAACCTTGGTTTTATTATCCGGTGTGATCAAATATCAGAATAGTGTCTAATATGCTGTAATATGAGCACTTCTGCATTATTTGATGTTATGGCAGAGAAGTAAATGTATTTTTCCTTTTCACTTTTATTGTACAGTTAGTAAGTTCCTGCTGCCAACCAATATTGGACATATTCCACTTTCAAATAGAGTGTCATTGCACACTGGTTATACTTTGAAACTTAATTTCAAGATGGGACAGATTTGAGTGAAAAGCTTGGATACAGTTAAGGGACCTGGTTATCTTTTTTGGTAATTTATTGCCTGTTCCAAAATGAAATATTTCCTCTGACGAAGTCTGCAAATGAAACCCAATTACAGGATGCCTGTTAGATATTAGTGATAAAAATGCACAGTAATGAGCATGATGAATAGAAAGGGAATTTATTAGCTGTCTTTTTTATTTTATTTTGGTTTTTTTTTTAGTTCTGGAAAGACAAAAAGAATTTTGGATCAAATGAACAGTTTCACTAATCAGTAGTATATTTTAATAAGTTTTATCTAAAAGCCTATGTCTTATTTAAAAGGTACTTTGTTTCACATCACCTATTCAAACAAACAAAAAAACCCTGAATGCTATGACAAGCACACTGTGTTTCCCTGAGTAGAGAGCAAAATATGCACATTTATTTCAGTATCATGGTAGCACTGGGAAGCTCGACTTGTGGAAGCCACTGTGCCAGAGATGTAAGGTGACACTTACTTGAGATTAAAGAAGAGAAGAATCATGAAAAACAAAGGTAAAGTCCTCAGGAGAAAGCAGAATATGTATGTGTTTCTCTGTTTAAGGTTTTCTAATAAAGCAAACTGTCACTAAAAAAGTGAAGACCAAGAGACAATATAATTGTGGTCTAACCACAACCAAATAGAGATAGAAAAGAATTTAGAATTAGGTAAAAAAATCTCAGCCTTACTTTCTACTACAGAGGGCGTTTTTCTGCACCTAGGGTAGGTACTATTTCTCTTTGGACCAGCCACATGCAACATGCTGTATTACCAACAAAGTGACAATGTATATTATGAATAGTTCGGTTAAAATAAGAAGTGATCTGAGCCTTTGGCCATCCTTCAAACCAAATTGAACTCAAACCTTTGACATTTCAGTTACGTTGTCTCCTGCCTCATCCTACATTTCTCATGGTATAGTGGCAAGCTGAAATGCCCAGAGGTCTGATATTCAAAAAGGGCAGCGATAGGCACCTTGCCACTTCCTGCTGGACTATGGATTTGTCAGAGAAAGAAAGTTAGAGCTGTGGAGAGGGGGCATTTTCCCCTTTAAGGCAAGTATTGTTGGTACGGAGGGGGCAGGCCCTTTCTCCATGATGCATGACAACCTCCAAGGAGAGCATTGATGATGGATGACTGCCAAACTTCCCTGAAAGAATGTTGCTATGCCCTAAAGAAAGAACAATATCGCACTCACCCCAAATTCACAGAGAGTTCACTTAGTTTGGATATGATAGACCTAATAAAGATTCCACTAATGGAAATACCAATGTATTTTCTATATTCAGTTAGACCTAGCTGGAAGAAAATCAGCAAAATGTTACACAATCATTTCTCTCTGGGTGTAAAAAATGTAGTCGTTAAACTTCTTTTCCCAAATAAGCCCAAGACATTTTCAGTTGAATCTAACATAACAGAATCTGATCTGTAGCTTGCAGTAATATATCTTTTTAAGCTCATGAGAAGTATTTACTGGAAGGATACCAGGTATTCTGTGATTAAAAGTGTATTAATCATTTACTGAAGATTATTGAATGATTCAAGATGAATTGTCTGTTTATATCATTGATGCCAGTTTGATTAATCCAAATCTCCTGCTAGGTTTAAGATGACAGAATTAGAGATAAAATTATAAGAACCCTCTTGATCCACAGTTAGTATGTCAATAGCTGTTGCATCCTTTAGCTAAATAAGTGGGGAAATGTTGTACGGAAAATTAAAGTACTTCAGTAATTTCTGGGTTCTTTTCCCCTCAATAATGGAGTTTATATAAATTGTTAAAGATGTGATAGATGGGAAGGCTGTAATGTTTGTGATACACACACACAAACACACACTATTTTTCTGAGTAGCAGGATTCTCCATACTGACAGTGAAATAGGAGGGGTCTTACTCAGATGCTGTCACAAAATCATTAGGATGCTTGTGTGTGGAAAGGGAATGCTTTATCTGTATGAGTAAGAGCTTTGTATTTAAACATTAACAACCAGAAGTTGATCCTAAAGCTAAGAGAAAGTCAGCACACACTCACAGAGGGTCAGCTAGAAACTAAAGTTGGATCTATAAGAAGCATCCATATTTCTATGTTGATTAAGTTCAGATTCAAAGGCTTTTTTTTTTCCATACTTTGTGAATCAAAATTTTAGAACAGACTGGCAGCTAAAGTATGTGTCAAGAAGTCACAAAATCTGAATTGTGCTTCTGTCTGTCATCAATCTTCTTGTGCAACTTAAAGCAAACTGTTTAACAATTAGTGTCTCTTTTCTGTAACCTCTAACACAAAGATTGTAAAGCACTAGGCCCATAAAAGTAGGGTAAGATAAATTGCTGATAGTTGTAAAAGATTTGGAAACTTCAGCAAAGAGCTCTTATAGAAGTACAAAGTATTGGTGACTATGTGATAAATTAAGGAGGAGGTAACATTCCTAGTGAAGCAGCAAAATTGCTGATGATTAAACACTCACTGATTATTTTTGGTTTTTTGGTGGGGTTCAGACTTTTTAGAGAAACAAATTACAAGGTTATTAGAAAAAAAAATCTATGCTTACAAACTTTACATTTTACATGAATGGGAATGTTTTTAAAGAAGTACAAATCAAAATTAAGTCAAGCACATGAATGACTACTTAAAACGTTGTCCTGTATGTCATGTTACTATCAATGCTTCTCCTCATTCTCTTGAGTGTTGCATTTGTATGTTTTTTTTAAAATGCAGTTATTAATAATTTTCATTTATTGTCAAAATGAGTATTGATTTACTTCTGAGATTTAGTTTATTTCACATTAATGCTAGCATCAAACAAGATAACAGGATGCTATTGGCATTGCTGAAAGCCAAATGTAGGATTATGCCCGCTTATTATCTTGAGCAGCCATGCAAGCTAAGCTTCAATGAGTCCTACACAGGGAGCAATATTCATATATTAAATCTGATGTGAAGTCCAGATACCACAGAAAAAAAGTCACTTTATTCTGATTTCCCAAAGAACAGTGATTTATATGATCACACTGTCTTTCTGCCTATACTTTTCTGTCTTCCGCCCAAAACCTTTTGACCCATTTGGCCCTAAACAAAGATGTTCTGTATCAAGTGATTGTGAACAAGTGAGGGAGAGCTTCTGAATACGCCTTATGACTGTCCCCAAGATGGGAGGATTTTGTGGGATCCGTGCTGACGTAAGCTCATGTGATGAAGAGATAGATGGTGGCTCCTAGGGTTCGTGTTTTGCTACCATGTTCCAGTAGTCACCATCATCATTGGCAGACACTGTGTTCCAAGGACTAGCATGAAGGAGATTTTTCTTTCCACTAGCAGTCTCAGAAAGCAAGGAAGCATTTGTGCATTATGTGTTGTAAAATATAATATAAGCAAATTAATTTCCTCTGTGGAACTATAACCCAAAAAATATACTTAGTACAAAATTAGGATCAATATTTTGAAACAAAAGCAAATTGATTCCCAGTGCCAGTTCAATATTTTAATGATTGTAATGTAAGAGATAAATAATATAGTTGTTTCAAGTTGTTTATTTCTATGTGTTCCAATTTCAGTGAAAATACATTCTTCTACGATTCATTCCTAATACAAAACCAGTAGTGCAATGTACAATGGAGAGGGTCAACTTAAACAAGCTAAAAATAGGACATGTGACAAGTATTCTTATTTCAACCAGTGTTTTGAGAGGGATGAAGCTCTCTTATGCTATGCCCTGAATTTGAACTGAAGGCAACAACTCCTGTTACTATGCACTACTCTGGTATTATTTCTGTTCTGCTAATATTCTTCTGCAGCATTTTATGTATCAGAGGGGTCAGCACTGTGGTTATATTGAGCTCATGCAAATGACTCCTGGGTGTATGTATGTTAGAACAGAGCTTTACAAAAGGTTCTTTTGAAATTCTTTTTTAAAGGGATATAATTTTACTATTTCATTATATTAAACATGAGAAAATGTCACATAGAATTTACTCTTATCAGTATGTGCAGTAAATCTTCTCATATTCTCACTTAATCATTTGTATATTTTAGGAAATTAATTTAATCAAATGTTCATTAGCAGTAATAATTAATTATAGCAAAGTTCATCAGACAACATATACGTGTTGCCAAATGATCACCATGATGTTCTTTTGACAGAGTTGTTGCAGCACAAATGTTCACACATTTTTATGCAGACATTTCACCAGCATATGACATACTGGCTATTAATCTGCATTTACAGCTCTATAAATTACAGATGTACTAAATATTATTGAAATACTTTTCACTTTCATTAATTGTGTAGTTTTTGATTATAAATGCATATTCAAATACTGTATAGATTATGTCTGCAGTGAAAATTTGGTTATTTTTAATGCTAGTTATTTCTAAAAATATCCTACAAATTTTCCCAGGAATCATATGTTCACTGATTTGTCCGTAAATTGAAAATCACTCCTTCTCAGAAAATTTGCATATTTTGTCAGGAGTGGCATGACTTGGAACTCTCGCTGCCTGGAAAAAAAGAATAGTTTGGTAGTCAGGGCATAGGGCTTTGGGGAAGCATATTCAGTCACTTCACCACAGGTTTCCTGCGACTTTGGGTAACTCATCTTGTTTGTCTATGGTTCATTCCTTTATTTATAAAATAGTCATAAGACCTTCCTTTCTGAAATACTGTTTGCTCCATCCACTTACATTTTGGGGCGGGGAGTGGGGGGGAACATCATTATGTTTTTCTCCAAGGCTTAACAAAATGAGGCCACATTCTTAGTTGAGGCTTTTAGATATTGCTATGCTATATAGGAATAATATAATTATTATTGCTCTAACAAAACCATTAATTTAATTGCTCTTTCTGATTCTTGAAAGCACTGTTGGCTCCTGAGCATTCCATGTTCCAGTCAGGCAGATGAAAACAGAACAGAAAGTTCAAAATAAATCCCTGCTAAAACTGCAAGGAGTTTTTCTGTTTCCCTTTCCCCAGTGCTTAATATCTTTCCATATGTTTCTGGGTGAAAAAGTCTCACATGTGCAGACAAAGCCATGGTTTTCTTTGAGCTATTCAAGAATATTTCTTGATGTTATATTAAAATTTGTCGATGCTGGAGGATAGTGGCAGTGTGCAATTGATGCAGCTGCCAAAACGGTATATGAGTAATTAGTGACAGTAATAACCTGGAAAACAATGGAACTATTTTATTGACCTTTTTCAAAAGCTAATGAAAGATGAGCATCCCTGAGGCATCATAAAAAAGTTTCAGAAAGACAGGTAGGTCCACCCCAGGCTGTCCGTATCAAAACTTATCAAAAGACTGAGAAACACAGGCATGGTCTCATAACCAAAGTGATTGGCCTTGGTTGGGTTGATCTGCTTTTTGTGAGTCAAATCTCTGTATGGACTTGGAGCTGGGAAACCCCATGTAGCAAATTTGCCCACAGTATTTGTTGAAACCCAGCCAAAGAAAGCCAAGTATATTTGCCTTAAACCTGTACTGCTCCTTCACAGTAAAGTGACAGGTTCATCTGTACTTAAATTCTGGCACTGTTAGAACTGGAAACTTAATATATGAGTTTCCCTTAGCTCAGCCCCCAGAGGCAAAGATACATCATGGCTCTTCAGTGAACATTTTGTTGTATTAGAAAACCTTGAAATACCCAGACACAACATGGAAAAATCAGACTAGGGAGAGTTCTTTGGCTCTACATTTTCTTGCTTTTGTTGGTATGAGTCAGAACCATTAATTGAGTGTAGTTTTCTTTTTGAGATGTTTTACAGTCCTGCAATGTTGTTTTTCATTGTGGAGTCAGTGTACTGGAGTGCCAGCCAAGAATAACAATTAGCTACTTAGCCTGTCCAGTTCTTACTCAAACTGGAGTGTTAGATCAACCTTTCAAACAATGGTGACAACATCTCTATTAAAGTTGGGGCCTGGTTCAGTAAAAAGGGTCACAGGCATCTGTATTAAGTCATCTTGTTAAGTCTTTCCCTTTTTATTACACTTCTCATATTATCCCACTGTCAACATAGAGCAAACCAGCAAATTTCAGGTGTGTTCTTGGGAAACCTGCCCACTTTCACTCACCACAGCGATAGTGTATGAGGATGAATCTGTTTTGTTTGTGGTTTTGTTTTTTTTTTTAAATGAAAATTTATGACTGGGGTTTTATGAAAATATCAGGTATTCCTTTAACTCAGGGAAAAAACCTACAGTTTCAGAGCTCTCAAAAGAGTGGATAATGCTCACAAATTGGATAGTGTTCTCAGGTTATGAGACAGAAATCTATTCTTTCACTCTGGCAAAGGAATTTAACATTGATAATTCTTGTTAATTGCTATCATCTTTCATTAGGATTTTTCTGTCAGCATGTGTTGTGCAGCAACTGTATAGACCAACTGTGTTTCTGGTTTGAAATAGAAAAATGCTAATTCTTTTCAATGGATTTAATTTTTTACTTATAAGTTTGGGAGGAGAGAGAGGGATAAAAAGTAAATATGTAGGAAAAAAAAAAGATTAGATCTACAGTCTCCTAAATGACAAGACCAGGGACTTATGTTTGCACAATGCAGAATCCAAGACTTTCTTCTTATGTTACTCTACAGAATCAGATAAGGAAACATATTGTGCAATAGTTGAGATCCAACTATCTCAGCTGCAGGCTGAGTCTAGTTAATTTAGCTTTAAAAAAAAAAATTCATGCAAGGCTAAAAGCAAAATGATCACTTGGTTTATCAGGTCTCGCCCTGCCTGACAAGTAAAAGTTCGTAAATTTTGCAGAGTGAAAACAGAGTTAAATGTAGCTGTATATCACTTTCTTCTGGCTGAAGACTACCTACTCTACTCCCCCTTGAGCAGGAAGCCCTGTGTTACTGAGTAACTCTTTTGATGTATTTCAGGAGCATCTGGTTGCCAGTTACTGGCTGAAGATAACGATCAGTTACATTTTCACCTGTTCCTCTTCCACATCCCTGAAGTTTCTAGTTTGTCCAATTACTAGGCTTTGCCCTGTCCCCCATAGGCAACGGAGAAGGAAGCAGTCCTTCCACTGGGGAATTAACACTTAAGTCACCAGTTTTTCAGGCTGCATCTTGGCTGGATGTAGGTTATTAAAAGCGAACGTTTCCTTCCTCCCTTGTTATGATTATAGAAATCTCATGTTTGATCACCAAGCATCCTAGTGGGAAAATCTTGTGGTCTTATGTAAGAAGGCAGGGAAAGCAAAATGAGGAGAGGTAAAGAAATAAAATATACTCTAAAAGGGACTAATCAACCAGCAAAATAACTCTGCTTCAAATCTGTAATACAGTATATATGTCCCCAAAATTTCCTCCCATGTGTTTTTTTTTTTAAGATTCCTTCATGTGGGTTTGAAGGTAGACACAATTTATTTTAATAGGAAACTGTGATTTGTGGAAGGAAACAATAACAGGTATGGGTGAGAAATAATACAAAGTTCAACGTGCTATTGTTCTCCAGCCTATTTACAGATTGAACTGAGAACTTACGGCACAGGTTTTTTTTTTTTTTTTTGTTCAAATTGAGCATATCATGATGAAATTTAATATTCTAGCCCATGATTTCACATGTGATGTAAGGAACATTGATGTCAGCAGGTACTAAACACTATTTGTGGTAGTGATCCACAAAAACTTGTAAGTACCCGGTACAGTTTGGAAACCACTCCTACCCCCATCGGTGGTCTCTTCTAGGAATATGGCCCCAATAGAAACTGTGGGTTATATGTTACTGTGTTTCTGGAAGTATCTGATATCTGTGAGCTGGAGCTTTTTGAGCATAATTCAGTGCTATTTGTTTTGCACAGTGACAGAACTTGTAAACAGCTCTCTGCTGCTAACAAATGAGTTAAACTCTTAATGAGTATTGCAGTAACGAATCCATCATGAAGGACATATCTTACTTATAGTATTACCAAATTAAGAGCATCATCAAAAAAACAGTTAAGTAAGATATGTAAAAGCTACAATTACTATCATCAATCACTTCATATGATAGCAAATATATACAGCATAGAGAAACCTTCATATGCCCTAGAGACAAGCCTTACAAAGACAGGTGCTGATAATGAAAGGTATGCCAAGATTATTTTCCAGGGAAAACAAGATAGGAATTTCTGTGAGAAAATAAGTTTTATGGGGTGATTAGAAGGTGATAAAAGGTGGGTGTGGGAAGAACATGAATTGGTTCATTGTAGCCTCAAGAACGGGCATTGGAGAATGTAATAAAGAATGCAGCTACAAACAGGAATGAAGGAAGAATAAAAAAAATCCAGAAATGAAACTGAAGAGACAGCTTTATTGTGTGATTTATATGAAGCTTTGTGGGACTTCAAACAGGAAATGATCTTGAATTTGATGTTGTTAAAAAAAAATAAATAAAAAGGAAATTGATAAAAAGATTCAAGGAATAATTTGATATGATTGAAGAAGAATAGCTGGAGATAATTTTATCAGTGGTGTTTTATACAGACACTCCCAGGAATGGGGAGATGGGATAACAGAGAAGTCTGGTGGAGAAGGTTTTATTAAGTTGTAGCAGTCAAGGTGAGAGCACACAGGATGAGAGAACCAAGTTTTTAGCAGCTGGCATTCTGAAATGACAATGAAGGTTGCTGATGCTGGACAAGACAAAATGCCAAAATTAATCCAACTAAATTTATTGCAGTTTCCACAAGAGCTAAGCTTTTTCTTTATTCACTGTCTCATCTGAGGAAGAGGGTTCATTAAATACATTCACCAATATCTACACAGGTAATGAAAATGTTGTGTTTCTTAGAAAGGCTTTGTAGGAATATTCATAGCATCAGATCATTCCTTCCCTTGAGAAGTGAGGATTTAGTGAATACCATAGAGGCAAATCTTGTATAGCAACCCTAATCTTCCACGTTTTCTTTCTTTCTGTCTTTGGCTGTTGTTTTTTTCTTTTTGGTTTTCTTTTCCTCCCCTATAGGGAGTAAGAAAGAAAATATGTATGTGTGTGTATATATGCACACATGTATATATGAAAAAATACATATGTATACTCACTTGATACAGGAACAGCAGGTTTTGAGCCAAATTCTTCCTGACCTTTGTATTCATTTGAGCTACTTATGCTCACAAGAAGCCTGAATATAATGGTTATGGATTCAGTGGAGACAGAACTTCATACCACGTTATTTTATAATGCATATTTTCTTTCATAATCACAGTGAAATATAGGAAATAAAAAGGTTGAGCTGGGTGTTGTGAGTCATAACCACAGTGCAGTGTACACATGTGCAAGGCTTGTAGTTTTAAAAGTTATGACTTCACCTCTAGTTTTTAGGTCATACAGATGATTTTCCCTTTTCTTATTTGAAAATGTGCACTTGAGTAATGTAGAGGCATATCGTTGGTGCTTGTGAAAAGTGCCAGAATGACAGTTCTACCGGGAAAAAGCAGGTCAGTTCCGTGAAGCAAGAAGAATAACTCAGGAAGCCGCATAAAAGCTTCCCCAGCCCTGCCAGTATGCTCCAGTTAAATGCGGACTTAAGTCTAATGGCTCCAAGTAGAACCTGTAGAGGCCAGAAGGAAATTTGCAGGGCCATTCCTGGCCTCCCTGCTGCAGCTGGAAGAGTGGTGGCATCACTCTGCAGTTGCTGCAGTGGACCTTTTTCTGTGGTCACCTGTGCCACAGCCTGCAATTGTTACCAGCTTGCTGCACTGTCAGCAGAAGCCACAAAGTATCCTTACTTTTCTGAGATATTAAACATTTGTTTGACTGAAATCTGAAAAGGAAATGAGAGCAGGAAGAAAACTGCAAGGACACACAAGAAACCAAAACATTTTTGCTACCTTTTTTTTCTAAGCAACTTTTTGTTGTTGTTGTTAATGCCAAACATGGTGACATTATGTTCACGTCAAGCATGTGCTGTAAAATTGCACTTGTCAAGCATTTCGTTTGGCAGAAATGCAGAGGAGGAGATGCTGAGCCAAGAAATGTTTCTCCTTTTCTCCCTTATAAAATGGAGAGCTGAAGAACGAGTGGGAGTCTGTTCATTCTGTTATATCAGTGTGTGAGGGATTGTCAGTTTTTCTGGTACATACCTTCATTTTCAGATGGTTGTAAATTAGCAGTGGACATTTGATAGGACCTGAAATTAGGAATTAGAAAAGACATTGAAGATAACATACAGCTTCTAATAGCACATTGGTTTATGGAGCAAATAAACATCTTTCTCATACCTTTACCAGTGTCAGACTGCAAGTTTTTGGGAGAAAGGACAGTCTCTTCATTTTACTGGAGTGCACAACCCATCCTAATCCATGGCCAGAACCAAAATGACACTACAGCAAGGTTACAGTAGCCTGAGAAACTGTATAACAAATCACTTGTCATGTCATGCAATATTTACATGTATCAGAAACATCTCCTTTCCTCTACTGCAATTTGCATACACAAGCAAAATTATATACCTCTATGTGATTGGGAAGGCTGCTTCATCCAATGGTAGATTCTCTATAAAAAAAGATACAAAACATGAGCACATGATAACCCATGGCTGGAGAGGACAAGGAGAGCAGCGCTCAAATAATCTCACACTCCTGCAGTAGAAAACATTGTACCTGCTTCCAGGGGACCCTCTACAGGGCTTGCTGTGGCCGGCCAGACATCTCCAGGCTCTTACAGCCCTATGGGAGTCGACACAATCCTAAGGAACATCCTGACTGGACAAACAGCAAATCCTGACCATGGAAACTCCCTGAGAAGCTCAATACCATTTTATTGGTGTTGTGACTGATAATACCAGCAAACTACAACTCTGAGCTGTGTCCTCTCTGGACAAGTGTGGGGTGAAGATTTTATTGCATTTAGCTAGAACAAGATTTTTCACCAAGTTGCATTTCACTCATGATGAGTATCTGTGATATACATTATATTATTATTTTCCTTTAGGGATCAACTGTCCTCTCTACTGGTTTGTCTTACAGGCTTAACAAAGCTTAAGTTTAGTCCCCTGAGTATTCCATTTAAACACATTCATAGTTTTCCAAATATTTTTCAGGGCATGTTATAGCACCTGAGTAATAAAATCACAATAACAGTTTCTAGTTGGGTGAGAAGAATTTAAAATATTTTTATCTTGAAAGTGTGTGAGGAAAGAACAGATTACTGTTAAAAAGTAATAATTAAACTGCCTCTGTTCTATCTGGAAGCACAGACTCATTATAAATAAAGATAAACAAGTGCAATATAAAAACTCCAAAAATTTATTCTTTTTTAATGGACTTTTAAGTCAGTTTCTCTAGTTGTTGATGAATGTAATAAAATTAAATTAAATTAAAAGAAATGTCAAGAAGAAAACAAATTTAAAATTAACAAAGCCCACCATAAATTTGCAATTACTTGTCCATTAAAGGTCTTGAGGAAAGTTAATTTCAGCAAGGATAGAATTGACACTATTGGAGCTTTAGCAGGAACAATTATTATCATTGCAAATTACTTAAACTATTAAACTGAGAATAATTCAGAAATATCATTAGCAGTCAAATTACTTAAAAAACCTTGTTTTCTTTCTCCTTTGTTTAATTTAAACTTAATGTCTGCTTATTCTCACACAAGCAGAAAATGCTGATAAATAATTCCAGAGCATGCCTAAACATCTCCCTTCACAGCTAGCTTCTAATTTGATCTCAGGAGACCCTTCTTGGTAGCTGAATAAAATATTTTCATTTATTCTAGGAGAGCCTACATCACCATACGTTTCTAATCTCATGTTGCTGGGTAATGCCGCTAGATGAGGTCCTCAGCAAATCATTAAACTTGTTCAATAACAACGTTACAAAACACAAGAGATTTGCCCTTAGTGAAACAAAGAAGTTTTTCAAACGTGGGGAAAAAAAAAGTTTAATAAGCTAACTTGAGTTTCTAGGGCAGTTTCACAGATTATTTAACATTTTAAACTTCCTGGTGTGCACAGTACAAGAACAAGAAGACTTCAATGTAGTGTCAGGGTGGTTTGAAAAAGCCATACTTTCACATTAAAGAAAATACAAGTGATATTACTTTTCTGATAGGATCAAATGTTTTGTCTTGGTCAGCTCGCATTTGAACAAAATACAGGGTCTTTTGAAATTTAAGGATTTAGCCTCCTAATCTTATCTTTCTAACAATTAACTATATTTCCTGATGATATGATAATGTAAATGACTTTGCTATGGAATTTATGAATCATCAAGATATGATTTGAAGAGAGGAAATTAAACACTTGATTCAATTAATCTTTCTTATTAGGCTAGAAATTCATGATTTACACTCCTAATAAATATGATGTGAGATTGCATATGCATTAATCACATGAGATTAATACCTATTATTATTCTTTATATTAAATAACACTGGATTCATGTGACCCAGACACCAGCTCCCTGATCAGGAAGGGATGGGGAGTACTGTGGAAGTGGTACACTCTCCCAGTGGAGAAAAGACTCTCGTTGCTTGACAGACCATCCATCTTCTTTCTTGGCTTTATTGTATTTCTTCCATATTGATGGAATGGCTTTCTCTTTGGGAAGTGTTTGTTGGGTCAGGTGCTGACAATCAAACCTAAGTTCCCTCATGAAACAGTAGGGAATAAAAGTGCAGTGGAGTAAAGAAGTAAAGCTAGGAGGCTGGATTAATCAAGTTCTATTAAGATCACGGAGATTTTTAGGTTAAATATGTCATTTTATTATTATTTTCACTACATTTGTAGAGATTACTTCATTGAAGGCTTTTGTTATTGGTTGAAGACAGAAGACATTCAGTCCATTTCTTCTATTTTTCCCTTAAGAAGGCAATTCAATATTATTTTACGCAGAAATGTACATTGTGTGGTATCTGCCCATCTATTCGTGAATCCACCCACCCACGTATCCATCCATTCCTCTCACCACTTATTCATACACCACATAAAAATATAAATTATTTGGTCAATTGTTTTCCATCTCTGAATAACAAAATCAGTAATACAGAACTGTCGCTTTGAATTTAGCTATGAGATACGTACTTATGCAAACACATGCATTTAAAAACACATTTAGAGAATTTCAAGGGAGTAAGTAGATAACTATATCTAGATGTTTATCAGTCTCCAGATTTAGAAAACAGCTGGCATACACTGATGGTGTGAAGTGAGGCACCTTTATCATAGGTGGGTGGGTCACAGCTAATAGCACCTACATTGTCTGGTTGTCATGGTAAGGCTGTAGAAACCCCCTGGGAAAGTATCCTCCTTCCCTGGTAGCCATGAAAGAACCCAGGTCCTCATTTGCTTACCTTGTTAAAGTGGCATAGAACTAACTTTGAGTCAGGTTAACAAAGGACATTCTTATCAGTTAAAACTTTAAATATAGCTAATTTTACCTTCATTAGGAAAAAGCATATCTATAAGTGAACTATTTAAAGCTTATGAGCATTCAGAATTGCCCTTGAAGTAAAAGTCAGTTGAAAAAGACAAAAGATATGAGCATGAGCATGTCCAAGAAGACATTCTTAAATGGAGAGCAAAATATCCTCTGTGGATGTTCTGGACTCTTCTGTTTCGGGTAAGTCCATTTTCCTCAATGATTCAACCTCAACTCATTTCTGATTTCTTACTAAAATCTCTGGGCATGGAGAAATCAATATTTTTAATACACCCATATAATCTCATTTTCACCATGACCATTTTTTGTTGTTGTTTTTTCTCCTTTTCCAAAGCATAGTGAAATGGCCACATATAATGGAACCGAAGTTATCTTTTGACAACATGTTGGGAAGACATACAGAATCTCCACAGTTTTTTCAGAACAGTAAATTTATCAAAAAAAAAAAAAGCCTAGTAAAGATGTCTACATAAGATATTGATTCCTGAAATAGAATTTTCCTTTGAAGTATCTGCATGTGTTGGAACTTTTTATGCCTTTACTTCTGCCTGCAGTTTCTGCCAGATGAGTATGTTCCTTAGGTGCCTTTTTGTTTTGTCTTATTAGGAAGGAATGTAGCTGATGCTAGTGTACACAAGGAGTGATTGTGTGAGGAAGTGTAGTTTTCTCCTTGTTTCTGTAGTTTCTGAGTTGGTAGTAGTATTTCTGTGTGACTTAATGATGAACACTATCGCATATAAAAATGCCAGTCACAGACTACGATACCATGGTTTAGCTACTACACAGTCATTATAAAAAGGTAGAATCTCCTACAAGTAGATTACAATTAAGATGGAGAATAAGCAAATAAGCAATGACCTTTATATTACTCCCATTTTTGTCCTTTCTGAGCAGTATTTTGTATATGCTTTCGTACATGCTTTTTTCCAGGGATATTTTCAGGTCTCATTGTAATTTGTCCATTGAAGGAAATAATTTTGAATATAATTGAGAGAAGGGATATGAAAATCATGAACTAGGAGTACACATAACATCACTATATTTAGAATCTCTTGCTAAAGATTGTATTTTTTGCATTTTGTTCAATAAGGTATGTCAAAAGGTCTGCATGAATGTTATTTCAGGGAATGTTTATTGAGTAACTAACATGCCTCTGTCTTTGCAAACTAATTAGCTTCGTTCTTTCTGGTTTGTTTTATATGTAAAGTGTAATAATCTGAAACTGTTTTACAGCAGTCCTGTCCTTTACAGAGCTATTACTTTGCACTACTTAAAACTGGCTAGTTAAGCTTTAGTCCATATGCATGTCTCTTTCACTTTCTATTTTAATTTAAAGTGAATTCTGCAAGGTAGAAGTGATGAGGGCATCATAGACGGAGATTCCCTGTAGTCTAAACTGGCAGTTTTGCTGAGCTCTAGGTACAAGTCACCTTGGAGCGATTTGGAGGGGGGTTTTGTTTTTATGTTGCCTGTAACACAGCCTGCCAAAGAATAATTTGAGACAAGAGGGTGGGCACTTGGCAACTTTTATCTTGGAGGTGACAATGCAGAAGCTGCTAATTAGTGAATGCTGTTTGTATCAACTTGATGTAGAATTCCAGTCTTGCATGTGAAAAGTGCACAAATTTTCTTTGTGCCAAATTGGCCTCCATGTGAGGATTGGGTGGATCCAATTAATGTCAAACAGCCCTGTGTACTGTGTTTGTATAAAATAGAGTGTGATATGCTCGCATGTGGCATCCTTTCCAGATGATGTGCTCAACTATGAGTAGGGATGAGATAATGAACACAGAGCATATTTCTTTCATCTGAACTCGACAGAAGATTGAATTTATTCTGAATTGGATCACAAACTACTACAGCCACTTTTTTACTTTCTTCTTTATGTGCCACAAGATCTCAACCAGTGGATTTCTTAATACAGCTCACTTAAAAATGAGATGCATTTGCCTCATTTATGGAAATCAGGATTATTATTGAAAGTGTGACAGATAACTTGTTACTCAAAAGCTCTGACAAGCACCTACTTTCTTGATGTTTGCCAGAAAGAAAGTATAGTGCCAACTGTTCTATTGCTTATTTGTCACAATCCTAATAGAAAAAAAGGGATTTTTGTCTTGTTTTGTTTTGCATTGGAGAAAAAGAGCTGGGCAAGAAGAACGTGATACTGAGATCATCATTCAGTGTGAACCAAGACAAATAGTACCAGTGGGGTGTATGGTCTCAAATTGTAAAGAAAAGATGACAGAACAAGCACAGGGAATTTGAGACAGAAGCTGGACAGCAATATAGATTAAAGTGAACAAATCCAATCACCCACAGAGGCTGAGGTGAAGCTTTAGCTGGTTATTAATTGTTTAAAGAATGCCATGTATGCTGAGAGATTTACAGTGACAAAGAGAAAGTGGCATGTCGGATCAAAAGGATCCTTTGATTAGGAGTTAGGCTCTGGGCGCCACAGTTAAGAAATACAGGGAAAAAAGTGGGAAATTCCTGCTGCATGGGATCATACCATACATGGCTCTAGATCCTGGGTTTGAGCAAATATCATGATGTCCTCTTTGCCTAGTATTCTGTTCTGTATGATTGGATTGGGATACTTTCCTATGAAATCTCCCTTTTAATATTGATTGCGTTTTACATTGGCTCACAACTGATGAACTAATCTTTTTCACTTCAGCATCTTTCACACAATGTTTATTATGAGTAGTATTTTATGGGAGCCTTGTGCCATATACATTGTATGCAGCCTCTCAGTGAACCTTTACTCATATTTTATGGAAAAAACCCTTACCTTTGGTTTCAGTTAGGCCTGGGTTAGGCTTCACGCCTGCATTTGTAGGACCAGCTACAGAATAAGGAGTAAATGAAATTGGGGTTCCTAACAGCTGCGTCTTTCCTTGTCCAGAGAGCAATACTCTGCTAATGCATCATGGAATTGCAATACATTACAGATGGCCTTCCAAGTAATGCAGGACTTGTCAGCTCAAACACAGTCTCTTGGGAGACATCAGAGCATGCTATAGTATGAAGATTTGGAGAAGGATTCACAGGAAGACAGTGAAAGTTGGAATTTCATTGATTTTCAAAGCTGAGCTGTTACAGCAAAGTGGAAGATATTCAATACCTGGTCTGTGGCCTGGGGTCAGGACTCTTTGTAATGAAGCATATTTAAGTGAGAAATGCCTGATGAGTGTCTGAGTGTCAGAATTAGAAAAATTTCACTTCATCAATGTCATGTACGTGGGCCAGTAAGACCTAATCAGAAAACAAAGGTATTTCTAAACTGTGGCTGCTTTCTGAAAGTTATAGTAAGCTGCTGTTAATGTAGGTTGGGGCAGGCTGGTAGTGACTTATGTGCCTTTGGACCATACTTCATTGTGCAGAGATATGTGCATGTGCCCTACATCTACAAAAGAAAGTGATGGTCTCAATGGAAGAAAAATTTCTCCTGCAGATGAATATATTTCAAATAAACTAATAATTAAATGAAATATTTATAATCTCACATTACTTGTGTTTTGTTTTTAGCATTTATACATACATTCGAAGGTGCTAAAAGCTCTATTCAAATTCACAGGGAAAAAAAAAAGCCAGATAGACCAAATCTGTTTCTGTTGATCATGATTTATCTATCTTTCAGTAAGCCCTTTGGTAGAGCTGGGGATAATCCATTACCTCTACACATTTCTGAACATCTGAAGTCCTGAAGTGACTGAGTTTTGAAAAACAAACAAGGGGAAATGTGTGACTTACATCCTGTATGAGCCTGAAAAACATTATACATGCCATTATATAAAATGAACGTACTTACCTCCAGTGCTATGTTCACTTCTGGTTATCCTGTCTTAAAAATGGATATTGCAAGAAAAGTACCAGTCAAGGACAGCTAAAACAAAAGATTTCTTATAAGAAGAGATTAGAACAATTATACCTATTTGGTTGAGAAAAGAGATAGATGAGAGGAGACATCATAGAGAGATATAAATTAATAAAGTAGAATAAAATTGTTCTAATAATACAAATTGACTTCTTGGCCTTTTTTTCAATTTTTCTTTTAAAAAGCAACTTTCTTTGTGTTATTAGTGCAAAATGATAACCATTTTCTCTCTCCAGGACTCAGATGTTAACAGTGGGTGGATTCATCCATATATATGTATGTAGCAGGTCATACATGGAAAATTTCTAATGCAGAGTAAGAATTTACCATTTTATTTATATTCATACAATAAAGGTCTGTCTGCAGTTTAAAGGAGTTGGTGTCTCAGCTGAGGAACTATAACAGTATACATGCAAATTCTGCTGAACTCAGGTTGCGAAATATTCTGTAATACTTCCAAGTTCACTGCATGTTTCCAAGTATTTACACTTCCTACATGTTATTTTTGGGTAGAGATATAGGTTAAAACCTTACATAGGTCAAAACTTAACAAATCTGAGGAGGTTTGTACCTTACCAGTTTAACATGCAGTGCAGTAACACTTCAGAATTGACTAAGACAATATACTTAAGGTCCTCATGGGAATAACAGCAACAGCAACACTAAGGAGTTTTTCATACAATGCTGATGCTTAACAGTGACCCTTATGGCTGAAATGAGCTTCAAAAGAATGTAAGCAAATGTATACACAGGTGGGATCTGATGGGATCCACAAAGGATGAAATCAGAGAACCTGTGGTGTCCTTCCCTGTGCCTCACAAAAAGCTCTGCTTCATCTTACTGACCAACAAATGCTGTATTTCTGGTTTAGATAGTCATTACCATTGTTTGTGTATTTTGATAATTACTTCAATTTTTATTTCACAGCTGATTTAGCCTATTCTGATTAGAATCTAGAGTTAAACAGCAGTACTGGGTCTTTTGGATCCAGACTAGGGCAGCTATTCTGCCAAAGTCACAAGGAAACCTGGTCAATTAGAGTTACTCAGAAAATTGTGAAAAGGCTGGCAGTGAGAGCAAAATGCTTTTCTGACAAATCTATGACGTGAGGAAAAAGTTCTTTTACCAGTAAATATGAATGTTTCTCTGAATGGAAATAGCTAGATTATAAATGAATGTGAGAGATGACTTGCATGAAAAGCAATTGAATTGTGAGAGTTAACATGCATGCTCACTTGGTTCCATGATTTTTGTTTATTTTCTGTGCTTGAGGCTTTGGGAAGAAGCTAGGGGGAGATAAGGGCTCTCAGCACTTGTGCAGACTTGTGAACTCTGAAGAGCTTAGCATCCATGCATGTGGGCCAAAGCAGGTGTTTAAAGATATATTCATGGTGTTTGTTTTAGAACAAACTGTAGCATGAAGATGAACAACAGTGCCAACAAGAATGGAAAAAAAATCCCTCAAAGCTATATTCATTTTTGTGTGAGAAATCATCTGCATACTCCTTTCTTAAAGATGGTCAGAATATTTTCAGAAAGAATACATGTTCTGCATTAAGATCCTTCAATGTTTATTCTGGTAATCTTTGTCCTTTTTCTCTACAACTGGAAAACCACTAAATATATTCATCAACTGTCTCTTGGGAAAATTTCTGTAATTTTGGGGAAGTCTTTTCTTCTCTATCTCTGTTAGAAATAGTCTGTTTAGAACAGCCTCTGTAGTGAATGATCTCCAAAGAAAGATCCGTAGTTGAATTCAGTACCTTAATCTAACTCAAATGAGTTAGAGCAAAATATTACATGTGGTAATCTTACATCATAGATCTTTGTTTGGAGAGCATCCAGACATGTTGCTAGTATTATCTTAAGTATGTTCTTGATAAGTGCTAATATTGATGTCTATGCCTCTCGAAAGAGAGATATATAGATGTGAACAGGTTGTTCCAGTATGTCTCTCAACTGAAGGAGACTTAACAACCCTTTTTTATCTGACCTTTTAAAGTAGCATAGTGGGCAATAACCATTAATTGATCAAATATAAGAAATGTCAGGTGTGGAATAAGCACTGACAAGGAAATATTTCATCTCTTTAAGCTCATGAACAATCACTGAAAAACCTCGGCTCCCGTTGTGTCTACCTTTTTTCCCCCCAAAATGTTCAATAATAGGTATGATGGGTTGCCTCATGCAGCACTACTCTAGAAAGCTAAATTTGAAGCTAAAAAGAGATCAAACAGGCTAAAGCATGGTATAATTCTGAGAAATTAATCATTGTTGCTTACTCAGATATTCTCATTTTCATCGCTTAGTGCCAGGTCCCATTTAGTAATACATGTAATAATTCTAACAACCCACTTACCTACTTTTCTTTAACATGTACTGCATAATCACTCTCAGATCATCATGTGTCACTGTAGATTCGTTTCCCTTCTGTTAATCCAAATAGTGAATTAAAAAAAAATAATAGTGTGCTATGTTCTTAAAGCCTCATATATGCTACAAATCTTTGATTAGATTCTTTAATAAGAATTTGTTAGCAAATAGCAACATGGTGCGTAGTCGAGATCAGAAATCGCTGTCTAGATGTGTGTATGTGTGTGTGTGATTTCTCTTTGCCAGTATTACTTGTGTTTTACACTGGCAAAATCCACTGATGTCAGTGCACTTATTCTTGACAACAGACAAAAAGTTCTGATGATGAGAAGCATTAGACTTCTCCTTCTCCAGGGCAGTCCTGGGCAGAGCACACTCTGCACCAAAACCAGTGCCTGTACCCAAAACCTTCACAATGTTCTTGATAAATTTGAGTTCTACTGCTCCTAAACACAGCCAGTGCATTGGTTATGCTATATAAATAGAAATCATCTCTGTACTAGTCTGGAATTCATGTCTATGTGTAGCTATTATGGTTCAACTGTACTACGTCTTTAATGTCTATTTATAATATTTTAAAAAGTTTATTTCGTGTAGGAAAAGCTAATCAAAAATTAGGCCTTCTTTATAGACTCTGACTCCAGCTGTTCTTTATAAAACAGCTGGTAAACTTCCATAAATAGCCCACCAAAGATTAACCCTGACAAACACAGACTCTAGAGGCACAAGGCATCACTCCAGCATACAAAGTTCAGTATTAACAATTAACCTGAGAGGGATTATGTCAGGATCTGTGAGTGGGGTACTAAGACATGAGAGACACAAACCTGAGCCCCTGTGGGGTTTTTCTGCCTCTGCATGTTTGGAGCAGCCTTTGGGCTGCTGTAGATTCTGCAGTGGTTGTTTCAACATTCAGCATTGGGAGTGCAAAACCAGGCTGTAGAGATCTTGGATTTTCTTGATTTGAGTACTGAAACAGTTGAGCAATGTGACACAAAATGAATCTACAGGCAAGAAAGCTTTGTAACCGCTCTGCAAAAATTAAAACTGAACTCAGAGAAAGGACCTCAAAAGAATAAATGGCCAGACTTTCCCTGTCATATTTGGTGAAGGTTGCCATTCAACTTTCAGGCACATTTTTCATTATCTACAAATGTGAACTTGGCACAGTTGTGGGTCAGGTTCTCTGTGCACTTAAAACATGATGGTGTAAATTCAAATTGATCCTGCATTCTGCACAGAGGAGAGGGGCCTTGCCAGAAGCAATATAAACTAAAGGTCTTTGGGGTACCAGTTTAGGTTCAGGTTTGGCACCAGAAAGACCAGAGAAGCGGGCAGTAAAAATGAACGGTAACTTGAGGATATTTTAATAACAGCTGCTCTGTTTTCTTTCTTAGTGCACTTTTATTTTATTTGCACTTTTGTAGTTTCATCTTGATGACATGGCTATTATTTTATAGCAGTTTCAAGCAGTTAATTAATGAACTGCACACATGTGACATGACACCACCTTGCCCAATTATCTCTGGCATCTATTTTTATGGTACAAAGCACTGCTGCTTTGTGAATTATTTTAGATTATAAATTGGCTCTGGAAGCTGTTATTTTAATAGCCAAAACAATACAAGAGCAGTGCTTGATGGCTGACACACAGCAATGACAAATTGCCATGCATGATCTCATGAAATCCACCAAAGGACTTGGAGACCTTTGATAATGCTTCTCTGTTCTTTAGATGTAAGTATCTCTCTTGTTAAATCCACAACACCTTATGAAGTCCTTTAAAAACAGATTGCCATATTGCTGACAACCTGTAAATGACTGAGCAGTACAGAATTAGGAAAAGAATGTATAACACAATTTTAGACTGATTTTTCACAGAATCTTTTTGCTGGTAATAGCAGACCAAAAATACTGTTGTGTACATACCATAAATTAAACACAAACACTTTTAGTCCAAGTTGCTCCTGGCACTGTATTTTCAAACTTGTAAAGGCAAATGCACAATACCAAGCGGGAACTTTTAGGCAGAGATCATGCCCTGATGTCCCCCATCCCCACTCCTCAAGGGAGAACTGCAAGGACAAGGGTAGGTAAAATCCCTCTGTCTTTCCTTCTTGATTGCATCAGAAGTGAGCTATGACTGGCAGATGTGCTGTACCCTCTCTAAAAAAGAGATATCTCAGTAGTTTTCTGTGTGAATCATTGTGTCTTGGTCATCATAGGTGACTATACCACCCTGTCAGGCTCATATATAAATCTAAAGCATGCTTCTTTTGTGGAACCTGTATTTGCTTTAAAATTCACCCTATACCTTATAGAAACATTGTTATCCCCAGATTTCAGTATTTCTTCCTTCAGTATTACACAACTTGCAGCCAAAAGCCTTCCTCCAAAACGAAGCTGTAGCAGAAACTTTAGTTGCTTTGGTAAAAGCCTGCTTGAAGAAATTTCCAAGACTTTTGTACATCTGGTCAAAGCAAAAGAATTTCAACCCGTTCCATACTTGTTTGATTAGAATGTACCCTCAGTTTCAAATTGGATATGCTATCAATGAAACACATCACCTAAATCTTATTATTTTTATGCACTACATTACAAATACATTAGTTGTTTCCTGTGAATAATCATGGAAAAGTTCCTTAGTCTAAACTTGATGAAAATATTTCCCAACAATTAAATCCATTTTAATTTTGATATAGAAGTGCAAATTCTCTTTGTGTAACTTTACAGCTGACACGTATACTTTAAAAATTAATTTCAAATATGTGCACAAATTGCCAATTATGTGTGAGAATGGAAATACATTATAGCTGAAGAATGAATTCCTCTCTTTGCACAAAATCCAGAGGAAATGTTCTGTCTCTCACAAACGTCTCTTTCATGCAAAAATATACACATTTATTAGAATATATTCACGTACAAAAGATTTTGAGATAGAAAGCAATGAAAATAATAATGTTTTCAGTTTAGAATGTGATCCTTTAATAGGAATTTCTCTTTGTATATGATTTTATACTTGAATATGTTGATGTAGAGCAAAAAGCAACATTATGCAAACATCTATTCACTAAAACTAGTAACAGGCAGAGAAAAACTTCTGTAGTTTGGGAGTGGTTTGGGACTCATTTTGGATAAGAAGCCAGAAGTTCAGATGCATTCCTTAGTCTTTAAAATTTTTTTCCATATCACAGGATCATCTTTAATTCGTATCCTCTAGATTTTCCAGGCCTTTTTCCCAGGTTCATGTCAATCCCTCACTGCCTTTTTCCATTTCACCAGACTTTCATGATCTACTCTTATAATTTTCTTTCTATTTTAGGCTTTTTTTACAACTCCCTTTACTGTAGTATCTGAGCAGTTCATATTCTCCACTGTACTCATCCTTACAATACTCAAGTGCAACCTCACGAGAAGCAAGGGAAGTACTATTATCCCCATTTTATAGCTCAATAATTGAAAAAAAGAAAGTCTCAGACCCATATCTGCAATGGTATTTAGGTACCTAATTCCCTTTGAAATCAGTGAGAGTTAGATACCTAAATAGAACTGTGACTGCGATGGAGGGAGAGCTGGAACCAGACCTTCAGCTAATGACCTGCTCATTGAAACATCCTTTCTTATATGATTAATTCTTTACACCAGATACTTTCTGCCACCATTTTATATTTGCTCATCACTCAAAAACAAATTATGGGAGGGTCTTTCTCACCTGCCTATCTTACATATATGTGAATATCTTCTGAACTACAGCTATTTATTTTCAATATTTTGTGTGCCTTGGACTGCAACAGAATTTGGGATGCACGAAGTGATAAACTGAACTAAAACAATAGGGAAAGTAGTTATGGAAACACTGGAGTTCCACCAAAGAGAGACTGCTACTTTTAATTACTCTTTGCAGGGAGGAGATCTTAAAAGTCTAGAAGCAAGGGAGCAATGGCTCCTGAAACTGGGAAAAAATGATACACTGGAGTGGAAATCATGCAGATATTTGCAAAACTAAATGGAAGAGAAATCACTATGAAGAACACTACAGTATAATTCACAGTACTCCATATAGTTTCTCTCCCCAGCAATCACTTGATTTTGATAAGTTGTTAAATTAACACTTTGTGAAGTTTACTGCATGCCAAATGAGAGAAAGTCAAACTCTAGAGGTGTACATACTGACCAGAGCTAAAGGAAAGTGAAACTTTTGGGTAAGAGTATCTTCAAATTATTCTTTATTCCTAAACAATGAGTTACACAGACAATATTTTAATACAAGGCTAATTATGGTATTCCTCAGAGAATCCTTTGAGAATAAATAAACACATTCATGACTGGAAGCATTTAGGAAAAAAAATCAGACTATTTTCATAGTTGTGTTTGTAATGCAACTGTTTTAAAATAGCAGAAATAATACACAGTACAGATGCAACAGATCTGTTCAGGCATCTCTGCTTTTCAGCATGTTAAAGCAATTCAGATGCTCTAAATTATGACCTATTGTTGTGCTCGGAGTCATTTGAACAGGCCCCCTGGTATCTAAAAGTAGGAAGTCTGTTTCAGCCTTTGAGATTCTGGGTTTAGCTCCGTATTATATTTAGCCTCACCACAGAGAATTTTTTTTATTTATTTTATTTCTTTCCTTTCAAGAAACTTAGAATACTTTGCTGTTATTTTCTTTACAATAATAGGTAACATCACTGCATGCTAATGCCAGAGATGCTGGATGGACAACTTAAGAATAGAAAGCAGCAAGGTGAGAAGCGCCTAATACAAAAAAAAAACCCCAACAAACCCTGGTCAGGGTAGTGCTGTATTTTTTCTCTTACACACGATTTCAGTATCAAAGAATAATGCACAGAGCCTTGTTTAGATAAGGACTCAGATATTTCTGTATTCAAGTCATGTTTACCCAACTGAGCATCAAATGCAGCAATGATGAAAATTAATCTTCCTATATTTGCTTAAACTTGCAACCATTCAGACCAAGTAAACCAACTTCAGAGCTAAAGAAGTGTTGCAGATAGGCATGAATTAAATAAGAAGAATGATGAGATACTCTGAGTAAAGATTTGGGGTAATTTTATTGTAGATGGATGAACCATTGTTAGTTGTAAGTTGAAAATGAGGAATTAGTGATGGAAGGCTAGAAAAAATGAAGAGACCAAGTAATGAAGACTTAGACAAAGTTGCCAGCTAATGCACATGCCATCAAAAAAATCTTACAACGAAGGAGAAAGTAAGCATAGAGGAGAAAAAATCCAACACTCTTTAAGTCTTTGGAAAATGTTAGAAGTCATTGATTCAAGATTATTTAAGTTCATACACAGAAGAGCTTAGATAAGATCAACCGGATAAAAACTGTGATATTTGTCATTTCTAATTCCAGTAATTAAGTGCTGTTCTAATTCTACTTGAGAAGGCCTCAGTGGGATTATAATAATGGCATAATGATGGAAACAAAGACAAAGAAAGGATCAGAACTACTACAAAAAGAAAGGATAGTGAAAAATTCATGACAGACAATGACTGTCCTTAAAAGGTTAACCTTTACTGAAAGTTTCTGTAGCAAAGGTGTGCAAGGTTTCTTGTTCCCTATGTATTTCCGCAACCCCCTCCACCCCTCCAAAAAAAGAGAAAAAGACAGAAATAATTGTGGTATATCACAGTGGTATTTCCTGCAGTTGCTACTGAGGATATTCTTCATAATGACCATAATTTTTTTAGATGGTTGATTTTTAAGACAAAATTTCTTTTTTTTTCATCAAAATGTAGCAGTTTACTGAGAAAAAATCTATGAGCCTTAAAAATCAGTGGAAGAGGGAGAAAGAAAGAAAGGAAAACAGATAAAAGTGAACCACCTCACAATTAAGAAATGATTAGGACAAGCATCGGAGTTGTAAGATCTAAGAACCAAGTCAGAATTTCTCAAAGCAAGGAGTTTGACTTTGATGACCTGCTCCATAGGTGACCCTGCCTGCTGCTTTACACCCTTTCTCAGTGGCCCTGAAATGTGTACAATGTATGCAAAACTGACTAACTCCAATAGGAAAGTGTTAAACCCCCAAATTACCAATATCCTTCAGATTTAGTGACTTACTAAAGTGTGTGAATGTCACTCAGTAGAAGAGTGAGATTCATGTCCTTATTGCAAGGAGATTGCCTTAACTCCTCCATGTTGCTTCATCTCAACTGGTCTAGGTTCATCTCAGGGAGGAATGGGGAATTTTAGAAATTTCAGACGCTTTGGCAAGCAGGAAAATAGTTTTCCTTGCCAAGCCTGGCATAGAAAGGAATCAGACTTTTGTTTGCCTCTGAGGACCTCTGGAGTGGAACTCCCCTCTCTTCAGACCTTGAAAGTAACATTGCTTCCCATCATCGCATTGCTGGGAAACTTTATTATATGTAAATTTCCATCATTCTTATTCCACTTTTCTTCCTTTCACTCCATCCAAGCTATTTTGCCATCTCTACATTGAACCATTATTCAGTGTCCCATAGAGGGTATAATGCACAGTCCTTATTAAGATACACATGTTCATGGAATAACCCAAAGCTCATTAAAAAGATAAACTTATATTAGAGTATTCGGTGCTATTCTCAGAGCATGCACAAAATATGGAGCAAATACTGTACTTATAATTGCATTTTAATTGAACTGTATCCGGTATAAAAAGATAGTTGCATATGGACTGTCAACTTGAATAATATTTTAAGGTACATCTTTTAATTTTACTGCTTTTATTGTTACTATTACAGTTTGAGAAAATTTCTCCACAGCTGTTTTTATTTTGTGAAAATCATTCATCCCATGAGCATGACTGTAGCTGTGTGCGATATACATAAATTCTTATGATCATTAAACACGTGTAGTTAAGGACTGTTGTGTATCCATACATGTTTCATTTTCTTGCTTTGTGTTTAATTTTTCAGCGACTCTCCTTATTATTTCTATAGCAGCTATAGCACAATCGGGAGATCTACAATTAGCAAATAGCTTAAAGCCATCCTGCTTGCTGCCTCTGTTATTGTTTAAAGCTTTTTTGAATTTATTTTCTTTTTATAAAATAATTTTGGCTCAAAACATAGATGTGGTGCTTCTTCCTCATCACTTTCCCCAGGCATCTGGTCCCTAGTGACAATAGTCCTCTCCCACTACTACAGCTGGCGCATCACTCTCTCACAAAAACTCTGACAGGTATCCGATTCCTAAGTGCAAGTTGCCTTTGCTTCTTGCACACAGTCTCTGGTACTGTCACTTTTTTCTTCCTTTCACAGAATCCCTAATATTTCTCTCTTTCCTCCTGCTGCTCCGCTGACTAACCTCTCCCAGCTCTCCTGGCTTTTGTTCCAGTTCCTCTGCTCACATAAACACCCTGGGCTTCCTTCCTGCACTGCTTCTTTCCCCTGAACAATCCCGGTTATTCATCACTTCTTCCCAGGCTCTCACTTACTTGTCTCCCCTTCCTAGAATTCCTAACTGTTATTTGACAATCCTCAGGCTGAAAATTATTTTGACATACAAAGTATCACATTTTCTAAGCAACAGCTAAGTCAGAGGAAGTAAAGATTACTGGGTTTCACATGAAACCCAGGTGAAACAGCAATTTTTTCCTGATTCAGCGCAGAACTACAAAGCACTTTTAAAATTTTCCCCAAAGTGAGAGTAATGAAAAGAAGCAAACATGTCTGTGAATGCAGTCTGGATTGATACTGAACGCAGGTAATTTTGAGTTCTTTCAGATTTTGAAGAAAATATTTTACAGAGATCTCCTTGATTATTTTCTTTTCATGAACATAGTCATTCCAGCCCGAAGAACCCGCCTCCATTTGGCTTAGGCTTCACTAATTTAGCAATTAACATTTAGCAGCCAGATTGTTTTCCCAAGCCCAAGGGCACTAGTGCAAGAAAATATCTTCTGATCTATAACCTCATTGCAATCTCAGAGCTCCTAAAACCTAACTTTTTTATTCTAATCATTTTTGCTGATGCAGGAGCCAGTCATAACTATACTGCAAGTAGCAAAATGCTACACAATACTCTTTAGTCAGACAGCATTTATTGTGCTGTAATTTGTTCTAAGACAATAGGGGAGATGCAAATTCTAGAGAGGCATATTAATCTGTAGGTCAAACAATAACAAAATATTGAAAAACTGTCTTAATGTTTTTTTACATTGTGGTGGAAAAGCATGTAATTCCATAGAGAGGTGCTGGCGATCTCATAAACCAGGAGAATAAAGCTGAGAGGTTTATTAATGCCACCGAGGCACTGAAATCGAATTTGTTTTATACCATGTACAACTGTATAGGTGTTTATTATTTATAACACATTCTTCTTTTTTAAAGGTCTCCATTCTAAGCCCTCTTCTGATGCTCCATAACTTGCTTTTCCCCATTGGCTTTGAACAGCAATTGTATTCCAGATGCAGCTTTAAATGGTGCTGTGTTAGCTGCTACCTTTCACTTTTTATTACAAATTTTAGTCTATTATACCAGCTGTATTTTTCGTTGAAAAGTAAAAGTTAGAAACTGCTGACTTCTTTGGCGGTGTGTGGGAAGAGGTTGCTCTGTGTGTGCCATATGGTGCTCAGCACCTTGTAGGATCAGGCCCTAAATGCTGGTAAATCGCAATTTACTGGCAGCGTGTACCGTGCAGGCAGGGGCAACACACTGCTCCTGCTCAGCCCTGGTGGAAAGCCTCCTCTCCGGTTGGAAGCAATCAGTACTGATACTGTAAGAACCAAACCAGCTGTCACTGCTGTTCTTGGCAGTCAAAGTTGCATGGGGCCACGTTGTAAAATGCTCAGCAGGGTAGGTGGGTTCCCAGCACTTGTGTGAAGAGAGCCGCATGCTCCTTAGAGCACAGAGTTTGCGTGCCTCTTTATTCTAAAAATCCATCACTGAAAAAGAAAGTGGTACAGAAGGGCCAGTGGTGTGGTAGGGTCAGGCCTCACTCACGGAAAAGTGGTGGTACACCCATGAGAAACAATCCACTCCAGCTTAATGGCTCGTTATTGACATTAGTTCCTCTCACATAGAGGGCAGCTGCCCCAGTCTGGGTCATGCAGGAGCATCTCCAGCAGGACCTCTGACACATCCATCTCATTCTGTCCATGACAGAACTGCTAATGACAGAGTGAGAGCCAACAACCACCAAGGACAGGGGGCAGTCCCTATCTGCAGAGGTTACCAGTATCAGCCTGGCCCCACACATCCCACACTCTTGCAGCACGCTATTCAGGTCAGTTGTGAGTGACCATTTCCTCTGTCATCCCTGCTAAATTAATTATCTATTGCACAATAACCTGCCATTATAGGATACTAGATAAAGTGACCCTGCAAGTGCAGCACTCATAAACCCTGCTGCTGCAACAGCTCCCTCACTGTCCACGCTCAAACCACCAGAGGTCTGACACCTAAACTAGCCTCTGGCAGCTGACCAACATAATTTGAAGCCTGATTTCATGGTGTGGACAAGCTGAGCAGGCTGTAGCCTCCTTTACAGGGCCAAGGACCAGCTATGGGAGTCAGCTGGGAGCACAAATGTGCAGCCACTGTCCCTGCAGGGAGGCTGGTGCTCACAGCCTGGAGATCTGAAACACCCAGGCAGGGAACAGGACTTTCTTCTGTAGAGGGGAGCGAGTGAATAATGTTTCACTCTTTTAATATTCTGCTTATACAGAAAACAAAGTTGATAATTACTTGTGGTAATGCTTGTCTGTGATGGGAATACCTCTCCATTGGTCTGTCAGGTGGAGGCTTCTGCCAGGGCCAGGTGGTTGCACATTGGAGTTGGGAGTGGAAGAATGAAGGGTTTCGTACAGAGCTGCCTAGTAATCCTATGAGCTGTTCATTCCCCTTGAGATGAGGAATTTAATGTTAGCGTCTTAAAAATGTACTGTTAAAGGCTTACTCATAAAGTGTTGATATTTTAAAAAATTATTTACTGCAGTAACATGTTTTCTCATAATTGTTTCAGTACCAGTATTAAGCAATGATATTTTTTAGAAGTCCAATTGTTTGCAAAATATTTTCTCTATGAGTTTGCTATAAGTACAGAAGACTGTGATAACAAGATCCCGTTTGCTTTAATGTATAACAATTGCTATGTTCCTAGTTTTATTTTCTCCCTGCTTTCAGCATGATCTGTTGGGGGAGATGTTGTTGTGTGGTGAAATATAACTGTAATGAAGCTCTATGTATATAGAGTAGTAATAGTAGCAATCAGTGTGTCTTAATAGAAGCAGGAAGAACTTAAGATCTTCAGTGTGATCTGAAGCATCCATACTCAGTATTTCTGTGGTAATTACCAAGGAAAGACTGAACTGATCATCAGTTATTCTCTTAGTATTTCCTTGTCTGTACAATATATCACCCCTTAAAGAAAGATAAAAATTAGACTTTTTTTCCTGGAAAGTTGATATCTTTTTTCTGAGTCTCAATCTACATTCTTAAATTGCACATTCAGTTGACATCTAGAAGATACACACAATTAGAGCAACAGATTACCAACTCATTGCTTACCAAAGACAGAACTTCCATGGAAAAAGTAAGGAAGGATTAGCTAAGAGAGCCAGTAGACCGCAATAAAGCTTCCCAAAAGATACTACTCCAGCTGACTAACAGCAAATTTTTCTGTATTTCTATTGCCCCTAGATTCACGGATTTGACAGAGTTGGAAGGGACCTCTAGAGATCATCTAGTCCAATTCCCCTGCTAAAGCAGGATTGCCCAGAGCACATTACTCAGGACTGCATCAAGGCGGGTCTTGAAAATCTCCAGAGAAGGGGACTCCATGACCTCTCTCGGCAGCCTGTTTCAGTGCTCTGTCTCCCTCACGGTAAAGAAGTTCTTTCTCATATTTGAGTGGAACTTCCTATGTTCCAGCTTATACCTGTTGCCCCTCGTCCTATCACTGGAAGCCACTGAAAAGAGTCCGGCTCCATCATCCTTCAACCCACCCTTTAGGAACTTGTAAACATACATTAGGTCTTCCCTCAGTCTTCTCTTCTCGAGGATAAAGACCCCCAGCTCTTTGAGCCTTTCCTCATAAGGGAGGTGCTCTAATCGCTTAATCATCTTAGTTGCCCTACGTTGGAGTCTCTCCACTAGTTCCCCGTCCCTCTTGAACTGGGGAGCCCAGAACTGGACACAGTATTCCAGTTGTGGCCTCACCAGTAGAGGGGGAGAATGACCTCCCTCAACCTACTAGCCACACTTCTCTCTATGCAGCCCAGGATTCCATTGGCCCTCTTGGCAACAAGGGCACATTGCTGGATCATGGAGAGCCTGCCGTCCATCAGGACTCCCAGATCCTTTTCCTCAGTAGTACTTTCCAGAAGATCCACCCCTAACCTATATTGGTGCCTGGGGTTCT
>JAOXNO010000004.1:20193418-20225473 GCA_028565335.1 Limnodromus scolopaceus
CTTCTCCTGTGCTTTTGAGAGTTCCTCCTTGAAGTATGACCAACCTTCCTGGGCACCTTTGCCCTTCAGAACTGTCTTCCAGGAGACACTCTCAACCATACTCCTAGGCAGGCCAAAGTTTGCCTTTCGGAACTCCAAGGTGGCAGATCTTCTAAGGGAAAGCAGTAGTAGTTGTGCATACCTACAGGGTTTGTAGATATCCCTGTATCTACAGTCTTTGAACTTGATTTCATACTGTTCCCCATCTCTGCAATGCCTCTTCTTCTGCTGATATCTTTTTCCTGCCTTTTCCAGACAGCTCATTTGTTATAAATCATGCTGCTGCTAGGCTGGGCCTTTGCACTCTTGGAGTTAGAGCAGGATTTGTCCCAGTTTCTGCTAGCATACCAGCAGTGTTAATGTTTAGTCTAAAAGTTTAAAATGGCAATGGTTTCATTCTTTTTTTTTACTTAACATCATTGTCTGCTTGTAAGAAATGCTAGCAAGGGAAAAAAACAACAACTATGTGACCTATTAAAATGAAAGATTGCCTATTCTTGTAATTACAAGTAACAGGAAGCCTGGTAGTACCTTGTTTGTTAAATTCCTCTGACCTCTTCCAAAAAAATTGTACAAAAAGTCACAGTTATTAGTACATCTAGAGCTAAGGTCCTGCTCCATGCACATGTGTTAGTCATTTACTAGATTTCCCTCCCCCGGCCCTTACTTGCTAGAACTGCAGTGAATTGATAGCTAGATATTCAAACACTGGTGGACAATCCCCTTTAGGCTGCCTTGGAAGAACTTGCTAATAACTAACTGCCGTTCTTCTCTGGCTCAGGTTCCCAGTTGCTGTAAGCTTATAAAGGGGCCCATTTCAACCTGGTTTGATAAAAAGGACCTGTGAAGGAGTCCTAAAGACTCAGAGTCCTGGGGCAACAGCAGTTTTAGGTCTGACTGTGGAAAGGAAGAAGGAGACTAAAAACTCCCTGTGGTTTTCGGAGTGGACTCCCTTGTGAAGGTTTAACGTGAAAACACTGGATTGCCAGGGCTTTTTCAGACCACGATGGAAGGGGCTAAGCCTGCTTGCTGCTTGGTCCCCAGGCCTTTGTCAGGGTCTGTCAGGTGTGAAGATTTAGCTTCTATTACAGGGAGTAAAGGGATCAGCTGCAAATAAAATATATGCTGTGGATTACACAAAAGCCCTGTTCCTTTGCTATACACACATCTATGCCAAAAGTTAAGTACCTTGGAGGACACCCCTTCGTGTTACTCTGTGACTATAGGGTTACTCTTAAGACCGACTTTGGAGTCTTCTCTTGTAATTTACTTTGCTCACTCTGAAGAACCGAAGCAGTTATCTAATGCAGACTTTCAAATTTGAAAGATTGATCATATGAAAATGGAAATTACCATCATTTGACTCCAATTTACAGAAGCAAACGTAGTCATTACCACAGTTGTGCATCTGAAATATTAGGTAGTTGCCATCTGGGATTTTTTTTTCCTACCAAAAAAAACCCCACCAACTGTCAAGGTTCTGTTCATATTTATAGTGCACCTTTTCACAAAAAGCTTTTTGTGTTCTGGTTCTGAACTTCTGTTAATAGGGTTTTAAATGTTAGGAATGCTTATCTGCAAAATCAGAAGCAAACTTTTGGAAACCTAAGGGAAAATAATAGCAGGGGAAAAAAAAAACAACAAACCAAACTGAAAATGTAATTTGTTATGGCTATAAAACTAACTGAAATGAGGAAACAGAAATGAGAAAAGGAAATCAATGAAGTTGTTTAACATGTTTGCATAGAACATAAATGAACAAATAAGCTAGTGTTGTATACACCCTTTATTAATAATGTGACTGGTTCCTTATAAATGCAGATAAGTACATTTAAAGCTAATTTAAAAAAAAAAAATAGTACGGGAAAACTGCTTGGTCCTAAATGAAGCAGAGGGTTTAGTCCCTCAAGAGAGTTATTTGAAGGACTGTTTACTTATTAAAGTGACCTATATCTGCATTAGTGAACTTAAATACTATGAAAAGTAATGCATGTATGTATACGCACAGGGAATCAATGACTTCTATGTATGGTGAAACTTTTGATTTCTAAGTAATAATATTATCATACCTGGAAACTCCACCTACATGTTTTTTTTTCCCTTTCCTCAAGAGAACTATAATTTCATTTCTGAGATAACCTGCACCCATTCAAATGACTGTTCATTGAAATAAATCCTTGGACAACCTGAGTTGTCAGAAAACTGTAAAATTTCATTAAAGAGACAAATATAGTGAAAAGGATCATAGGTGGGACAGCTACTAGAGAGGAGAAAAATGTGGAGGAACTGATGGTAAAGTGAAGTCTCTGGAGTAAACTTTCCCTTATACACTTATAACCTGCAGTGTTACTGAATCACTGCTAATAGCTAACTCAAAGCTTCTATATGTGAAAATACGGTAATAAATAATACAGGCCGTGAGGCTGGCAGTGCTTGCCTCATTGGTTTGAAACGCCACTTGAACTGGGAATTGGGGAGGAGACTCGGGCTGAATATTTGTGCCATCACTTTGGTGTGTCTCTGGGAAATTGTCATTCATATCACAAACAATCTTTTCTTTAAGTCAGTCGCTGACTGACTCTTGGGTTCTTGTTGCTAATGGAGACAGAAATACTATTCTAGTCTGGATTTAATACATTTCACACATAGATTCATTGTGCACTATTTTTTTCAGCTGAAGTAGAATTTCAACATTTTTGTGACTTGACACATCATCACTCATAATGGGGTCTTACTTACAGGGAATAACGAACATATTCTTGTGCCAAATTTGAGGATGTCTTGCTCACAAACAGTATGTGTAGTTTTCATACAACAAAAATCAAATGGTTTCATACAAGGGGATGATTATGAACAGTCCTGTAATTTCTCTAACTTCTAATAGTACTTCTAATAACCTTGCAACCCCTTAATTATTCGTGTTCTTTCTGTTGCCACTGAAGTCATGTTTAAATATACATCTAAATATTTTAGAATAAAGATGACAGCATTACAGAAAAATACGTTGGTGGCAAATTTCAGACTTGGGCCTTCAAAGAGACCTGAATAAAACTCCTGACAGCAAGAGGTTACAAGCACTGTCTTAAGCTTAATCTCACTTTTGATGGTAGATGCTCTGTCTTCCTTGTTCCCACCCCAAGTATATGTTTATATGTAGGCACTAATGTGTATGTGTGAACACATATGCATACATACTAGAAGAGATGTCTTTGCCCAGTGAGTATGCCCGCTGAGAAATCTAAATTTACCTACTGGTGTTTTAAATCAATTCAGGGCCAAACTGCTATCCCAAGTCCCAAATTTCTTGTGACAAGCTCCTTTTGCATGACAAATTTAGGCACCAAAGTGTAATTTTCTTGGAATAAAGCAGGACACAGGCAAAATTCCCTACAGATGGAAAAGTGAACACACATGGGAAGCTCAATATAAAACCTGCAGCACAGGTGATCCCAAGGAATTTCTTCTCATTGATGAACAGGGACAGATCCTTAGTGAGTGTAATGGTTGAATTGAAGGAATAGCTGAAATGAGGATTAATTAGAGCCAAGCAGATTTAGAGCAGTGTGGGAACTAGAGCTCACTGTCACAGGCTGTGCATCTGGTCTGTGGGTTTACAGAGCCTGAAGAATCTTATAGGACATGCAGGTCTGCAGTTTCCTTCATTTTGTTGATTGCTTATGAGCAGCCCTGTGGTGGCACACTGTTTATGTAAGATCTCATGAGTGTGAATGAGATTTGCACTTCTAGCCCCAGGAATTTTTGGAAATATGTTTTGTTTTCTAGCAGACTTCTGAACATCTGGAAATGCTGGCATTGCACTGTGTCTGCACAAATCATAAATGACTGGAAGTGACTATTTTTCTCCTAAAACTAGTCCTTTTAAGCTTTGTTGCATGAGAACAAAATGAAACTAACTCCTTTCCCTTTGCTGTAGGAGGAGAAGGAACACTTGGTCTCTGGGGAAACCCCTTCCATTTCTTTTTCTTAACTTCTGCCCATCAGATGAGAGGGAGATAAAGAGAATGTCTTGGGCTGGTATAAAAAAAGGCCAATTTTTGGATCTGTTCTGGTCAGGTAAAATTGCTTCTGCTACTGCTATTACCACTTCCATTCTTAATAACCATTCTGTGACCTTCACTCCCCGTCAATCTATCCCTGAATAGTTACTCCATTTGCAGCTTTTCCTCTAGCTCCCTTGTCCTTTGAAAGACAGCTGTGCAGTTTTTCAAGCACTGACACTGCTTCCATTGCTTGGCTGATCTTTCCAGAGGTGTCGGGAGCTGCTTAACCGTCCCAAGGCAGCTCACCAGCTGCTGCTCTTGGGACATGTTCTCTCATCTGAAGAACTGTGCTGTGCCTGGGTGTTATCGGCAGTGCCACCAAAGACTGCTCCTACAATGGGTCAAATTCCCTTTTGGTAAATCTCTTTGCATTGTTTATCTTACTAAAATGTGACAATCTTGTATTACCCTGAGAAAAAGAAGGTGTGACAGAGTACCTGAGGAGGGAGTCTCAGGTTGGAAATGAATGGCAAGTATTTCCAATTGTATGTCACACTAGTATAAGAAGATGACTCAGTCTCTCTCTCACCCTTTTAAGCACTTGCTATTCTGTTCTACACAGAGAATCTAACTGAATATTAAAATCACCTTCAGCCACTTAAAAATGGAGAAGGATCTGAACCAGATCCGCGGATCAGAAGACCCCTGAGCTTTGGAGCAGTTCCAACCCCAGATTCTGCCGCAAGTGCTGCAGTCAGCCTTATCTCTCACTGTGCTGTCAAACGTTTGCAGAATTGCTCTTCTAAATGTCTTAATCCCTCCATTTTTGCTGATTTATAAATGATGCCAAACCTGCTTTTTGATAACAGGTTCCTAGAAGCTCCCATATTTGCACATCTTAACAAATATGGAAAGTTGCCTTCCTGCTTCTCACAGGGGACCTCAGCTTATTTCCATAGGAAATTTAACTCAAAAGACAACTAAGAAAAATACCATCGATATGCTAAGATGACTAATTGGTATTTGGTTTATAGTTACATGCTGACAATGATTAAACTAATTACCAGGCACACTGTGCTAAATTGCTAGCTCTTTGTGTACTTCTGGTGTAGCTGAGAACCAGAGAGGTTCTGGTTCAAAGTCTGAGTGTGTTAAAAAAATTCTTGTTAAGATCACTTGCAGAGCTGTTGATGTGTATGCACACATACATAATGCACATGGCGGCTTGCATGTGTGAGAGATCTGTATTCAGAGAGATATGAATAAAAAAATCATTCTTTCAGTCAGAAAGAATGGATAGTGTTGCGGTGTGTTAAACAGTTGCTGTGTTTCAGTTGAGATTCCTTCAATGCAAAGCAAGGTGATTTGTATATGTCTGCCCAGAGCACGCCCTCTACAGTCTCAAACCAAGGGATATGCAGAAATCAGACAAACTCATTCAGAAAGGCAGGAAACATTTCTGCCTACCAAGAGATACCATCACCTGTGCCACCCAGACATAAAGAAAGATAATAATTTTCATTACAACAAACATTGTAGCCTATCCAGCACATACTTTATTTTTGGATCACCTCCAATGGTTACACAGGTGAAAAGATGTTGCTTTGGCAATGTCCTTTTAGGTGCAGCTTGATGGTAGAGGCCATTAACCAGGAGCAGTTTTTGCATACCAGAACTACCACCAAGAGTCTTTTTTGTCGCCCTCCTCTTCTAAGCCTGGAAGAAATCATTAATACAATTGTGTAGAGTGGAGCTAGACAGAAAAATACCAGTAATGTAGTGAAAGCAAAGAGAGGTTTTTTTGCAAGGACTAGAAGTAAAATTTGCACCAAAATGAGTCCTTCTAAATTTGCAACACAAGTTATTACATTTGTGGGTTTTATGTTTGTTGAATATCTCATTTGTCTTCTGTCATGTGCCATATTACCTATTGCATACGTGATATTGTGCCTTGAGTCTTTTCTGATGGTACAATATTTACATTTATTTTATTTAGTAATCATTGGGGTATATTTAATACATTCTTAGTATCATTACTATGCAAATATTAAAGCTAACTAAAAGTGAGGAACCACTGTTATTCAAATACCAATAAAAACCATAAAGAACCTTTGTAAAAACTGTTGAACAGGATAAGTTTTGTTCATCTGCAACTGTTTATAGAAGTAAAGAGGATGTCTTCCAGCTTTTAGGTTTATTCTACATTAAAGAGAGGAATTGTGTCCCAGGGAACTGGCAAACTGAAGTCAATCAGCTGGTGTGGGGGAAAGCTTAAAAAAGTGTACACATATGTGCTGAGATCTGAACATGTTCTGTGTGCTGTGCAAAGAGTAGAAAGACCAAATTCCTGTACTAGGCTCCGTGCTCAGGTCACAGTGAGTCGTGACAGCACAGCTGTAGAAAGATAAATTAGAGTCCCCAAAAATGAATGCCATGCAGTGCTAGGACATCAGGACTCTACTGTCTAGATTTAATGCAAAATTTCGGATGTCTAGCACAGTTTTGACATAGTAAGATACATTTCTTACAGTATTGTGATCCTTTTTCTAGCCCCTCCTGGACTCAGGAAATTAAGAAGTGGCCATGAGCTGATGCAAGTGATAAACTTCATAACTTGGCAAGCTTGAGAATTTGAATTTGGCTTTCTTCAAGTAATACAGAAGTTTCTGTTTCATTTAAATCTCTTTGCCTTTCCCTTGTTCAGTCCACTTCAGCTGGAGCAGAATGAAATTTTGATAAAGGTCAAATAAGTCATTTCTTACCCTCTGCATTCAATATAACATCTGGGAATGCTCTAGTAAAGCAGGTCAAGTTCTCCTTTACATCAGGTTAATTCTAACAACTGAGCCTCCTAATATATGGCAGCCTTCATCACCACGCTGAATCACTATTCTTCCTCTCACTGAGTGCAGTACACTCAGTTTGATTTCTGTTTGTTAGAGAAGTGTAATGTATGGGTATGAAAATTACCCCTTTTCAGCTGAACTTCAGATAGTACATTCCCACAGAGAACTTAACAGTGTGGGAGGCCAGAATCAACAAATGGTCAGACACTTACAAGCTGGTTCAAATCCTCAAACTTAAAAACCCCCAAATGAGGACTTTGCAAACAGAATAAAAATATAATTTAATTTAACTATTCATTATTTTTCCATTAGTAAAATTGGAAAACTTCACATCTTATGGAAAATTTAGGAAGTTGAACAAAAACAGAGTCAATATGCAGAAAGAAAAAACAGATCAAACCGGTTGAGTAATTAAATGAGAATCTGAGCTCATCCGTAAGAAGCCACAAAGCAAAAAGCTTGTATGAGTGATTAGGATTATTACAGTTCTTAGAAGGTGAATGGCTCTAATTCTTCCAATAAGCTATTTGTTGTTCTGTGCATTTTGTGTTTTGGAGTTACAGGAAGTCTACTGCAAATCCCATGCCAGCTCCATGCAGAATGTTGAGAAGCAACAGCTCCTCCCTTGCTGATGCTACAAGGGCAATTTGTCTGTAAGTTGTGTCTTCTGGTTCAGTTGTTTCAGCTCATCTCAGTTGATGTTGCTGAACACATGAAAGAAAGGAGCCCAGTAAGCAGATAGGATGAATTTTATTAGAGGTCATGATCACCTGAATTGATTCCATTAGTGAACAGGTTATCATTACTGGGCAATGTGCCCTCTTCTACCAGTGCTGAGTTGCAATTGGCAGCTATGCACTTCTGAAAAGTAGGCTCTTAAAACTGGCTCAGAGATGAGTGCACACAACTACTCTAGTTAGCAAGGTGATATGAATAAAATCATAAATTGTCTCATTGACAAAGAAAGGGAAAAAGGAATTGTTGTATATGGAACATGTCATGTTCTTTCTTAACTAATAACATGACCTCCAACTTAGAGGTGTATCCAGTTTACTTTCTCCTAGAAACTTCACTTCTCCTAAGTGTTTTTCCAAAAGCACTGTCCTGATGGAAACAGCAGGTAGCAGCTTATGGCAGAGACATATTGAAGCAATTTAATGACAGATGCATCAGAAAACTCAGATAGGTAGGACACAACCAATCAAACTGCATCATCCAGCAGTATCACATCTGCAAGGAAGGGGAATGTAAATGGTGAGAAATTATCCATCATTGTTTTTCATCACTGGCTCACTAATTGTGTTTTAATGATATTTTCTCGACAAAATAACCAAAAATAGATCAGCTTTAGAATGGTGGATTCTGAACATCTGTGTTTTGCCAACAAAATCTGACCGTTAGGAAACTACAGTTTCTTTGTAGTTGCTGAGAAAATAATGACAACTCAAGCCAAGAATCAATTAAATTGAAGAGATTGTTCCATATCTTTCTTTTATGGGAAGAGAACAGGTGTTTAATAATTTGCATAAATTATACAAAATCTAAAGCATTTACAGTAACCAAAGAGTTAGCAAGGGACATGAAGGAAGAGATAAGTTAGCTGATGATGTTTGATATTCCAACCAGTGCCTCTTTAGCACTTCTGTAGTTATAGGTCTGTGAGGGTTTCTGTTATACATCCTATTTTCATGGGTTCATGACTCAGTCCTAAAAAATTTTCTGATTTGCATTTGGCAGGCAAGGATTTTAAACTGAGACTGGATTTTTTTTTTTATTGGGTTATGGGAAAAAAGTCAGTTTAATTGTCTCTAAGTTATGCAAGTATAAAAATGGAATGTATTGGTTTCAGACACTATTTTATGCTGCTACAACTCAAAACAGCTTTGTTTTTTTTAAGGGGGAAACTTTACAAGCCGTTAGTCTGAACTGTGGATTAGTGCATTTAGGAAACTTGGAAAAAGGAATATAAAAAAACCTGATTTCTAACCTCTTTATAATGATGTTTGATCTCTAGGTACACTCCATTCCTTCAGCCAAACTTTCTTCAAGATGCAGTGCCTTGCTCTGCCATCACTTTTGTAAGACAGCTCTCGGTTTCATACATTTTGCATGATTCAGGTGAACAGTTTGAATCTGTTAAACAATTTACATGAAACTCATCACCTACCTTTCCACAAGCCTTCCACATTCTTAAAGGTCTTGGCAGGTATACAAGTTCTGAAGGGAATGATTAAAGTTATCAGGAAAAAACTCTGCAGATTGTACAATATACGTTATATATTAAAGGTTAGATTCATCCTAAAAGGAAAGTGGTTGGTGGATGACCAGGAAATGCTGACTCTTTTATTCTGTGTCTTTTCCAAGAACTATCAAAGTGACAGGTTTTGGAGGCACGGTTCTTCACCCCATCATAAACAGGTAGTATCCATGGAAGACCTGGATTATGCCATGGAATCCTCCAATATTATGCCAAGTGCTTTTCATGTGTTTTGGTTTATCCCTAACGAGTGGCATATTTCCTAAAGCAGCCAAAACAGCCAGATCCAAGTTTCAGGAATAGCTGGAGGTCCCTGTATGTTGCAGTGTGTTAATACAATCATACTAAATGGGATACAAATATGTTAGATAACAATTTCTAGTAAATTAATTAAAATAATGCTGTGGGAAAAAATGTTCATACAGATTGAAAAGTTTGTTATGTCAGGATACTTCCTCCCACAAGAGATTCCTCCAGCATGAAGGATTTCTGGACCCTGCAGTTTACTCTACAAATGTTTAGTAGTTTATTCTACAAGTCTCTTTTTGGATCAAGGAACAAAAGCATTGAGGTCTCAGGTCAGTCAGTATTCTCACCAGCTTCAGCTGACCAAACCCTTTCTGATCACATGGGAACTTTCACTTGTACAGATGTAACATGTGCCTAGAATACATGTACATGTGTCATTTTGCATGCATGTAAACATCCATGAACCTCACACTATCCATTTGTGCTACTAAAATTTCCAACTGAGTAAAAATTACATAACACATTTTGCAAACCCACTCTTGACAAAGGCTCAAAGTGCCAATAGGGAAGGCTGCCAGACCCATCAGGTGACTGCCCACTTCAGGCCACCTTAGGTAGGATGAATGAAGAGCACTTATGCTGATGTAAACAAACTTATTAGAACTTGCAATAATATTCATTAAGGAGGAACGTTTCTGCAAAAATATTGAATTTTTCTGGGGTATAATAGAGTGTACATAGAGCAAGGGGGCTAAGAAATGCAGAGCTTTTCTGCAGGTCCTAATGGCATTCTAATGGAGATTTCCTTGATTCCCCGACAGCATATAGCTGACTTAGCAAATCCCTAATTGCAGGCCCTGAAGGCAAACTGTACTTTTCAGCTCTCTGTACTGGATATATATGTGCATATATAATTTGGCGATTCCCCTAGGATTTTAAAAAAGGGTAAGAGTAAATGTCATCTGAATACCAAAGGCAATAAAGAAATAGCTAGTTGGGTCCAGTGGCATACAGTTCTCCCCATGCTCCCAATCCTCAACTTCATATTTTTAAGCAGAACTGAATGTTAATTCTTACTGCATCCTGAAATGTATTGTTGTGAAAATGTGGTGTTATTGCATAGGACTGCAAAGACTACTGAGAAATGATTTTGTTGTTTGTCTCTAAAACTCTAGAAGCAAGGATATTTTCTCTGCTGGGAAGGCCATCATTATCCTTCCCTTAGCCACTTTGCTGTAGTTTTCCACTTGGCCTTAATTTTCTAGGTTCTGTTCTTCTTTAACTTCTCTTCTTGTTCTCTTTGAGTTTTCCTGTTTTCATGTTTGCTTCTCTCCTGTGTCCATCTTCCTTTCAGATCAGTGCTGCACACAATCCCTGACTTTCTTTTGTGTCAACAGTCAAATCTTCATGGATCCCAGTAAAATATATTACCCTGTCTCTTTTGCAAAATAGAGACAATGGCTTTTTCAAGGTTTTATGTGCCTGAAGTTATTTCAGTGGGAATTAAAGTTTCAATGCAGGTGTGTTATATCTCAAAGTATATCTAGAAATTAGCAGTTTTAAGTAAATATTTGCCAAATATTGCAAATGACGGATATGGAAGAATCCAGGGAGTTTTCCCTCTGTGGTGAAGGCATGCATATTTGTGTTGCTTGTTGTAAACATATGTTTGTAAAAGCCTCTTACAGGAGCATGCCATTGTACATTCCAGACACAACACTTTCAATCCAGAAAAAAGGACTTTTTAAAGGAATTATGAAGATTTTTATTTTTGCAGAGACTTATTTTTCATTTCACCTTGCTTGGGAGGCCAGGTACCTTAGTTACAACAAGCCCACCAGGGCAGAGCTCAGAGGGAGCCATAAAGAATGACATATTAATCCATACTTCTTTGGGCATAAACTTGTCACGGTTTTAAAGCTTGTTATTTCGGGACATTCCAGAGCTGAAAGTGAGTGCTGGAAATTAACTTTTTTTCAGTGGTATAAGGCGTCATTTGAAAAAACCGTGGCTCATGAAACTATGGGCTTTGAGGTCATGTGGAAAAATCTCTGTCTGACTAGGATACTCATGGTTAAAAACCACAGGTGCATCCAGGGTGAAGGAGAAAATATTAATATTATTCTTGGGTAGTAAGGAAAGATACGATTTCCTAAAAGGATAATTTTTACAGAAGTAGCAGCTGTCCAAAGATATTCCCGAGACTGGGAAATTAGTTCATCTGGTAACTGTGGAACACATTCCTAATACTAGTGGCTTTAAAACAGACAAGGAAGAGTGAGAGGTAGCTGAGTAGTTAGAACTCATCAGTTCTCCCTTAGACTAAGACCTGCCATGTGATTTAGGAACAATCACTTCACCTTTTTGCCTCTGAGTCTTCATTCCTTATATCTTCACTGTTGATATAATTTTCTAGAGAGTATTTTGTTTCTTCATGTGCATTTTCATATTTGTATACACATTTTTATTCACGTATAAAAATATAGTGTCACAGAAAGGATGCAGGGACCTTGTTGCGGTTTGGGCCAGATTGGCCACTGAAATGAACAACAGACACTCTCCCCAACATGTCCCTCCAGAGAGAGGAGGAAGAGAGAGAAAGAGATTTAATGAGTTTAAAAGAAGCTAAACTACTTTAATGAAGTATTAATAAGAAAATAATAACAAGAAAATATAATAATATCAAAAAAGTACAATGTATGTACAAAACCAATATCGACGTCCCAGGATGACGATCACATAAATGGCAGGCACTGGGCAAGTCCCAGACTGTGTTCAACAGTGGCCAGGAACTGAATTCTGGATCTGGGTTCAGGAATGCACAGATCAGGATCAAAGGCAGACAAACAGAGAGTCCTCCTTGAACGCTAGCCACGGAAGAAAGAGACCAACCCTTTGATCCATCAGCTTTTATACTGAGCATGATACAGATGGGATGGAATAATCCATTGGTCAGTTTTCTGCCACCTGTCCTGTCCACTCCCCTCCTCATGTGTGACTCCTCTACTCTTTTCCACTTTTGACCCCACAACGGGGCAAATCACAAAGTGAGCTGACCTTGGTTGTTATAGCAATAAGAATAAGCAAAAGTCTCTCACCATACCATTCCTTGGCATAAATTAGAAAAAATCAGGTCTTAGCACTCTGGAAGCAGACAGTGTCTGAAAAATATGGTGTTAAATTCAGAAAGTTCAGTTAGAAGAGGCTCAACTGAAAAGTAAAATTACTGAACAGAAAATTGGTTCTGTTTTACCTCAAACCAGCACAGACCTGCATTTGAAGATCATGCATTAGCTGTCAGTGGTTCAGCTTTTCACTATCTTCCTTAATCAGCGATACATTTTGGACAGCCTCGTACGCAGTTGCTCATATACTGTGTACCTATCAGTGGATAACAAGCAAATACACAACCACTTATATAAAAAAAAAATAGTGAGAAATGTCCTGCTGCTCTGAACTCCTACAAAATACTTCAGCAAGTTTTCTCTATGGTACATTTTGACTGGGGTGTGTGTTGATGTTCACACCATCTCCCTACGTTTAGATAATTTTAAAACCTTTTCATGACAGAGGAAAAATAAGGTATAAAAATTAAATGTGTCCCCAACGGGACTATATTTGGGTAAACAACTAAAGTTATGACATCTTGAGATCTTTGTTAGGTCTTACAGCTATATAGGCTTTATGATGCCATACTGAGCAGTCAATTCTATTTTATTGTTTCATTTTATGAAACATGATTTGTATGATGGGAATAAAATAAGAATATAGGATCTGATCCAAGGACTATATCATCTAAAATACGGCAGTGGACAAGAGCAGAAGCAGAGTAAAGTAAGGGTTAGAAAATCTGTCATAGTCTAATTTGCCTCCCATATAGATATTCTCTTGGTTTCTAATAATTATTTTCTGTTTCAGAAAGTTCATTCATCAATTCTGAAAAATCTATATTGTCTTCACATTTGTCTTACAATCTAGTTACTCTGTTTCACATTTCACTGTGCAGGTACACTATATTATGTCCCAGACATTTACCTCAAATCTGTGTCCATGTTCCTGGGCTACAGCTGGATTTCTTGTATCTGTTTTTTTCTTGCCATGCAATGTTCATGTCTGTGTGAAGTCATGCAGAAACTGCACAAACAGGAATCTTCATCCCTTCAAAAATCATTAAATTTCATATGCCTTCATAGTATTTCATTATGAGAAATATTTGTGGAGAAAACTGGCTTTCAACGTAACTTAAAAAGACTTACATGAGTCAAACTCAGTGTTTTTCCTCAGAACTGGTGATTCCAAATGCTTATCTTCATTACTATGGAAACCCTCCTTTCTGATAGTATTTACAGCATGTGAGAAGAGTACATAGTCATTTTGCTACAGCCACATTCTCTGCAAAGTCCATACTGCTACTGCAGGACAGTCAGGTCAAAACCTATGAGATTTTGGAAGCTCAAGGCTGCCTTTTCTCAGCAGATATATAAGCAAGTGGAGGCGGCATGTGGGAACAAACAAGATTAGTCACCCAATCTACTCCTCCACATAGGATATTAGTAAATAGAGTTGTGTGAATAAGTGATTTTTTCACTCTGCTGTCTGAACTGAACATTTAAAACAAAACATTTTTCCAGATTTCTCTTTGAAATGAAAAGTAGAGAAAATGGCTTGAATGTAATATCTTGTTTAATTTGCATTTTTAGTAAAAGTTTTATCTTCTCATAAAATACTGTTTTGAAACAAAACATACATTTCTCACTAATTACTATTTTTTAGTTGAAACTAGTAACTGAATTCGGCATAAATTTCTTGAACAGTTTGGGCTAGGATAAATCTGCATTATTCAATGAATAAAACCATTGATCAAATACTCCCCACTCTAACATAAAATCTGAAGCTTTCTAATTGCTTTCTTCCTTCAGCTACACACAGTGAAAAAGAGTGTTAATGAAGATGTTCGATATGGTGGAAACATAAACTTCATCACATTAATGTGCTGTATTTTACTTTTACAATTCACTGTTGTTGCTAGGCAGATGTAATTAGCCAGTATGAAGCTGCTATTACCAACTTAGTATTAAGAACCTGTCCTCTCTTTGACCTTGTACACAAATAGTCAATTCTTCACACCTGTAGGAGCACTTCTTGCTTTAAGAAATTTACTAGTGGAACTCTGTAAAAAGTTAAATTTCCATAAAATGACCATCCTTTCTTTGAGCAGCTCTTAGCAGACCAAATTGCCTATGAACTTTATGCAATTGTACATACAATGTTGTATTTCTGTTATTTCCCTGAAGAAATGTTTTCTATCAAATTTTATTTCAGCTGAGGATATGATGACAGCAAATGGTTGTGACTGCCCACTGCAGCACAGCTATAAGATATAGGTACAAAAATACATGCATCAGCTGATGTACAACAATACTCTTGAAAACAATGCTACTTACAGACGGGTGTCAAAATCATTTTATAATAATTTTATATATCCTACCCTAGATTTCAGATTGATTGTCAATGTCGTTATTATTTTTGTTGTTGTTATTGTTATTATTATTCTATGAGACCCTAAAGGCAACAAATAATCATTTTGAGTTAGATTCTTTACAAATGGAATTGTCTGTCTCAAGAGTTCACAGTCCGAAGAATCTCAGAATGATTTAGAATAGTATAAGGTTTAAAAAAATAGACTGGATACAGAATTTAAAATGCCACAGTAGGTGTCTTGTTTTTTCAAAGGGATAATATGTATTTTTGGTAAAGAATTCACATTTAGCTTTAGCTAAAAATTTTTTTTTTCCTAAATTTTAGGAATAGTAAATAGATCCACTTACAATCTCATTGGCCAATAGAAAATGTTAAGTTCTTGCATAACACTGAGTCCTTCTACCCTGCTAATGATTCTCTCTAAAATCCTTCAGAACTTCCTTTACTTCAGGATGATTATTTAAAACTGAAAGTGAAACCTAAACAACATTTTAATGTAGATATGTTTTCGAAATTTCTGTTCTCTTTTAAGACCTGTTACATTATTGCAGCTAGTCAAGGTTTATTCTTGAAATTTTTTTGGTTTTGGAACTCCTATAGAAATCTGTGAATATCAGAGTCTCAGTATCTCCAGAATGGAGTCCTTTTATTGTTTGTAGATATTTTTGGAAGTGTAGAACAACTGCTATAAGCTTAGTTACTGTATAAAAGAGGTATTCTAAAAGGGCTTTCCATCCTGGTTAAGATATTTTTGTAAAAGGTCAAAGCAATCCATAACTTTGTCCGAACCAGGAAATATGTTCCTGCACAGGAATTTTTCCTGGAATGTAATTTGTTTTGCAAGTTTCAACATTCATATTACTGAAGAGTGACGTTTTCCTTGAAGGTCCATCACCACTTGAATTAATACAGGGAACAGTGGTGCCACAATCCCATGTGGTGCCTGGACAGCTGATCTGTGAATTTGGTGCTCAGAGGCAACCCATCCCTCAGCTGCAGCATCGTTCCACAGCCCACCCCTGGCATTAGAACCCACAAGCAGCATGTGACAGGCTGTAGGCTGGGGCAATGCCAATATAGTGAAATTCCACATGTGTACATCTCAGTGTACATTGATTGCAAAAGTGAAGGAGAAAAGTTAACAGAGCAGAAAGGTTGTTTTTAGCCCTTACAGAACAGAACATACACAAATTAATAAAAGACAATAAGTGCGCATTTTATGCAAAAACAAAGCAGCTAAGGTGACCTTAAAATTGGAGAATAAACCTTGGCTAATTCAGAAAAGGTATTTTACTATGTCGTGCTGCTTGCAAGTCACGTTTTGAGACACCACCTGGAGTACTGCATCCAGCTCTGGAGTCCTCAACATAGAAAGGATATGGACCTGTTGGAACAAGTCCAGTGAAGGGCCATGAAAGTGATCAGGGGGCTGGAGCACATCTCCGGTGAGGACAGGCTGAGGGAGTTGGGGTTATCGAGTCTGGAGAAAAGAAGGCTCCAGGGAGACCTTATAGCAGCCCCCTGTAAGGGTCCTACAGAAGGATGGGGAGGGACTCTTTATCAGGGAGTACAGTGGGAGGATGAGGGGTAATGGTTTTAAACTGAGAGAGGGGAGATTTAGATGAGATATCGAGAAGAAATTCTTTACTGTGAGGGTGGTGAAGCACTGGAACAGGTTGCCCAGAGAAGCTGTGGATGCTCCATCCCTGGAAGTATTCAAGACTAAGCTGGACGGGGCTTTGAGCAACCTGCTCTAGTGGGAGGTGTCCCTGCCCGTGGCAGGGAGGTTGGAACTCAATGGTCTTTAAGGTCCCTTCCAACCCAAATCATTGTATGATTCTATGTTTATATGATCTTATGCCAACAGTTCAGTCTGGTCGCCTAACTTGCTAACTGGTCATCTTTCGTATGCAAATACTTGAAACTCTTTAAAACATGGAGAAACTTAGTCATCTTAAAGAGAGTTTAAGGTGACTGGATCTGGGAAGCATTGAGAAGCTTGTCTTTTTAGATTCTGGGCAGTATGATTTCAGAACTTTGGCTTTCCTCATTAGCAAATGTTTATCTGATTAAATCACTGTAATATAAAAAGAGTAAAAAACAGTTAATTTCAGCAAGTTGATTTGAAAGTTTGGACTATGTAAATGGGAAAGGAAATATTTGTTAGGAGTACTAATGCTGAGTGCTTGGAACAAATCTTAAGGATATTCTGCAATATGTTTTCAAACAGCCTTATTTAAAAGGGATCTATGTTGGTTTATGCAAGGCAAGATGCTGAATTCCTGTCTTTCATCTATCTTTTTAGACACCTTTTAAGAAGCAAATAAACAAAGAAACAATTAGCTGATTTCTCATTATAGCATTGTGTTACCATTATAATAGTTATGGTCGACAAGGCACTTCCATTATTGGTTTCTATTTTCAGCTGCCACTAACTTTGTGAAACAATTATTATTTCAGCTGAAATTTCTCATGCTTGTTTTTAATCCCAGAGGTGGATTGTTTTGTAAAGTTTATAAAATTACTTTTGGCTGTTTTTCTGAAATATCTAAGCATGAAAAATTGGTATGTTTCACCAGTTATTTTATTTGTTATTTACATTGTAAGTTCTTCTGGACAGGGATTTGGTTTTACGTTTAGTGTATTTTATTACAATAAAATCTAGACTGTAGTTATGATACTATATAAATAAAAACTAGCTTAATTTTTTACAAGCTTTCTTTAATGATTTGGTAAATCCAGCATATTTCTGTTTTAAATTTCAGGGGCTATGGATTTTGACAAGTGTCAGTTCATTTACAAAATTGTATATTATATGCAATTAAGAATAATGGCTCGTATTCTCAGCTGAAAATTCCTTCATGAAACTCAATGAGGAAGAAGAGCCACTCTCCACCTAGGGACTTGTTATATTTATTCTCCCTGGATTAAGGCTGTACTCATGCATTCAGCTACCTGCCATTCCAGGATTCATCGTGTGAATGAATCCCTTTGCAAGGAGTGCTCTTGGAGCTTCAGCTATGAGCTGGCCTAAAACATGTGTTTGAACTTTCCTGGATCTATAGCAGCTGAAAATTTTGTCTTGTGCATGTCTGTCAATCCTCACCGAGAAATCTTACACATTCCCTTCCATTCTTTTTCATTCAGCACTTTTTGTAGTCAGAAAGTCTCTATGCTCCTAAACTTGTCCTCCTGAAGCACTTCATTTTCTCCAGCCATGGTTTTACCTGTACAATATTGCTTACTTCCTTGCTGTGATCTCCATCACCCTGTTTGTCTCTTCCTTTCTGAACTTGTTTTACTAATAGTGTCCTCATTAATGCTGTTTCTTTTTCTTGCAGTTCTTACAGTTTAAGCCCTTTGTTACCACTGGCAGACTGTTAGCTAATTTTTGTGATGCCTAGGAACATTTTCAGTTTAATGTACGTCTGGTCAGTAGAAAGACATTTGTTCTTCTACCAAGGTTATCTGCTTTTCATTCAAGATAAGATCCATTCCTTTTCTAGAGATCTATCGTTAATCTCCTAATAACTGCTTGCTCTTTGTTCCAAAGAGGGAAAGACAAAATCTGTATATAGAAAGGGAGATTGTGTTTCTCTATTGAGTACATCCGTACATTGTCGGCTTTCTTTACCTTTGCTTTGCTTTTACTCTCTTTTCCTAGATATCTACAATCACTTGGTGTGTATGTCTATGTATGATCCCTTACAAACTTTTTAAATCACTAGCCAATTTTAGGCACAGTAAGAAGAGGAACGAGAATCAAAAATTAAATTCTTACAACATCTAGGAAAAGAAATAAATCAAGAAGGTATAAGGGCTCTGTAGTGTTTGACTGAGTGGAAAGGTTGCAGTATGACGCCACAGGGGAAGATAAGTAGAAAGAAATCACTTAAAAATCTATTTTGGAGGAAAAGCTTAAGTGTGAGCACTCTCTTTGACATCATTGTCAATCAACCTTGAAAAGATTCAAATACTAGTAAACATTGAGTCCCATACCCATAGATCTTTTGTCAAATGTTATTTGAAACATTTCAAGATCAGTGACTTCCTGCAAGTTTAGCAACAATTGGAATTGTATGGGTACAATGAGAGTGGGATAACACTATGACTGTAAAGGGACAGACACACAAATTCCAGCTCAGACCAAGGTTGAAAATTTCCAGCTCCAGATGATATTGAAGAGAATTTGGAGCATGGAATTCATTAAGAAGTTCATCATATGGAGCCATTATACTGTATTTGACTTGAACGCTTTGAATGCAACAGAATGTTAAAAAGAGCTCCTCATTAGGTGGATGTACATGTAAGTTTCCCTGGGAGAGTATTCCTCATAATATGATATTGCTTGGGATCCAATTACTTTAATGCCTATTATGCTCACTTTTCATGCAAAACACCTGCTAATAACACAGCAATAGTATTACTCTCAAGGACGCTGTTGTATTGAGGGTGAAGAATACATATATATTTATGAGCTGTAGACCCCTTTTCATATGATAGTGTTCCACCAGGGCTATATTCATCTTTATTAGCTCTAAAGGCTAATTCAGTAACAGTTTTTTACAACATTAACACTACTTTAGAGGAACCAGCAGTAGATGTTTTTAAGATGTAGATATTTAAAGACATTTATGCATCTATGTGGCTTCAAGCTTCATTCAAAAACATTCTGAAATCCTTTTTTTCAGAATTCATTTCTGAGTGCATTTAATACAATATTGTGATGTTGTCAGGTTGCATTGCTGGTGGATACCGCTTCTACTAATATCTTTTATTACAGAAGCATGGATCAAACTTCTGAGGGCTTATAAATGTGAGGAAAAGTACAGTATGGCCGGTGTAGAATCATTATTCAGCAAAGGTTTTTCGTCTTTACCTTTTTGTGTGGATTTTAGAAGTGGATTACCCTAATCTCCAAAAAGACACCTTTGCTTTGGAATAATAAGGTCCAAATAAGGCATTATTGTTATCACACTCTAAGTTTATACCACGATAATTTCTTATTAACTTCCCTAGTATCCTTATGTATGCAAGCCCTCTATGAGAACATGATTGTGGTAGCATGACACTCTCTCTTTTTATAGATAACTGTGAAACTGTGATTTGGCAGGACAAATTTAAATTAAAAATGTTTGGAAATATGTTTCAAAAGTACAGATAAATAGATTTTAGAGAATATGCTTTAAAATTACCACTTCTAAAATATAAGCAATTATTCACCATAGGTATTATAATAATTTAAGCTAATATTACTTCAGATAAGCAAAGAGAGGAAAAAAAAATATCACTTTTAAAGTGCTCTGTGACTAAAGAGTGTCAGAAAGCATCAGTATTTGTGTAGCAGGATTTCTAAAATAAATTTCTAGCTGGAATCTGCAATTTAGGCTCTTGTTTCTGCTTTATGCCTTTTCTTTCAGTCCCCCTCACCTAAATTGCTGCCCTTCCTTCCACTGCCTATTTGCTATGACCTGGATTTTAATAGCAAGAGAACTATGACTGCACTGTTTTCTGATTACCTGAAACTGAGATCATGTCTAGTACCTAATAAATCCTCCCTCTCATTGCTAATATTCCATGGCCACATGGTGGCTTAGAACATCTTAGTCAAAATACATAAAGGATAAAAAACTACAGATCTTTTCAACAAGGTTCACTACAAGGAAGGGCTTTGGCTACTCGCTGTTTTCTGAATTTGCAGCTGTTTAGCTTTCCTGTTCTTGAACCCAGAACCAGGATGCAGGAAGCAGGAGGAAATCAAACAATGGCCTGAAGCAGAGCTGGAGGTTTGGATGCTGAAGGGCAAGTTAAGGTGGAGAAAGTAAAGGGCAGGATAATAAAATCAGACATCAGCACTTAGGTAAACTAAATCATCACATATGTGGGATTTCCTATTATTTGGTCTTTCTGAATGGAGGGACTTTTTCCAAAGACATGTAAACAGTGTTTTAGAGATGTACACTATCATTGAAAACCTAACTAAATATTTATAGCATAATTTAAGGTGGATATACTGGGATGAAGTAGTCAGACAGATGTAAAGACACGCCTATGCAAAACTTTTCCTAAACATTTCAGCAGTAGATTCTGCACAGAATGTTGCACACATGTGTCTATGGGTCTTCTAATACTAACCAAAAAGTTCCCACTAGACATGCTGAGGCAGGAATGACATATATCCCTTCTTGTTAGTGCAGTAATTGTTTTCAGAAGTTTTCACATTCTTACATTATGTTCCCATTGTGTGTTCATATTTGGAATATATGTTTCTATGTTCTGTGTATTTTTTGGTGAATATGATGTACATTGAAAATCTTTTATATGCTTTCATGAGGTAGGCGCCATTAACGCATAGTTTTATAACTCAATTCTAATAGCACATAAAATGCATCAAGGCAAAACCCCCTTTCTCTTTGTGCACTGTCTCAAGTTATTCTACATCTGTGTGTGTTTGTATGTATATAGGAGTAAGTTGAGACTTCTTATTTCTCTTTAATCTGGAGTAAACAAATTTCCTGCATCACGTTTTGTAAATACTACCAATCTATTTACATCATTCATGGTTAAGCAACTGAATACATGTGAATCTACATTACATTCTGCATATACTGCAATCATTAGGGAAATATTTTAGCAAAAATAGAACAAATTAGAATGCTTTTTCATTAAAATCTCAAGAGTCGGAATTTAGACATAATTATGTTGTGTACGATCAGTAGCACATAACCATATCATTTTAGTACAGACTAAATTTGGAAGTGAAGACAGATCATAGCTGTCATAATTTATGATAGGAATACAAAGTCAGCAGATCCATACAAGTACACATTGTTAAGGAAAATAACTACGTGAGTGAAGAGAGGAAAGTATTATACTCCAAAATCTATTAGTTTACTCCAAAATTATTAGTTTTGATAAAAACACATTTCTGTAATTATAGGATATAGAGAGACAATTGAATTAATTTTCAATCCTCATTAGAATTGACAAATAGTACATAAATTCTACATTTTAAAGACAACTTCTTGCTAATAATGGAATAAGTTAGTCTTGAAATGTGACGTGCAGTCTTTTATCAGAAATGTTTGAGGTAGGTAAAGGAACTACAACTGTGCAGCAGAAAATCTGTCATATTCAGTAATCTGAGACTATGTTTTCTAGCTACAAATGTAGAAAGATTACCCTTCTGCTGTCTGAACTGAATACATTAGAACTATTTCTTAAAACGCACAGCAGAAGAGAGTCATCCAGTCAGTCTCCTTCCAGTAACCCTGTCCAAGAATCTTGTCTGTTCAGTCAAAACTTGGCAAGAGGTGTACAGGACCACATACAATGGAAAACCACCCAAGAGCATCATGACATTTATTGTACTTAAGAGGATATACAACCTCTATCTGAACCCCATTGAAGGGGAACAAATACTCTTTGCAATAATATGACCCAAGTTTCCCAAACACCAGTGTATATGGAGATACAACCAAAGCCAACAAAACATCCCATGAAAAAGTACATTTAATATTTCAGTTCAAGCCCCTTTTCCCATTTCTATTCTGATTTTACAACAGGAAGAGTACGTGCCAATAGCTGTAGGAGTGAACCAAGTCATTCATTAAATGTACACACATCTCCTGTGTTCACATGTGAATGGGACATCTTGTCCAGTAAAGGAAATCAAACACTGCTAGGAATTTATTACAAGGGTAGTTATTGTGCCTCTGTCTACTGAATTGTCTGAAGGCTTAAAAAATTATGTTTTGTTTATAACTTTTTAAAGGTCCCTGAAGTTTTTCGTGTCGTGTGAGCACTACATAGTTGTGTAGGTGAAAGTTTCCTTTACCATCACCAAAGCAGAGTGTTGAGTGTGAGTTTGTTGTTACCCTATGTACTTCATTACCTTCATTTCAGTAATGTATGGTCAAATTCTGCAGCCAGACAAAGGAGGAACAGCTGTGGCCTTCGAGCCCCAAGTCCTGTTCTACTGAAACAACCTTCTCTTGGGAGTTCCCCTGTGCCCATCCTGTAACCCTGCCCGCAGCAGTCCTGTGGGCAGGGCTTGCCGGATAGGATCCTCCATTTGCCTCATGGTTTAGGCAAGAAAAGGGATTTGGTTGCTGTTATCTGCCTTTGATGTGAAAGAGATATTGTGAGATTCTGTGGTTGATATTTCCATTTTTACCCTCCTAATTTAAATGGTTTTAGACTACTACTTCTGTTCAGTGAATGCAATGATGAGTGTATGATGTCCTGTTACCATTCATCTGTTAGATTAACATTTACTAAGAAGCTTCTACTTAACATAGGTAGGTCTTTCATTTGGAGACACAGTAATCTGCTCCCTTTATAATTTTTAATTTTTTTTAATAAATTGGAAACAGAACCAGCTGTTCTATCAGAACCTGTCATGATATAAATTTCATGTAACTATGTTATTGAAGGCTTTCAAAACAGTGCTTTCAGATGATCAGCCTTGTTTCCTAACTGTTCCATGTCTTGAGGAAAATAGTCTGAAGAATTACAAAAATCCCAAGGATTGCAACATCTCAGAGAAGGTGATTGCAAAATTGCAGTTCAAGACAAATTAAAGCATAGTTATTATAAATTCCTAAATTATGAGTTTTTTAATGGAAAGATGAACTGACCTCCAGTTCTGACATTACAAATCTGTAGTGCTAAGAAACATGTAATATTCATTCTTTATCTGTACTGTTTCATGAGATAGCATGAAAATGTATCATTTGCTAACACCAGATGAATAGACTTGAGCTAGTATTGTCCTACAGGTTTAGGAGGCCTCTCCTCAGTACCTAATCTTTCTTCTGTGAAATAAATTAGTGAAATAAATTAATGAAATAAAATAATTTCACGTGGTCTAGTACATTCACATACAATATACCAAAATACTTCCTTTATTTAATGAAAATGTAGGAATAGAAGTAGCCTAGCATAGTAGCAGGGTAGGTTTGGACTGAACATTAGGGAAGTATTTTCATGGAAAGAGTGGCCGGGCATTGGAATAGGCTGCCCAGGGAGGTGGTTGAGTCACCATCTCTGGACATGTTTAAGAGTCGTTTAGATGTGGTGTTGGGGGATATGGTGTAGGGGAGAACTTTGTAGAGGAGGGTAGATGGTTGGACTCAATGATCCCAAGGGTCTTTTCCAACCGAAATGATTCTATGATTCTATGATTCTATAAAGATTAGATAAGTCTTGAACTGAAGGATCATATCTTAGCGTCAAAAAGGATTTCTCAGTCACCAACCAGGGTTGCAGGACCAGTGGGCTTCCAAGCTACAAATATAGGATTAGCTCATCCAAATGATACACTTTTGCATTATCCTGTAGTGCAGTCTCTTTTTGGTCTGTATTCTGTAACAGCTCCTGTGATATTAATATTTGCCTTGAAACTAGATTTAGTAGCTTATGGATAGCACCAGTGTTTAAGTTTTACTACTCATGCTGGATTTTTGCTATAGTAGACAACTGTGTCTTGCTCCTACTTCTCTGATTATGTTTTACTTTTATGCTAGCATCAATAAATGCCTAGTATTCTGAATTCTCTTTAAGGTTTTAAACAAGTAAGTCACTAAAATCAAAATATCAGAAATACTATGAAGGAATATTAAAAACCTCTGTGATTTACAAGCCAACATATAAAAGGATGTAGGGCATTTTTGTGCTCTGTCAAAAAGACAGGATTACCTTTAGAAGCAATAGTTCTTCTAACCACTTATAAAAAAGTTATTCTTTTTTTTGAAAATGCAAGCACCTCAGGAGAATCAGAAGTGAAATAACTGAGCTGAAATCTTGGACACTTTATAGTTGATTTCAGCTGAAGATGGGAAATGTGTAACTGGCTTGAAAAGTTTGCTGCCCCCTTGAAAAACACACACTATTCTGAATGGACAAAAATACAAATTGAAATAAAAATGTCAATGATAATTTGACTACTAATGAGCCCCACTGATCCTATCATCTGACAGTTCTGGGACCATTGGGTGGTCTTTAGCTTAGCCTTGGTGTTAGAGCTCCAAGTTATTTAAAAACTCATTATCATAACAGAGTGAGGTCCTTTGATGACAAAGAATCAAGACTGAATGATTAGAGATTTGTATTACGTTAGCTAGTGATTAATGAGAAGTCACTGTCTGAGCTTATAACTAAGACAAGTCCTTAATTAAATAACAGGTTAGCTAACAAACATCAGAGGAAAGAGGCTGTGTGAGAGAGTGAAGCCATGCTTACACTAAGGCTGATTAACACATATCCAGCTGATGATTGGCAAAATATTTGTCAGAAGGCTTCAGGGGTATTTCCTTTCAGCCAAAGACTTAAAGGGACAGATATCCTTACAAGGATTACTGGGGGAACATTGGCATTTGACCATAGGAGTTCTTTCTATACTGTTCAGACATTTTCTGAATATCTAATTTGCTTAACATAAATTAAAATAGTATATATGCATAGCTGTAAGCTCTTGGCGTTTTAGAAATTAAATTATCCATTTGTTGATTTTTCATTTTTCTTTTGCTCTGTCCATCTTTGCCTGTGCCAGTTTATAAAAATCAGTTTTCCCTTATTTTTCAGCAACAACAAAGTCATTAGCAAGGCTTATAATATGAGCTTGTTTTCTGTTGCTGTCATTATTGGTGACGAGGAATGAAACATTTCCAATGAACCTAAAATGCCACAAGCAGCAAACAGCTCAGTTGGATTTTTTTTCAAGCTAGACTACTGTAATTTTCTCTCAACTGCTGGTCTCCCCATGGGCAAATACAACACCTACTAGTTGTGCAAAATTCTGCTTTTTTTTTTTTCTCACAGAGAGTCACACTAGAAATCATCACTTGTACATCTAATCTGCTCTGTTTTTTTTCAAAGTCCATAATTTGCAAACAAATTTTTACTAGCATATGCCTGAGGCCCGTTCCCAAAAATAGATAGCTGACCCTGCATTGTGAATACTTCATTTTATCCCCAGATTAGTTGTTCTCACACAGTAATTTTCTTTTCTTCTTCCATTTTCTTCTTCTGTTCTTCATTCTTCCATTCCAAACTACTCCAGGTTTTCCCTTTGCAATTGGTGAAAGGTATAAAATAGATTGAAAACTATTAGAAGATAATGGCCAACCTTTGGATGTAAAATTTGTTCTCCAGTCTTAGGAACATGCAACAGTAGATATTGAACAGTCATCGTAACTACAGTTGGAGATGCCTTTCAATTTTTTCTATTTACTGTCCTTCTGGGAGCTTCCTCCTACTCTAAAGGAGAAAGCAAACACCATACCATTGCTGTTTATTGAGCTAAGGATACAAAATAAGATCTTTACATCTGAATTAATTGCAAATATTGTATCCACACGTTTAGCTAGATAATTTTTTATTGAATATTTGCATCATGCAGCCATGGCAGGTGCTGCTTGTTGCATGTTGTATCTGAATAAGTTTTAAATTACTTATCTTGGGAACTGCCAGCAGGTTACTTCAGCTTAACTTTGCTCAGGCTAATACTGTGAGGATGTTTTCAGGTCTTGGAGGGCTGAGAAGAAGAGGCTGTGGTATAGTCTGAGTTCTGGACCGATGATAACTCACCACTGCGTAACCAGCTGGTTTAAAACCACCTCTGGCATGCCTATGTGAGTTCTGCCTAGAGAAAGTGCGGTAGTTGAGAGTTGCCCTTGCTTTAAAACCAGCCAGGTTGAGTAGATGGTTTGCGCATAAGCTTAAGGTGCTGTACTATCTCAGGAAAAAAAACAGGTCTGGTTGTCTTGTTCAATCATATGGAAATGTTATTGAGAACATCATCCAAGGAGAAAAGTGCGCTGGTGGATGATTTAAAAAGACATATCTTGTGTACAGATTAAAAACTTTAAATGTTGATTGGTTGTTTGGATATCTATGACTGTATCCATGGATCCAAGAGATCATCTGTCAGGCTCCTGTAACAACACAATTTTTATCAGCTTGTATAGTTTAAATTTGCAACTGTTTTTTCCTTTTAATTCAGAGGGTAAAGTACTTGCATTACTCCCAGAAGATAAAAATCTCTAAAATTTGCAAACCTAAAGTAAATTTCAAGCATATGTTTTCTGAACTCATTACACTGTTCTCTGTTAACCGAGCTCTTAGCACATTTCTTTTTCAAACCAGACAAGTGGGACTCCATTTATAAATATTTTGTTTGAGAATGTAAATCTTGAAGATAAAAAAAAGCAACAACCCAAACACCATAGGAAGTGTACAGACCAGTGTCGTCCCAGCTGAACTATAAAAAACACTCTTTCAAATGTTTGGCTCTGGAAATATGCATGTTTCTGCAAATCTCCCTTTCTTTCTCCCCTGTTTTTTCCTTGCCCCCCTCCTCTTTGATAGCATATTTAAAATCTACAATCCAGACACTCGATTTATGTAATGAGCTTCATACGCAAAAAGCAAGAATTTGACCTTTAAAATATATAATCGACAAAAAAGTACTTGAAAAAATATTATCGGGGACAAAATTAATATGCTGCCTGCTTTCTGTTTACTATTGGAACTTTGTGCCCTTTTCATTTTCACTGTGTGTCCATTTCATCATTTATGGCACAAAGAAATTTTTTTTTTAACTCTGAAGAAAAACCCCATACCATTGGAGGGAGCTCATTTTGAAGTAATTGGTTAAAATCTAGTAATGAAAACAGGGAAATGGTTTTGATTTTCATTATGTTTAGGGTCATTCCCAGGTCACATTTGACACAGATTCAATGTTCATATAAATTTAATAAAATCTGTAAAGGAAATTCAAGTAACAGCTGTGAAAAGAATGTGATCAATAGGAGCCAAAATAAGTGTCACTTTGAAATTTGCCAACTGCTGATGGATAGTTAAATGAATAAAACTATAATGTCTCTACCAACTTTTAAGTGCAGAAAGCCCTGGGAAATCAGTCACTTAAGTGACAGAAACTTTGCATGCTAGCAAAGCTGTAATAGTTATTCTGTTCATTTTATATCAGATTTCTTACTCTTGGTTTAATTCATACTGTGAGTTATTTCATCACACTCCTGGTCTTTTGATAACACAGTAGTAATAAAGTTATGTCAAATAGCTCTTTTACCACAGTAACTTATTCTCCAAAAAATCCTTCAAATACACTCCTTAACCTATTGACTCAAATGAGATATTCATCTTCTTGCAACACTATTTAACCTTCATCTTGAAAAAAAAATCCCTTAAGTGTGTTTTCTACATTTCCAGGTGTCTCTGTATTTTGGTGTGGTGGTACCCAGGAACCAGAGGCAGGGACCCTGCCATAGTTGAATCCCCAGCCTGAGTGGCTGTAAAGAGCAGAGACACAGGGGACAACATGGTCCACCAGCATTGCAGGCACTGCCATGTCAGCATAAAAGTATTTAATATTAACCTGATTTACATGAGAAGAGAAATAACTATATTGGTATAATCTTTCACACAATACAACTGCATTTACATCCTGTTTTTATTGTTATAAGCCTGCCCTTTAAAAAATGTTGTATCAGCATATTTATAATAGCAAGATGAGGTCTCCTCATCAGTTTTAAAGATCTTCAGCTGTGGTTTAAATGGGGTGAAATATTGTAAGTAATTTGAAGCTCAGAGAAGTTAAAAGAAATTTCAATTACTTCAGTGGATTTTGACTGAGGCTTTAAAGCTCTAGTACTTTACTCCCTATATAAATCCTCTGCAGATATATTGCTTAAAAACATGTTAAATTGGTTGTAGGTGAATAGAAAAGCAGAAGCAAAAGGTGGGATGGCAAGGGATTGGGGATGTTGTTGCCGTAATAAAAACAGTGTGCATAGTAGTAAAAACTATTTTCCTTGTGTTTCATTCTTTATTATTTTTGTGTTTATCAGTCGTTATAAGCTGTGAGATACTACGTGGAAGTTTGTCACTTGTGATTGACAGTTGCCAAGATATGAGAAGGCATTCCGCTCCAGATGAGCTATCTTAAATTCCAATAATGTAAATGTATGTGTGTGCAAACTATAGTGACCCCAGTATGATTTTCTCAAAGAATCAATAATGTTACCAGAAGTACCCTCAGGGCCCCAACATATGTTTATAATATGCATACTTCTAGCTAAAATCAGCATCTGAATTACTGGAATATGCTGCATTATATCCTCAGATAATGTAAATCAGCATAACTTCACTAAAGTTAACCTAGGGAAGCTGATTTACAACAGCAGAGGCAGGAGCTTGCTATAGATATCCTATTGCTTTCTGCATATTAACCCGTTGGTGTACCATATTTTGTTGTCTTTAGCTTCAGAAACATTTTTCATGGCCTGAATGAACTTCTACCCATGAAAAGGAAAATCAGAATAATTAGAGAGGAATTGACTGACTTCTTCAAGGGAAGAGTCAGAAAGGTTAGTAAGGCTCTGTGTGTAGCAAAGGCAGTGCAGTCCAGCAGAAGTGGAGTGGAGAATAAAATTCCTGAATGAGTTTCTGGAAACTGTTTCGGACTTGGTCTAGTCTGATCCTGGAAACTGAATGAGCACGTGGATCACATTCACTGCAGTCTTGGATCGTCTCTTCCGGTTTAGTTTCCCCTGAAAGAGATCCAGTTTGTGCATCGTGAGACCACTCTGCGAAGTGAACCCAAGCACAGTGACTGGGGCTGAGGGAGGTGTGAGGTTCCTAAGCTCGCTCATGAGCTTGGTCAAACTAAAATGGCAGTGTAGACTCACTCTAAAACCCTGTTCATTGCTTTGTTCATTTTCCTTTATTTTCCTCTTCGCTTTGTTTAATTATCATCATTTAATAAAACACAGTTGTACTATATTTAGAATGACATCTGACTCCATCAGGGACTTGACCCTTTCCTCTTAGAATTGCAATAATCACTGGGAAATAAGTGTAAGCTGATGTGACTCTGAAAGGAACCTATAGCTGCACAGAGGACTATTAGCTGCAGGAGTTCATATTAGTATGTCTGTGTCTTGACAGCATCTGTTCTTGTTACCTTATAAAAACCCTAGCTGTGTGCTTTACCATTTAAAAATGTGTAATCTACCTGTAATCTAAACTGTAATCTAAACTAAATCTAAACTAATGCAATCTAAACTAAATCTATACTAAATCTGTAATCTACCTCAGATATGATGAATTTATGGGTTGATGGAATAGAATGTATGAAATCATTCAATGAAAATGCACTCATCCTGACAGAAGTATTTAATAATCAGACTTAATATACAGTCATGTCCTTATAGGCCTCTCTGATTTGTGTTTCAGAACCTTGTAAAAAATGTCTGATGCTTGGTTGAAAAGGCGCTTTTTTTCTGCAAAGACAGTGTGTACTTCAAGAACTACTGCCACCTTTTAGAAGAGGATCGTAACAGTGGAATGTATGGGTATGATTAAGCTGTACCAACAGTGATTGGCTGGGGACTGTGTGCGTATACTTGGAGCATCTTTCAAGACAGTAGTCTGGAGAACAATGACACATTTATTCTTCTGGACAAACCATCTGAGCATTTACCCAGCTGCTTCAGTGAATTTGAGTGTTCATAACAGGCTTGACACTGCTGTGGACAATAGCACTAGCACTAGTAAGAGCAACATAATTTGCAATATCTTAATTAGTGTGATTACAGATAGCTCAGGCTTTCCAAGATGACCTGCTCCATCCAGCCTGTGTCTGTACGGTTTGGAGTGGCCACAATGTGATACTCTGTTCCCGTCTTAACTCAGCATCTTATCTAAACTTTTGCACTTCTTGGAAGTGGAAGCAGCCTTGTCCTTGCTTGTGAGACCTATCACTGTGTCTGAGCCCATGGTTGAAGCTATCTTAATCATGAAAACCGATTGCAGCGTATCCATAACCTGTGTCTCTTTGACTGTAAAAGAGAAAAGAAGAAATCAGCCATGCTCTTTACGTCATTTTACATTGTCAACCCATTATTATTAAATGATGTCTCATTACTAGTTTTGCTTTTTAAAACTCGATGCTCTTGTCAACGACTCATTTAATATTCTCTGGAGACCAAGATGACAATACCACTTGTGGCTTTTGTTGTGCTGTATTCCTCTGAAGTTATGCTACTACAGAACTTAAATGTCTCGAAAGTATGCAATATACGTGACTGCACAACAGTTAATTCTAAGATAAAATACACTCTGCTTTTTTCTGTCTATGGAAAGTGCACTCAAATTTATTAGGAGAAACATCACAGCAGAGATGGGCTGAATTAGTTTTTACATATCAATAGATATCAGCTAATATAATTTTTTCCAACCAATTTCCCTATTGAATTCAATGTCAATGGAATCAGGATTTGGCTGAATTTCCCTCTTTAATCTATTCGTTGCAAATCATACACATGAGGTATGTATGATGTATCTCCAGAGGTCCCTTCCAACCCCTATCATTCTGTGATTCTGTGATGACAAAGGAAATTGCATGTCCATGCACAGTAGCCTGTGTTATAGTAGAAGACTGAATGATTGTTGGGGATTAGTTAGATGCATTATGTGTACAAGATCATGCCGAACTCAAAGTGAAAGTATAACTGAGAACATTGTGAATAGGACTTTTAAATGGCTATCTTACATTGTGGCTTCATCTTCCAAGTTCACTTATATGGTGGTTTGAGATGTCATAGACAAATATTACATGCAGTTAAATTAAAAAATTTAGCTGTTTACACAGACATAAATATGCATTTTATAAAAGCAGTCAAATTTAGTCCTCTTTGGTCTTCTGACAATTACCCTGGAAGGTTCTGAGAATTTCCTGTGGGGCAGCATTTCTCATAGGCCCTGACATTGCAAGTGTTTTGCTGAACTGAAGCTTTCAGAGCAAATTTGAGACTATCTGGATTGTGGTCAGATAGTGGTGAAAGTAAGATTTTTCATTTTGCAACCTGAATACAAAAAGTGCAGTGCAAGAGCCTACACCTATAGGCGTTTGAATTTCACCCAAAGACCTATGAAATAAGTGGACAAATATCCATGTGGTCTTGCCTGAGAGATGGTAGGCTGCATGAAGTTTGTAAAGCTAATTATAATTTAAGTCATAGAATCATAGAACCATGGAATCATTAGGGTTGGAAGGGACCTTAAAGATCATTGAGTTCCAGCCCCCCTGCCATGGGCAGGGACACCTCCCACTAGAGCAGGTTGCTCAAAGAGCCATCCAGTCTGGCCTTGAACACTT
>JAOXNO010000004.1:20227624-20246694 GCA_028565335.1 Limnodromus scolopaceus
AGAGAAGAGAAGAGAAGAGAAGAGAAGAGAAGAGAAGAGAAGAGAAGAGAAGAGAAGAGAAGAGAAGAGAAGAGATATTTCTGGAAAATAGCCAACACAACAGTGCCATGGAAAACTAATTCCTAAATACATAAAGATACCCAATTTCCAAAGAACATAGTGATCCCCGAAGGTATCCTGTGCAGCCTGAATGCCTTGTAGTCAGAGAGGTTTCCATTTCCGTATTATACACTGTACCTTGTTGTTGAAAGGATTTTCCCTTGATTACAGGGACACAAACAAAGGGAGCACTGTTCCATGTTGCTCTTCGATTCAGCTTTGAGCTTTGTTAGGTCAGAAAACAGGCTGCAGAATATATTCTGCATAGTTCATTGCTTGATACACCCTATTCCTGTCCAGAGAGTTGTTGCCAAGATGTTCTAGGTTACCCAGCATTGCTACATACCTAGTTTCCTGGTACATAGTGCCGTGCATCTGTTTTGCCTTGCCTTTTCCTCCCTCTCTCACTAGCCAGCGTGCCAGCTGAACTGGTTTGAAAAGAGAACAGTGTTGCCCACAACTAACATAGAAAAACCCACCCAAGTATAGAAATGGGGCTTAATGTGAATGCAAACCATTTTCTGCACCTCCACTGAGAACTCCACCTGGAGTACTATGTCCAGCTTTAGAGTCCTCAGCACAGGAAAGACATGGACCAGCTGGAGCAGGTCCAGAGGAGGGTCACAAAAACTGTCAGAGGGATGGAACACCTCTCCTATGAGGACAGGCTGAGAGAGTAGGGATTGGTCAGCCTGAAGAAAAGAAGGCTTCAGGGAGACCTTGTGTGGCCTTTCAGTACTTAAAGGGGGCCTACAGAAAAGATGGGGTCAAACTTTCTGTCGGGGCCTGTTGTGATAGGACAAGGGATAACGGTTTTAAGCAGAAAGAGAGTAGATATAGACTAGATATAAAGAAGAATTTTTTTACAATAGAGTGGTGAAACACTGGACTAGATTGCCCAGAGAAGTGGTAGGGGCACGTGGAAACATTCAAGATCAGGTTGGACAAGGCTCTGAGCAACCTGATCTAGTTGAAGATGTCCCTGCTCATTGCAGGGGCTTGGACTAGATGACCTTTAAAGATCCCTCCCAACTCAAACTATTCTATTATTCTATGATTCTATGATTATGACACAAAATCCAACAACACTCTTTTCAGCATTATGTAGTGAGATCATTGTGTGAGGAATGTGTAGCCAAGTAAAGAAAATGCTAGAAATATTTTGTTAGGCACCTGCAAAGGATAGGGTACAATAATGAACTTGATGAAGTATGCAGTGTGGCTGTACCTGGATCGACTGGGGACAAATGTAAGGCCCTTATTTTCAATGTTTCCAGGCATTTAGGCATGAAATTTCATTTCCAGGTTTATCTCTAACATGATCGCACAGGCAAGGAAACTTGCCACAGATGGGGAACAAGTACAAAATCTGTTCATTTGAGAACCAGAGTGAGCTGTACATTCAGTTTTTGTCAGGTCATTTCTGTGTTACATTCCTTTTATTTTCTATAACCTCTCTCTTTTCTTCCATGAAGTACAATAGTGCAGTGTCAAAGCCTGTACAATGTTGAGAATGCTGGAATGGTCCAGTAGGCGTTTCAGAAACCACATGTTCACGCTAGTGCAGGACAAGCTGTTGCTATAATGTAAGACTCTTCATCTCCTATTGATGCTTATGGTTTAGTTTTTTAAATGGGCAGCACCTTGTAAAAGTACTTTCAGATCTGTAACACCTATTATGTTAGGGTCACCTTACCCTGCATCTCTAGAAGGGGAGGGGGGAAGAGAAGCAAAAGAACTGTGTTATCAGCAAGAGGAGGCTGGACACAGTCTGTCAGATCCTTCCACTTCTGAGCAATTAGAATTGAAAGAGCTAGGAGAGGCTTAGCTGTAACACAAATCAGGATTATCACACTAAATTCAGCAGACTTGTACAGACAAAAAAAAAGCAGTGTGGAGGAAAGGACAGTACACAAATATTACCTGAATGCAAAGAGTTTTTATAAAGTCTTTTATGAAATCTCTGGAGAAAAAAACTTAAGAACATCTAATCCACATGAAAGACTAATCTCCATATCAATGTATAGTATATGATAAGTGGCATAACTATAATTAATTCCAAGAGAGATGAAACATATCCTACTCCAAATAGTGTAACTGAACCATGGTCCACCTTTAAATCGATAATACAGAGGCATGGCCTCAGCCTTGATTCCCTCACCACATATGGTTCATGTTCACAACTTCTACAGAGGGCAATACAGAGCTCTAATTTTGTAAATAAACAGCCATGTTCATTTGCCATAAAATGCACCTCTGTGCATTTTAATCGGCTGAAATTGCCACCTAGCTTGTCCATTTGGACAGAAAAGAGTTCTTAACCAGAAAAAGATAGCAGATCATGCCAGAATGAGTTATTGTTTGTAAAATTATTTTAAAATCTATAGAAATTGGGGGTGAACAGTAACTGAATTCTCTGATTCACACATATTCTTCAAGATTTTTCAGAATACAATAAAAAGGAAAAGCAGAAGACTCATCTTATGAAAAAATATTTTTATATGATTTAAACCCATTCATTCAGGCTTTGACTTTTTGTGTTTTCTGATATGACATATTGAAATTGGAAAATAGAAATATTCTCTCAATAAAGTCCTGATCAGAAAATTTCAACCATATTAAAGCATATGTATTCAAAAGTATCCACTGTCAACATATTCAACATATTTGTGATAGGTGTTTTATTTGAAAAAGTCTAATCCGCTGACAGAGAAATGTGGATTGAGATACCATGTAAATCAATATTCAAAGCTAAAGAAAATATAAGAAAGCAAATATTGTAAGCATCAATAAATTCAGAACTACTTGAGTTTAACATACAAAAGGGTAAAATAAAATGCTTTTTGCTTTGATTTTCCCCTTGATATTCCTGCCAGGATAGTGTACTGTGGTATTAGACATCTGGGTTAAACTCTAGAGCTTACTGGATTTGATCAAGGCTTTTTCTGTCATTTTAATCTTTTAAAAACATGACCAAACAGATATGGCAAAAGATTATGGAACCTAGTTTATCTGTTATAGTCTATCCTCTTTTGTTAAGATATTCTTATGCCTCAAAAATTGAGCAGATACATCTCAGAACTTAAAAAAAGATTAATCTTTTCTAATTGTGACTTGTGATGTCCAACTAAAGAAATTATAAATCATAGAATTACACTTAGCCAATTTGATCCAATCACAAGGCACACTTTAATTTTCAATAAAGATGTTAAACTCTTGCTGCTCTTAGAAGCAGCATGTGCCAGCTTCAGGCAGAGATTCGAACACTGGCACTGATCCAGGAACAAAGAGGAACTTGAAATGGAGCTGCTACTGAAATATACGCACAGCTTCTTCAGATGAGATGTCAGCAGCATTTGTTCTTATGTCTGATAATGAAGCGTTATTTTTTTTCAAATGATGAATTACAGGACACATACACATAAAGTATTTAACTCTTCCACGAGAGGTGGGTACTTGAAGCTGCCAGTTGAAAGAAAGTATTTAACTCAAGGTATAACAGTACTATTGGTAAACCACAACTTCTTAGACTGCCACTATAATTTAAATTAAGTAGAAGCCTAGCTTATAAACTCACACTATGACCCTTACTTTATGGTCCCTTTATATCTCTTGGGTCCTGATCACAATGAAACTCTCTCAGTCCGAAGCAATTTAATGCAAACATTCCTGGGGCAGGCTATAAAATGTGATTTTTGCAGTCAGTCTTTTATGGGTATTTTGGATGAATATTGTATACCCAGTTGAAAAAAAGGATGATGAATGTAGACATTACGACATATGTGTGGGGTTTAGCTGAGTTTGTATTTGCACATGAATATTAACCCTGGTAATTGAGAAAACCTGTCTCTCCACACATCTTGTTCATTTCCACAAAAAGTATGTGCATAGATTTAAGACAGAATTAATGCTTTGCCTTACTTAATTACAAATTTTCTGGCTATGAGACTCCCCATGTTAGCTTCTCTTTGAGGGCAATGGACTCAACAGATGCCATGTTACACCTACTAGATGGGGATAATTCTACTTGCTACTAAGCACTAACAATAACACATGGAGATGTAAGTTGTGAATCGAGTTCAGCAGACAGCATGGTTTCCAATTCTTAAGCATTTTGCAGCAAAACTAAAAAGCACCATCAAAGATGTTCACAAGTGGTATCATTGCAAATGTTTACAAAACATGAAAGGAATGGTAAAATATGTGCTTAAAAAATGTACTTGTTGAGATCTTGAGAGAAAGGCAGGAAAACACATGGTGTTGAAAAGTAGACTTCGATTCCTGCACTGTGCACCAAGAAATTGCCTTTTTAATCAGTAATGATGAATTCTTCATTAACATTTTTACAGGTCACTGACACATGAATGAATTACCATGAAATAAGGCAAGCTGAGTTCACGATGTCCTGAATTTCTTCTAAGCAACTTGTCTTTGTGATCCTGTCTGTACGACTTTGAGAGTATGAACCAGAATATATATAATAAGTAGCACAAATGAAAATATGATGTCTATAATAATTTTCCACCTTCCCTTGTCTTCCCCACTTGTGCGGATCACAAACATCTTTGGTTTCCCAAACTCATTCAAATATTATAAAAGGAAAGGATAAATTAAAATGGGATACGTAAACACCTTCTGAAAGGATTTTATAAATGTTTTAAAACAACATATATGAAATGATAACAGTAATAATAACAGACCACAAATGTTACCATCCTCTAGTGTGTCTAGAGGGTGAAGGGCAGCTGCACTCTGACTGTGACAGTTTCAGGTGCTGTAGCAACACACTACAAAAAGTTTGTATTTCAAAATCTTAGTAAGAACCAACTCAATGAACAGCAGAAATAAATGAAGCTTATGAGGAAACATAGTAGTCAATGGCCAGACACCAGGGTCTCTACAGCTTTTGGTCACAGACAAATTCTTATTTCGATTTTCTGTTCTGCTTCCTCAATACAGTAATAATCTTATCACTCCATTTACTCTTCACAGCTGGCCTGCAACTCTTGGTTGGTTTTCTGCTGCAATTTAACCTGCTCATATGTGGCTCAGACATTTACTAGAAGTCAGAATGTGCCATTTATAGAATGCAGTCCCATAACTTCAGGACTGGTGTGCTGTGTCTAGTCAGGCATAATTATCTCCAAGGACTCCTTTCTTTCATCTGGGAGGCACAGGAAGCAAGGAAATACTTAACCAAAACAGGCTCTGTTTGGATTTTGGCTCCCTGAAAATCAGCACCTGACCATACTTGCCTTATCCCACTCAGCAAAACCTTCTCTCCTTCTAGGAATGAGTTTGTTGTGCTCTGCTGTTGGTATTTTGCTACCACCATCTAGCATAATTGAAAATCCTCTTTTCCCACATAAGCACAGGCCACAGACACCTTTTTTTTCTGCAAAGGCTGGGAAAAGGATTTAGAGTTTCTTAAATTTGATAAAGACAAGAGTCAAGGGTATTTTTTCTACTCCTTTTGTCCTCTTTTGAAAGAAAAGTACTAAAAGAGCCAGAACTGGATTTGGATGAGGGGTTACTGCCAGCCCCAGGCAATGGATAGAGGTAAGCAGAAAAGGCACCTGCTGGCTATGATGCCCACTGCCAGATTAGTCCCAAGTATGTTATGTTTATGACATTATACCACATTTTTCAGCTTTTGTTGCTTGTCTATGTCTGTAACACAATGGCGGTGCAGTAGTTACATCTAGAAAGCACAGTTCGCTATGACCAGATTCAGACGCTCTGAGGAGTGCTATTACACCACAGACAGTGCAGTTATCTTGAGCTGAAGCAGTCATGATACATCCACCCTGACCCTCCTCAGCAAATCTATGCTTGACATATTTCTTTATACTGTAGGTTGAACATAGACATTGTATGCTGAATCATTCATTTTGGCATAAAGCTTAATTGTATACATTGATTACAAAAATGCACACAGTTTAACAGGGTGAAAACTGTAAAGGATAGACACAGTCAGGTTTCAGGTCATAATGCACTCATAAACTGATGAGGCTAATGAAAAAAAAGTCCATTATAGATAGGTAACTTCCTATTTTTTTCACTCTAGCTTTACTTTTATAAATTAATTGGGTAGTGGCCATCATAAAAATATGTAATGATACCAGTTGATAGTTGATATGATTATGATAGTCCTTGTATTCCTAACTGTTTGACCAAGTCCTGCCTATATGACCAACTGTTTAAAATACATAAGATCTTAAAAGTAGAGTTGAAATGATGCTGATAAAATTCTCGATCGCCTTACAGTCAACAGCCAAAGACCAATTAACTTCAATGGGAAAAGAGTAATTCCTTTCCTCTAATAGAGGCTCAGACCCTTCACAGAGCTGAGTGCATTTTGTACTACCATACATGGGTACTACCTCATCATGGGTGATGAGACTGTGAGCTCTCTAACAGTGAATATAACATGGCTTCCTCCAGTGCTACCATAACATTATTTATTTTAATCCCCAAAACCTTTTAAAATGTGTTGATGTCATATATTATGAATAAAATAAAATCTATGTATAAGCAATCTTGCAACTTAATAGCTCAGTGGGATGTAAAACCCCATGCACCACAGTTTGCTTGAATGAAACAACCTGTTTCCTGAGTGAAGTTATAATAGCACTAAATGTTTTTAATAATGTCTGAAGAGAGCTAGTTCCAAACTGTGTTTAGATTTAAATATAATATCTTGAGTCCAAGAGGAATGGGTAACTCTAAATGTGTCTCATTTGTCAAAGGCACAAAATAAGCAAGATGTTATTTAGTACCATGGGAGGAAAGATTCTAACAACTTGCAAAAAGTGAAAAGAATTTAAATATTCTAAAAAATTTTAGTAGATACTAATTTTATGTATAAACATTATGATTTGATTTGTTAATTTTCCGGTTTACAGATCATGTAATATGCAGGCTTGAGCAAAATTGTAAAGACTTTTGAAAAACATTTGCAATTTCATTTGACAAATTCATCCCTGAAAAACTTGCTTTCAAAGAAATTCATGCAGTGAGGCCTCTGCACCAAAATTAGGTGGACATTTTTCTCCATTTGTTTGCAAATCGGTTGCGGTTCAAGGAGAGACCTAATTTCATTTATAGCATTTTTCCTTTTATATGTTAACATGGCTGGCATTCATTTCATGTATTTCAGTGCTATGTCCATTCAGCACTTGCTATTCAGCCAGAGGCTTAAAAGGACACCCAAGGTCTCAAGAACACCTTTGCAGTGCAGACTCCATTCTCACAGTAGATAGTTTTAGGCTGAGACAAGATTTTGCTATACCCAGGGGCCTGTGGCTCAAACACTCTCCTGTTTGCTCAGCTAATGAGGTCAAAACACTTTTACCAGCAATGAAATGATTCTCTCTTGTGTAACGCCTCTAAAACAGTGCACCATGGATGATGCAGTCAAAAGGAATATAACTTTACAATTTATTAACACCAAAGCCTTCAGTGTAGGATTCATGAAATGAAGTGAAATATACAGAAACCTTATTAGCACAAGTAAGATGTAGGTCACGCTACAGGGTTGTTCTAGAGAAAGATTAATGAGCAGTTCGATTCTGGTACCTAAGTATATAAAGATCACTAGAGAGCTTTTGTCTGCCTCACCCCCAGAGTCTGCCTAGTCTTTAAATGATTAGTTGGCAATCATTTTTTGTTCTGATACAAATTCAATGGACTAAGCCCACAGTTGTACCAAAGCTGAGCTGGGTACATCCAAGATGAATGTGAGAAAGAGAGAAAAACCTCTTTAACCCACTATTGTTTTCTGATTGTGTAGTCTGAATTAGCCCAGGGACTCCTCTAAGTCATGGGGTCTTGCAATGTCTCCCCTTAATGGAAATACCTGGAACATGAAGCTCCATGAATTCCCCTTGTCCTTGCTCATCTAGGCTACTCAGCCAGGCAGTTATGCGAAACAGTCCCACTCATGGGAATGTCCTACTCATCTGAAGCAGCTTGAAACTCAGCAGAAAGGGCCTTCATGCTGTTTCCCTGCTAAGCACTGATGTACTGTTTGGGTCAGGGCTGTCATAGAAACCCTTGGTCCTGGGCCCGCATGTTTTGCAGTGCAATAAAAAAATCTGACTTCAACAAAAATCCTTTTCTTTAACCTCTGACCTTTCAGCATAGCAGTGAGGAACTGAGAGTTGGAGGGACAGCAGACCTGAGGAATAAATCTGGAAAAGCAGAAGTGAGCACTAGCAATGATATTGAGCAAGGACTACAAAGCCCAATAATTGAACATATTGCTATATTGAACTTTGTTTAAAATGCTAAGAGTTTATAGTTTAAATAAGATTATAGTTTTAATACAAGTCATATACACTCTGTGTGTGTGTCTCACTTATTTGTAAATTGGCAGGTATTTTCTGATGAATGTAGTTTCTATAGATCCATATAAAGAGATTACAATAGCAATGTTACCAGATACTCTAAAATAAAGGCACACCTTCATTCAAACCGATGACAGCATACACAGCACTTTAATACACAGCTCTGGGAGATGAAGTGGAGACAGGTAGGCAGGAGCGGCAAGAAAGCTGTGCCAGCGCAGCTTACAAAGCAGGGACCACTTGGAAGTGAGCTTTTGCTTTCAACAATACCCGTCTGAAGCCGGAATTAGGGGCTGCTGAGCTTTCCTTGACTTCTAACTGCAGCTATCAAGCACACTTTTTGTCATTTTTATCCAAGCTGTAATGTGACTGCAGGGCACGTCACTTTTATTGTGCTTGGATCCTTTGCTGGGTTCCATGGCTGCAGCCTACCTTTACACGTGAATGATTTGCCTCTTGTTCTCCAGAGAGCAAGCCAGATCAGACTTAGAAACTTGCTCACTTTGCTGGTCATTATGCAATTTTCACTGTACTGTAAAGAAGGCTTTTTTGAAAAGATGTGGAGCAAGCAGACAGTTCTGAACAGTTATTTCTTGGTTTGCCAGCTTCCTTTCAGTACTTAATATGATCAAATCATTGTCAATGAGCAGTCCCAGATAATAACAGAGTGTATTAATCATTATAATATATTAATCATATATTTAAATTTCATGGGACATTAAACAAAAAGACACTCTGCATAAAACAAGCTTTTCAAAAATACTTCAGGGTATATGGAAGCCTCAATGGAAAAAAACTGTTTTTTTTCTGTTCAGATTCTTCAGTTCATTGTACTATTTAATCAAATCAGCCAGGGTCGGAAATACCTTTCTTTAGCCTCTTTAATCAGCTAGGACAGACCACCAGTGGACCAAAATTCAATATATCATAGAACCAAAAATCAGTATTAAAAAAAATAATCATATGAATCATTATGGTCTATATGATTTTATTATTTTGGGAGGGGAGAAAGGGGAGCAATGGGAAGGTGGCTGGAAGAGTGCATGGAGTCATGGAATAAACTACGTTGGAAGGGACCTCCAGACGGCTAAAATTCTTCTTAAAGTAGACCAGCTTGCTCAGGGCACTGTTCAGTCTGGTTTTGAGTATCTGCCAGGATGAAGATCTGTTCTAATTGCCCATACGGTAAATAAAATGAATACATCAATACTTGAACTGTACAGGAAAGACTGAAACTGGGTGTAGTAGTCTCTCAGCAATTTCACAAATGCTGAAGAGATTTGAAGAGTAGAACATATCAACTGCTCCCCTAGTTCGACATCATCTGCAAACTTGCTGAGAATGCAACGCAATCTGTTGTCCAGGTCATTGACTAAGACAAGGTTGTTAGTCCCGGTACTGATCACTGAAGGATGCCACTAGTGGCTGGTTGTCTGTTGGACCTTGTACTCATTTTCACCCAGCAGTTTGGCTAATTTTCTACCTTCTTCAAAGATCACTTAGTATCTCATCAATTTAGCTGTAAAGATACGTGTGGGAGACTGTGTTGAAGACATTGCTAAAGTCAAGCTACACAGCATCTACTGCTCTCATTCACTGTAATCGGGCCCCATGGAAGAGAGTTAGGATGGTCAGGAACAATTTGACCTTTGTAAATTCACCCTGGCTATTTCCAATAACATTTCTGTCCTTCATCTGCTTGCAAATAGCTTCCAGGAGGACTCTGCTCCATAAACTTACCAGGCACTTATGTTAAGCTGACTGACCTTGAAGGTAGGTATGGTTTGCTTTTTTCTAGTCAGCAGGAGCCTCCCACAGTCACCATGGCCTTTCAAAGATGATAAAATGCTGTTGTAATGGCACGAGCTTGCACTCATAGCCTGGTTGCTATGAAAACTACTAAAATACTACCTGATTATGAAGAGTCTTGAGGACTGGGAATCATACCAATGAATGGAGAAAACATACCAGATTTTGTAGCCTGTCCACTTGTCAAAGTTAATGTCCATTCATTAAGAATGAGAACTTTCCTATTCCTGAATGGTGCAAGTCTATCTGCCTTTCACAAAAAATGAGTAAGCTTGAGTATAAGAAATCTCATGGCTGTATGAGCCCATACAATTATCCAGTCAAGGACGTTTATTTTGGACAACCAGTACTAACTCAGATCTATTGCTAACTCAACTCATTTGGAGATGGCTCACACATCTCTCCCTACCACTTCATCATATCATGTAGCCATGTGCTAAGTGGCAGTCCACAAACAAGAACACTGCATTTTTCTCCTCAAGGAGCATTTCATGTTTAGTAGAGGTTTCCTAATAGAGCAAGGTAAAGAAAGCCTAGAAAACTACAGATAGAAGCTAGACTTTTGTCTATTGTTTTTAATTTGTCCACTAGGCATTTTACAAGCTTTTTATGCTTTGAAATTAACTTAATATTTCATGAAAAATCTTCTGGAAGGCTCCAGGGATTGAAACTTACTTAAACAGCAGTGACACTCTGAGGACTTAAAAGACCAGTGTAAGTTATATCTCATAGAATATAGGCCAGGAGAAAAAAGACTGTGTATTGCAACAAAAAAACCGCTCTAAGCTGTGCAAAGGCATCTAAACTTGTGTGATGTAGACCTTCAATTGTGAAGGTATTTTCACTATGGCATTGGTCATAGTGATCAGACAAGTAAAGCTTCTTGGCAGTGGAATCAGACTTCAAATCACTTCAGTCTGGAGATGAAAGCTGTAACCATAAACCTGGTCACAGAGTTAGGCAATCATTGGGTTGATATAATTTCAAGTAGATATCACCACAATTCTTTCGCACATGTTTCTAGCACAGAAATTGATGTCACGTACATTAGGTTGCTAGGCTAGGCAAAATCAAGATGGCTTTTTTTCATTTGCTCACTTGTGGCTCCAAGCTTTTTCAACCACGTACCATTTGGACTCTTTTTCTCTTTGTAGGCAAGCATTTACTTGCGTTTTACCATTTAAGGAAGCAGATTCCAAAAGCCCTCTATCAGAATGCCAATACAATAAGTAGTGAACTGCTTTACTAGCAGCTTTACCAGACGTTTGATTCCCTTTTTGTAGTACTCTAACTATCCATCATCCTCACGGTTTATCCACCTGGGAGCCAAATTAGTGACTCATAAAAAAGCCTATGCTTTTCTTTGGCTTAAATATACCTGTATTGAAAGGCCTCGCAGGTTTCAGTTAGCAAAGCTAACTTTTATCTAATTTAATGATAAGTTTTCAAAACCTCAGTGACTTTCTGTGGACAAGTTTTGATGTTCAGAATTCTCTTCGAAAGTATTCCGAAGGATAGCAAAAAAAAGTAAAATGAGATTTCTTTCCATTTAAAGCTAAATTTTTACCTTCCTCCCTAGCTGATTTCCTTGATGTGACAATACAATCAAAGTGAACCATTTGTCTATACCAATTAGTTTTTGCCAGCTTGAAGTAAATTAGGTAAGACATAGTGTCTCTAACTGGCTATGTGGAGGCAATTTTACTCAATTACATCAAATTCTAAGGACTGATCAATGTGTATAGATAAACAGCAGTTCTAGCCTGGACTCTTGAAATTACGCTGATTGGCCAGACTTACAGTACTGCAAATATACTATTCACTGATTTACAAACATTTATGCTATTAAAGATGTATATACGTTTATCAGGATTTACAAAACCATCTAAGGAAGTCCAATCTAATCCTGTGGTCTTCAATAGGAAATCCTGTTTATGGACAATGTACGTTTGTCTTTATGTTCTTATATGCTTAAACTCAAGCTGTGTGTAATTTCATTTTCTGTTGCAAATGATGAATGCCAAAACTTTGATACGTATAAAAATTACACTTGCAAAATAAATCTGATTCAGAACTGTGCATGCATTCCATCTAAAATTTCCTCTTTGTGAAAGCATGAATGTAAAAAAATGGCACAGAAGCCAATTTGAACAAAAAGAAGTGAAGTGACTATGTGATCAGCCAATTTTGGAAATATAACCATGAACAAGACCTAATTTGTTTCCATAGAAGAGTATAGATATATTACTGTAGCAAATATTTTTGACCTGGACTTGTTCAAACAGGATCAACTGCTACCAACAAAATCACTGGAAGTCTTTATACATGAAAAATGAGCAAAACTAATTAGATTTTATTTACTATTGCAAAAACTGAAGGAAATAAAGTATATGATTACTACATGTTATTAAGGCCTTATCAGATCTCTGTGCTGATTTCATAGGGTAGGTCTTCCAAAAAAACTGCCATTCTGATCTCTCAACTTTTGTGTATTCTGAATGAGTTAATAATTAAACAAATTAAATAAAGGAACACATATATTTCCCATTTACCAAATCATATGCAGATTGATATAAGAACATAAGAATGTCCATATGGAGTCAGACCACACCTCTGTCAAGGCTAGGATTCTCTCTTCAGCACTTGCCAGTACCAGATGCCTAATCAAAGTACATGAGAGCAGGACAAGTACATAGGAATATTATATGCTGGGATATTCTGCAGAATACTTTCCAGCCATCTGTGGTTCAGGTAGTTCCTGAACTGCAGAAATAGTGTCTGCATTTAATTGTCCTAAGCAGATTTTCCTGTCACAAATTAGTCTGAAGCCATGCAAACTTTTCCGTCTGCAATATCTTATATTAAGTAGTGTCACAGCTTAATTGTGCATTCTTTGCAGAAACACCTCTTGTTTGCTCTGGGCCTGCCACCTGCTAATTTTATCTATCGTAACTCACTATTTTTTTTAGAAAGCAGAGTGAGCAATCATTTATTAATTCACCTTCATGCTACTGGTGATTTCACTGTTCTTTCTACATCCTTTCAGGCTAAGGGCTTCTGGTCTGTTTAATCATGGTTCTTCCCTGTACTGAAGCTGTTCCGCACCTTTGATCACCCTTCTCACCTTTCTCTGTATTGAGTTCCACTGTATAATTTCTACATGTGGAGGAGAAAGACAAAAAGGAACTGTACATGCTTAAGACGTGGATGCTGTTTTATATTTTCTCCTCTATTCCTTTCTAATAAACCCTTACATTTGATTTGAGTTTTTCATTACCTTTAAAAGAATTAATCTGATTTTTAAAAATTATTTTCTATTGTAACTCATATTCTTATTCCTGACAGTAACTGCCATTTTAGAAATAGCTATTGCATAAGCAAAATTAGGGATTTACCCTGCTATGCATGAATTTACATTTCTCTACTTTAGCTTTATTTAATTGTTTTTAATTTTCTGACTTTCATAATATAAGAACCTTCTGAAGTCTTTCAGAGCTGAAACTCACCATTTTTGTCTTGCATATCCTTAGTGTCATCAACAAAGCTGTTAACCCACTACTTACCTCCTTTACAGATCATTTATGAACGTGCTGGCCAGCAAAAACTTCCACTTGGGACTACCTCTCTTGTGCCCTATGAAAACTGTGGTCAGTTCTTCATTCTCATAGCTTCTGTTTCTGCCTTTTACAACTTGGGCTGTGTGGCTAGAGCCCTTGCTGGTGAAGACAGAGGTGAAAAAATCATTCAGTAGCTCTGCCTTCTCCATATCCTGGGTGACCAGGTCTCCTGTTTCCTTCTGGAGAGAGCCCACATCTTCCCTAGTCTTGCCTTTATCCCTGATATACCTATAGAAGTTTTTCTTGTTATCCTTGATGTCCCTGGCCAGATTTAATTCTATCTGGGCTTTAGCTTGCCTAATCTGGTTCCTGGCCACTTGGACAGTTTCTCTGTATTCCTCCCAGTTTACCTGTCCTTACTTGCACCCTTTGTAGTCCTCCTTTTTGCTTTTGAGCTTGTCCAGGAGCTTCCTGTTCATCCATGCATCCTGCATGATGAAGCATAGTGTTCATGAACTCTCATTTTCCTCCATACATGCACAGATTAAATGTAGGCAACATTCAGCTCCAGTGCTTATTTGCCCTATGAGGGTTTCCTTGAGCTAAAAAACACGTATCAGAATGCTAACTCTATAAATGGATTTTTACTGATATAAAAATTGTACAAATCCAGTTACTAACAAAATGTATGATTACATAGGTAAATTACAAGGAGATTAAAATAGAAGTATATTTTAAGAGTATTAGATACTACTATAGCTAAATAACTCTACAGTTATACATTAACATCATAGTGCATTTGAGATAGCCTTAAAGAAAGTTTACATAGTTTGAGAATGTCAGTCACTTAATGAAAGTTTGTGCAGATACTTTATATTTACATGGAGCAAAAAGGTTTATATGGGCAGTTACTCTGGAAATATCTCATATTTAAAAACCTATTATGATAAGGTTATAAACTCCAGAATAGATTGGTCATACCAATCCAAACTGACCCTGTCTTCAAGAACTGGGAGAACTCTCACAGCTTCTTTGATTTAGCCCTATAATAGTCAGTCTCACCTTGGATGAATCCAGACTCCATTTATCACATTTTCAAATGCCTGTCTCTCAGTGCCTCTCACACTTTCAAATGTACAGTCTGCTTGTTTGTATGAAGCTTTCAGCATGTGATTTGCACCAGATTTATGTTTAAAGCTTCACCTCTCCATTCATGTGTCAAGTCCTAAATTAAGTCTCTCAGTTACTTCATAGTAACTTGTCCACGTAGCCATATCGCACATCAGCTAAGTGGGTTTCTCTCTCATCAGATGTCTAGGCTGGACTTTTTATTCCTTCCACAAACTGTTTCTCTGAACTCTGTGCATGAGTCCCCAGCCACGTGCAATACCTAGTTTACCCAGTCTGCCCTCTGTAACAGGGAGACTCCTAAGTTCCGCCAGCATTTTACGCTTTGTTGAGGAAATGTTGGATACGTGCCTAGATGGTCTTTTTTGTTTATGAGTACAAACAGAGTTTATAGGCAGTGTGATAGGAATGACAAAGATGATTGTAATGGTGGAAAATCCACTAGAGAAAGTAAATCGTGTGACTTTTGACTGATGAGGTGAGAATATTTTCACCAGTTTTAAATTCATGTTTGAAAGTTTTAGCATTGAGAGTTTATCTTAATATAAATTGAATATAATGGATTTACTCTGGATTTACACCAGGACATGCAAGATTGGAATTTGGCTCAGTATTTTTATTCACATATGAGAGACAGGTTGCTTCTAATAATTCTAATAAATGCCGTGCTTATTCTGTTTCCATTTCCATCCCAGTCTCCCACTCTGGCATGTCACAAGGAAATCACAGTTCTCTTACACTGAACTAAATGTTCTGCTGCTGCCCAGCACAGAGCTACCACAGAGCAGGTATGGACAAAACAGCTGGCGCTTCCCTCCTGCAGAGCCTTAAAGCCATGTTGGCACTCTCGTAAGTTATTCTTTGACAGAAATTGTAAAGGGGGATTTCTTAAATTTCATTAACTATGGACAACAGTAGCCGTATTGGTAGAACAGCAGCCAACATCTTGAAAGCTGTAGTAGTAACTCTCACCAGAAGACAGGCACTAGGTCATGCCGTAAAACATTGATTCTTTTATTATCTTTGACTATATAATTACTAAAAACCTGTGAATCTGTTTCATAATATGTCAGTTATTTTAAAAACAACAGATATATTTATGTAAGTCAAATACAAATACTGGGCTCCTTAGGCAGCCCGGTATCACCAGTGAATGTGATACATGAGGCTATGGAAATATGGTATGTTTGTTTTCTATGCCTGAAAGTCATATTCATCTTGTTTTCTGATCTGGTGAAGTTGCTAATGGCCTGCTGTCTCAGTAAGACATTATTCTTGTTTTATTGCTTTATTTAATATGGTATAAAACTAATACTAGACTGAATGTGTAGATATGGTTGAATTTTTTTATTTGGAAAACTATAAGAAAAAACTTTTGATAAGAGATATAAATGTATTCCAAAAGGATTAAGGGACTAGAGCACCTCCCTTATGAGGAAAGGTTGAAAGAGCTGGGAGTCTCTAGCCTGGAGAAGAGAAGGCTGAGGGGAGACCTTATTAATGCTTGTAAGTATCTAAAGCGTGGGTTGAAAGAGGATGGGGCCGGACTCTTCTCAGTGGTTCCCAGTGACAGGACAACGGGCAATGGCCACAAGTTGGAACATAGGAAGTTCCATTCAAATATGAGGAAGAACTTCTTTACGGTGAGGGTGACAGAGCACTGAAACAGGCTGCCGAGAGAGGTTGTGGAGTCCCCTTCTCTGGAGATTTTCAAGACCCACCTGGATGCAGTCCTGAGTGATGTGCTCTAGGCAATCCTGCTTTAGCAGGGGAGTTGGACTAGATGATCTCTAGAGGTCCCTTCCAACTCTGACAATTCCGTGATTCCGTGAATTAGAATCAGGAACTGGGTGATTGATGCCGCTAGTGCAACAATCATTTTTCCTGTTACGCAATTGGCTTTTACAGTCCAGTTAACTTAATGCAGTTTAAGCCTTGCAGTACACTTCTGAATTTAACAGCTCCACATCCTGGAGTCATGTGAGAAGCATCTTTCATTTACCAAGATGAATTACAGTCTAACCCTTTCAGTATTATGGAAAAGCCTGCAAATATAAAATTAGGGTTTCAGAAACTAGAAGCTAAGGCCCCAGTTGTCAATAGAAACTCGATTATTCATTAAAAAGTATACACATATCTCGAGATTTTAAAGAACCTGGGTTTCAGCTTGATTGGGTTTGTATCCAGCTAAATCCTCTGATGTCTAGTGATAAATCAGTGACTATTTTTGACTTAGATAAGAATTTTCAAATTTTTTTTAGAAAATAAAAAAATATTATGGCTTTAGAAATGAGAGACATGGTACACATGATTCTTAAGAGCATCTACTTTTACCTACACTAAAGATTTAGTCTTCACAGTGTAAAAATAGTCTGGGCTTAAAATTATGAAAGGAAGAGTAAATGAACTAGAAAAAATGAAAAAAATTAAGCAGATAAAATATTTCAGATATATGTTAAAAATGCTTTATTAAAGAAAAATGGAACTGGTTTCACTTGTTTCACCTCTCATGTTGCTTTTGTAACCATATTATTTTTCTGAAATATTTCCTTCATTTTTATTTGTCATCTCTGCTTATAAACATATCATCCTTGTACTCCTTGTGCAATCTTTGTGTTCATACTTATAGTGAAAAAATTGGCACATCTGATTACTGTCAACTGAAAGGCATGTTATAGTGCTATTAATGCTGCTTTTCCCTTATCCACTATGCCACATAGTCCATGGGGTTTAGAGGGAAAATAGTTCTGAAAGATGTTGGCAAGCTTATGCTGTCCAATAGCTAGACTGCTTGACAGAAAGAACCTCATATACCAGCTTTCCTCCTATAATCTCCATTTATTCGTTTCTTATATGTGTGCCTCTAGTTCAAATAACTGTACAGCCTTATAAAATGGAAGTAAATGTCATATCTAAATGCATTGTTAGTACGTTAAATCCTCATTTTAGAAAAGTCCTTAAGCACACATCTAAGTCTGAGATCATTTTTTCTATAGATGCGAGCTTTACCTTGAAAAGATTATGCACATCTTGAATAAATAAAGTTTCCCAATATAGCAAAAACAATTTGCTCCACATACAATTAATGGCTTGAAATGTGTGCAGTTTGTTACCCTAGAAGCAAACAGAAGTGACAATAGTAACAAGAGAGACTGAGTTCCCTTTTGCTTTTAATGCGTCAGAGAGCTGAGATAAACCTTCTCAACAGCCGAGGTAAAACCCAATAAATATTGGGCCCTGAAGATGCAGCACTGGCCTTGTCTGCTGCCACAAAAAAGAGATGGAAGCAACAGTGCAGCTGATCAGGAGAGACAAGGAGGGCAAAAATGCACGCAAAAATGCACACAAAAATGGGGCTATTGCAACCACAGCAGCGCAGAGGTATCTGAGCAGTAGCTCTTTCTGCACCCCAACGCTGCTAGCAGCCCACACAGCTTCCTGGGGCTGTTGGAGGCTGTGACGGAACAGGTCTATTTACAGCTTCCAGCCAGCAGTTTCCTTCCATCTAGGACTCTGGATGTTTTTCCTTCAGTAATCTTAGATACGAATTCTGCTTGGAAGTAGAAAGTCCAGTTTAATGTGACAGATTGGGAAAACAACATTTAACTGAACATGTAGTTATAACCAAAGAGAAATGCTAAATAAAGTTTTTTTGTTTTTTATTTTTTGATTTTGAAATCATATTTTATTTCAGATTTTTCCTAATTTATACATACAAAAACCCTCCAAAAAACCTCTAAAATGCAATTTATTTTCCAAATAAAAAAAAAATTTCAGAAATTCTGCTTGTAGAAAAAATTTCAGGACTCATTCTAAATCCTGGTTTTTAGGATCTATGTTATACTGTTTCCAAGGCTCTCATAAAGTGGAAGTTCTGTGTCACATGTTGTGCTACAAAGAGTTTAACCATCTCATACATGTGAATGATTTGTTATGCTGATCTCTTAGATGACTTGAGTTCCAGTCTCACAGTAATCATGGAATTGTCTAGATTGGAAGAGACCTTTAAGATCATCTAGTCCAACCATCAACCTAACTCTGATAGAAAACTGTCACTAAACCATGTCACTAAGCACTATGTCAACCTGTCTTTTAAATACCTCCAGGGATGGTGCCTCAACCACTTCCC
>JAOXNO010000004.1:20246794-20265003 GCA_028565335.1 Limnodromus scolopaceus
TTCATTGCCCTTCTCTGGACCCACTCCAGCACCTCAATGTCTTTTTTGTGGTAAGGGGCCCAAAACTGGACACAGTATGTACAAAGAATCAGTGTTTGCAAGCTCTGGGCTCTGAAACAAGCTGATTAACTACTGATGTTGCTTACCCTTCACAGCTTTATAGTTTAAAGTAATTTGAAACTGGTAACCTCAAACGATCTACATTTTTCTGAACTGGAAACTCCAAAATAATGTGATCATATAAGCAGAATTTAACATAGTTTCTATAATCCACAGGTCTCATTGCTGTTTGATGACCTTGTTTAATCACTTGTTTAATTTTTTCGTAATCTACTTCCCTTAATGAAGGTGTGTATTATGTTTTGAAATTCAAGACAAATTAGGAGTATGAATAGGAAATAATTGCTAGTTACCCTGTTGTAAACACCCATTGCATTCCTTTTATTACCAAACTAATTTTAGTTACTTACCTTAAGAATAACAGTCATCAGTATTTGTAAATCCATCTTTAACCCTGTGGGTCTGAAGTAAATGAATAAATAAGCAAGCTTGGAGGAAATATACTGTCTATTTTGTGTCTGTAATTAGTGGATTCAGCTGGAAGCTGGGAAGAACTATCTAACATCTAAGCTAATTCCAGTCAAGTCAACGGGAATCTTTTCACTGATTCCCATGAGCTTTGGACTCAGCTCCTAAATTCTTACAACACAGGAGGAGAGCAAAATAGTATGAAGTGGTTTCCACAAATATTGCTTTAACAGAACTTCAAGATTTCTTTTTTAAACTCAGCTTTGGTGAGTAAAGCGAGAAGAACAAGTAGCATCTGCATGGAGTGCAAGTTGGCAAGAATTCCAGTCTGCCACTTTCCAAATTGTTTTAGAAATGTTTGGCACGTCTCTGTCACAAATTACAGCTGATTATAATTTCACAGTATGTGCAAGCAGATGGAGGAGATGAATTGGGGAAAAGTTACACCCCAGACAAATTAATTATTAGTAAGTATTTTGAGAGCAGAAGTTAAATATTAAAACTTTGGGTTGAAATAAGGAATTGTGGGATGTCCAAGTAATGAATAACTTTGAATCAAACATTTTGTGAACAATTTGACACCTGGTTGGAATAATTTATTATTTTCACAGATGAAAATATAGCTCATACTAAGAGAGAATATATTTCAGAAATTCTTAACAACTGGTCATTTTTATCAGGTTATTTATGAAATCAACAAGTTCATGAGCAGTTAAAACCAGAAAACATTCTTATCAGGGGTGACTATGGACATACTTCAAACGTTTTTTTCCCACTTGTCAGAAAATATTTAGCAGAAAGCTTCAGAAATCTAGTTTCACATTCACTCATTTATTTTGTATGTACTTCATATTTCAATGCATAAACTGTTACCTGTTATCTATCTACCCCTTTAAAAACAAGGCTGAAGACACTAGAAGGGAAAAGATATTGGAAACGAGATGAGGAGAGAAGAGAGAAACAAGCCGAATGCTTCTGTTTGACAAAACAAGTGGCTGAAGAGGTGGGTGTCATCCTACTCTCTTTCTTATCCAGGATCTTGTGATTCTGGAGCTGAAACAGGTGCCTTTAAAAATAGCGCCCTAGAGGACTGTTGTGATGCTCTTCCTGTGGCCCTAACCCCCAGTTGCACCAAGTGAGTAAGAAAAGTATAATCTTCTGCAGACATACATGGAATTCAGCAGTTGGTAAAGTAATTTCTGCATGTATCTTATAAAAGAAGATTTTCTTGACAAGAAAGATTTAGCATGAGTAAAGTACAGTATTCAACTAATATTCAACTAATATTTGAGATAAGCATTAGTTACCTGAGTTCTTAAGCATCTGAGGAATATGGTTCCCTTGTACCAGGAAAATACTTTGAACAGAAAATGAGAAGTGAAATAACAACATTTCTTTGAATGACCAAAACTGACCTTATTTTACCAGTGCGCTTCATATTGTTCTTCCTTAGATTCTTTAAAGAGGAAGTTAACAGTTTTAAGATTAAGTATTTGCAGTTACTATATGGAGGCTGAAAGTGATTTATTAATATCTAAATAGTTGTGGAATGAACCTGAAGTGAAAAAGAATGTATGAGAAAAATTAGGTTTATTTGAATATAAAATCTTGAGTGCCATGGCAAAAAGGACAGTACTGTGCTTATCATTATATGCACATATTTGTCACTACTGTAGTTCCAGATTTTGCTTATGAAGAAATGCAGCTTTAAGTATTTTCACAAATTGAATGCCATTTTTTGAAGTGTTTGAGACAGTATCTGAACTATTTTACAAAGAAAAGTGCTTCTTTGCTGTGCTTTCAGTTTTCCCTGGAAAACCTCTTAATCAGCTGATGGTGCTTGTGTGGTGTAGGATTTGTAGGGAATCAAACACGATGTATATTCAAAGTTTTTCTGTCCTCTGAACAGAAGTTTTCAGATTACGTCAAAGACATGCCATGTTAAATATTTTAATTTTTTTATAGTATGCTGATAGGCTGATAGGAAGATGGGTATGTATTGAAATAATCACAGTAATGCATCCCACCAAGTTTTTTTTTCAATTTGAATCTTTACTGCTCCAGATGTTTAAACATTATGAAAATGCTAAGAGACATCAGCAGGCTCCAGAAAGGAACAATCTTCTATATTGGTTTGTCCTTTGATGTTTTCTAACGTGCAAGAAAATATTATTTCATAGCATTTAGCAATTTTGATCTTTATCTTACAGAGAGATCTGTGTAAAATCAATGAGTAATCACCTCATGGTGCACTTATATGCATTATGTTATGTGAGTGTCTAATTCATTGTAATATGAGGCTTAGGCTATATTTTATATTTTTGCAATGTTGAACATAAGGAGATACAATATTTGGCTCAGGGTTACTACTTTAATATATGTCTAATAATTTTTTCTGTCCTTTGAATGACAGTTTTCAGTGGTATCAGTAAAGAATTGTTATATGTTAAGGCAAAATGAAGCCATAAAAGGGAGTCATCTGACTTGTTTTAATAAGGTAGCACTTGTCTTCTTTCCCAGCCAGAGTGATTTGAGTAAGCTTGTTTTACCTCACAGTGCAACTGCTAGATGTAGGCATGGTCAGTTTGTATGTGTAAGGTAATGAATGTTATCTTATACATATTTGCTGTGTTACTGGTATTCATCCTTCCATACTCTAAAACCCAGTTTCATGGAAATACATAAATATGAAGCACAACTTCAGTAAGGAAAACAAGTATGTTCCAGAGCTGCAGCTAGGTTTCTGCAAAGTTCAGTTTGTTTTTAGTCTTGCAGGATTTAGAACATTTTGGAGGATAAGGTTAGTCTAGACAATCACCAACAAAATGACAGGCTGAAATCCTGCTGGTGCCTTTGTCAGTGGAAAGTCTCCTGTGAACTTTAGCTCAGCCATTTCACCCAACATTCAATCAGCATGAGGTTTCTGAGCTTTGAAACGTACAGTTGAGCTCTCTGTACATTTTGAGTTTAGTAAATGGCAGTAATGAACTGACAATTTGCCCAATTATTTTGGATTTTTACACAGTTTCAAGTTATTAAGTATCACAATGACTGTAATTAATGTGTTAATGTATAAACTCTGGGGTATGGGTGAAAACTATTGAAGTTGCTTGCACTGGAACATGCCATATCGTTCTTGACGTTTTATTATGCTGTATACTTTTAGTCAGACCTGCAAACACTTTAGTAATTATGTAAATAAAATAAACAGCACCATGACCCAGCACAATGGATACCTGATTGTTTAGTAAAACACTAGTACACTACCACTGACTTTCCTACACTTAACCCACATTTAGACAGTAGCTGTTGCAGAAGATATTGATTAGTCATATAATATTCTTCCCATACATTAGCATAACAAAATAAACATAAAATGAGATACAAAAAAATCTGTAAGAACAGAAGATAAGCATTTACTTAATCTTTCTTTCTTCTTATCATTATTCAGAAATACATTGCTGAGGTATCAGCAATGTGCACATGCAAAACATGTACTTGAGTGTTCATATATATATCACGAACAGGTGTCTAATTTTATCTGTTTATGCTCTTATTCACTCTTTATGATTTCCCAATAATTGTTCAGCAGATATAAAAATATTAATGGCGTAATATATAAGTAACTCTAAATTAAATTGTTCAATTAATAGGACTTCTGCATATTAGGTTTTTTTGCCTACATTATCTTATGTTGAGAACAACTTTAATTAACACCTCATAAAACAAAGCAGCCTCTTACAATGAATGAATTTATTATACACAAAGGCTACATGTTTAAGAGGCCTCCACAGTATGTAAATTAGATATGAACTATGAGCTAGATCGGCTAAATACTACAGAATTCATACATACTGGAAATAAGATGCAAATCACATAACAATAAATTCAAATCTTTGTTACAAACACCCTGGAGAAAACTTTAACAAATCATAACTGTCAAAGGGATGGATGATGAAAGTTTTTGTCATGCAAAAGAATACAAATCACTCTGCTGTTGCAAGCATTGCTCTTTTATTTTCTTGGTTGTAGGCACATCATCAACTTTAATGATAAAAGCCTTCCACAAAAATAATTCTTAAGCCTCAGGAACAAACACCTCTTTGGCACCCTGAGAGCATGTTCCACAAACATCATCAATCTCCTTCTGAGTATGATTTACAGCCTTTCCCTTTGGCCGGCTCAAGCTGTCCGTGTGCATGCCCCGACAGCGTCACATTGGGATTCTCCTCCACTTTGTCCTCCAAGCACACACCGCTCAATTGGCATCCTCACAGCCAGCTTTCCAAATGCCTTTGGAAAATAAGAGAAGGAAGTTTGAATAAAATCCCTTCCATGTGGACACAACAGAAATGTATGTCTCTGATGAGAGAAAAAGGGAAGGAATGTCTATCTAGATTAAAACTAATGGGCTGGGTTCTCAGTTCCAGCCAGATTTATCATGTGCAGCCAGGAGGGATGTTTACAAAGAACATGCAAGTATCTCCCTGACTGTGTGGTTCCTCTAATTTATTTAATTGCCTGTGTCTACTAAGGGGCAGTCCATGCACCAAGAGAGCCAAAACACAGAACATCGTTTAGTGAGATTCATTTCCATCTGTGACATGACTTTTATGCCAGGTGCTGCATATGTATTGTGAGAAAGGTTGATGAAGGCAGCTGTACTCCAGCTGAGACTCTCCTGAAGAAGATTTAAGTATTCTTTACTCTCCTTTGCTTTGCTAAACTGAAGGAGAGGGGCATAATATGATTACTGTCCTCTGCAGAAGCTAGCCTTGATCTGTCTCTTCTTTGTGCCAGCCCTGTGGGTAAGTATATGTTCATTTAAGGGACTGCATATGATAAGAAAATCTGAATCATTGTGTGTGTTGATGAGAGGTAGTAGAAGAAAGGTTGTAAGGCAGCAGGATAAAATAACAGCTTAAGCCAGTGAAATTTAGTATCTGGGAGTACAGCTCCCTCTTCATGACTCGGCTAACTGAAGTTCACTTGTGGACTGCAGGTGTCTGATAAATGAACTCTTTCTGGCAGCTTATCTTGAGTTTCAGGAATAGAGTCTGTGAACCAGAGCTGTAGACATTTAGTGTTCTTTAGAAACACTTACTCCATGTACTCACTAAGGCAGATGTACGTTCATTAATAATTGTTGCCTCACTTGAGCCATACTCACAGACAGAAAGACTATAACCTTACTAGAAAAACATAAAAACATTATGATTAGTTGTAAACGCAGAAAGATCTTTAATATGTCTACATTGAGTGAAATAGTAGATACATATAAATATCACTGGGCTTATAGGGGAAACAAAGTGAAGGAGGAAGACCTAGAAAAATAAATCTACAAATGCATTCATAAAGTCTTTGGGACATTTTTATATAGGCTTGAAAATTAAGTGGATTGAATTTACTGAATAGAATTTTCCAGAGTGCTTCTATGATAAAGGGTTAGATTATACAAGAACATATTTAAGCCATCTCTCTTTAGATGCCTAGACTTCAAGCTGCTTTTGTAGCTGATAGAAAGATTTGGGCAGCTGTGAAGTGTCCTTGGAAGCCTTAACTCCTAATTTAACCATCTAAGCTAGAGATTTAAATGCAAACAGTGCTCACACTCATCTTTAAGAGGTATTAGTTGGCACTAACTTGTCACTACATTTGGGAGGCTGCACTGTCCCAGGAAAAGCAGTGGGAATTATTTCTCCAAAGAGAGCAATGTCTCACAAAGTTGTTGGGTGCAAAGCGAGATTGGCATCATTAGGCCACCTCTTGCAAGGGCTAATCATGCACTGTATGCTGGGCAAACAGAAATGCTCAGCAGTTGGCTGCCTAAACATCATCTGGTGTTAAGCACCTTATTCTACTCCTTTGTGAATTGTAATCCTTGCCTTTACAACTTTTATCCATATAATGGGGATAATATTTCTCTAACTCCCAACAGCTCTGTAGAGGGGGATGTATTAACTTCTGTTTTCTGTAGGAGCTGTATGAAGATGAAATACTCTCAAAATACTAAGTAACTGCTACACAAACGGACGCTCTAGTCCATAGCCAATGACTTATTTCAAAACATTCAGTAATGAAGCTAGGTACTGATTGTATTTTTAATAAGGCTGGCAGAAAGTTTTCCATCAACAGTTTCAGTTTCACTGAACTGAATCATTTTTGAGGGTGTCTGCCTTATAGGGCAAGTTTTGATTTTGTCCCAAATTTAAAATATTAAAACTTAAAATATTAGAACTTGTAAGGTTCTTATGACAGATTTATTCTTTTGTCACAGGCAAAACCCAAATATTTTCATCATCGCTCATAATTATGTTATATATTTTTACACAAAGTAATGCCATGTAATATAGTACTATTTAGTATATATAGTACTATATATATACTATATAATAGTACTATTACCTTGCATTTCTGAAAACTACAGATGACTTTTTGAACACTGAAAAACAGTCTCTGTGTATTAAAATTGCTATTAGAGGAAATTATATTTTTATTCTGTGTTCTGTGGTTAAATTAATATTTATTTTGGAGCAGTTAGTTATGGACCAAGTTACAAATTAATTTTTTGAAAGATTAAAATAGGTGAAACTTTGCCATCACTATTCTTCCAATTAATGGAATTTTGTGCAGAATGGAGGCAATGCATAATTTTTTTAAAAAAAATTAAATAATTTTCGCATTGAACATTTAAAATAGCCATCTAACCTCATCTTGAAGGAGTAAAAGCACTGTAAAATATCATTCCACTTTACCTACAGCCCATGACATCAGTGGTGGGGAGCAGGGAAGTGAGAGCATGACGAATAATTTAAGTAAAAGAATTATTGAATCTATTGAAAATAATGAGAGCTGTGAGGGCCTCGTGTCTTTTGGAAAGCTCTTGCCTCCGTGCAGTATCAGTTATCAAGCCAATACCCCCATGATTTTTAGTGTAAGGATGAAAGAAATTAATTCTTTCTGTTCAGCTCCTTAATTTCATTATCAAGTATTTTTTAAAAAGACAGAATGAAATTCTGAAGGCTTTGATGTGTAGGGTATGCCAAACATTTGAAACACATTTATTAATTTTATGAGGCATAATAATCTATAATGTTACAGGAAATCTAAAATTTTCAATACAACTGTGAAGACAAAGAAATGTCTACTTGTTACAGCAACCAGTTTTGGCAATAATTGAGTTTCTGTGCTTTTCTTTTAATTTCACCACCTGATGATACCTGAGAACAGTAGACTTTCAGAATCCCATTAGGTACCATTATAAGATCTGATTTCCTAGGTTGTTGGTTTTGTTGTGGTTTGGATGTGGTTTTTTTTTTAAAATCTAATTGTCAGTCAATGTGTTACAGTAAGCCTAGTTTTCTTTTGACTCTCATGGCTATACACTGTGGGGAAAGAAACAAAAGAACTATGCTTCATCATCCTGTCAAGTTGGTTTCTTAACAAATTACCTTTACCCTCAAAAGAAAATACAAAGAGACTTTTTGTAGCTTTAACAATTCTCATAGTTCATATCTTCTTTTCTTGGCTATTAAAGGGAACAAAAATGCAATCTTCTAGACCTCGGAGATAATGAAATCAATATCTTTAAAGTCTTATGAAATCTAGATACGTAATAAAAGCATGATTCTTTCTTTAATCATCATTTATAATTTGTATGGGATTTCCTATAATGCTGTGTTTTCAAATCACAGTTTCTTTGTAGACTATTTATTTCTAGTGAGTAAGTAATAGTAAATGACAATACAAAATACTAAACCCTTTCCTTCCTTGCATGTTTGCTCATGTAAGAATTGATATTCATAGGTTTATGTCTTAGTCTGGATGAAATTCACTCCTTTGAAGAAAATCACCATAAGGCATTGCTCAGATTTTACTTAATCTTTATTTTTAGAGTGTCATGTAATGGAAAGGTCCAGCTTTCAACAAAGGAATGAATTGATATGATATCCACTGAAGTCCTTAGGAGACTGCTGATTATCAGAGGCCTGGGCTGGTTCCTTGGGGTCCAAAGGGTGCTGGTATTGGTGACCACCAGTCCCTCCTCAGTCCCTCCACCGCTGTTACAGCAGCCTCTTTCCTTGCAGGGATTGAACACCCTGTTTATCCAAAGCAGACCTGGGTTCAGGAATCTACTGTGACATTTCCTTAACTGTAAAGAGCCTGTGAGCTCCCCCCAGCTTGTGTCCCATCTTTTTCACCCTTGCACTGTTGTTAGGGTTTCCTGTACCTGTGTGGGACATAGGGACTTCACTTTTTGTTTTACTTCTTTTTGGAAACTCAGTTTTTCAGCAGATGTCTTACATCTCAATTTTATATTGGGGTTCTATAAATCAGCTGAAGAAGGAATGTGTGGTCCTTCCATATCATAAATTAAATTGTTTTAATTTGCCTAGGATGTTTTACTAGTAACAGGTGGATGCACTTAAAATAGAATGGTTTTCTTACATATTTTGAATTTTTTCAAAACTCCAACAATTTCAGCTGTGTTTCTAGTGCATACTAAAAGCATACTATTCAATACTGTTTATTTTTCCCATGTAAGAAAAATGTAATTTACTACAGAGATCCAAACACACACTCATTGAAATAAAGTTAAGACTTCTACCTTTTCTAGCATATCACCAAACAAAATGCATGAAGTACACAGACATAAAATACACGTGCATAATTTCTTCTGAAATTATCCTCCGAGTTGCTCTTAAAAACAGAAATGCATTGTATATACAGAGAAAATTGTCGCCTGCCTGGGTCTGAGTCAGTCATAGTATGGCAATGTACTTTTTGCCATTGCTATACTGTGCTGCTTAAGTGTCTCTGAGCCTGCTTTGAACAATGAAGAGTTTGCAGGGAAAAGCCTGAAGACAAGAGACTTGAGATGTCACTTTACAAAGGCGCCCTTAACTGCTTTGTAAGCACAATCCATCCACAAAAAGAAGTTATTTCTAAACTTTAAGCATGGAAAGATCAGTGAATAAACCCATTGTTAATTTTAAAAGCAATTTCAAATGCCTTTACAGTTAAGCCATTTAATTTCCATTGGTTTAAGTTTAATCATTTTTCATTAATGTAAGCTAATTTGCAAGCTAATCTAATAAAGTAGCATGAAACATGAGGAGCAGTGCATTGAAATGAGGAAGTTCAGTTGCTTGCAGCTCATTAAGGTTCTTGAAGTTTAGAAGACTAATTACTGACTAAAAATGATTTTGTTTACCTCTACCTTTTGAGAGTTCCTGTTTTATCCCACAGTTTAAGACTCATGGGCCAAATCATCAGTCAGTATAATTTGGTAGATCTCCAATAAAGTCAACAGGCCAATTTATACCAGTTGAGAATTTAGCTTGCTTTCTTGTTTGTTTTTTCCCCAATTAGGGAAAAAAAAAAAAAAAAAAAGGAAAGAGAAAGGCGGGGGGGGAAGATGGAAACTGATAAAAGCTTCCCTTTGAAAGAAACATTTTAGCACAAATATCAGCAAGCCATGGTGCCTCATCTTGTGCCTACTAGGGTCTATGGAGCACTTGCTGTTGATTTCAATGGGAGAAACTTTAGATTCTAAAATTCATGCTATAAGAACAGGAGAGCTGACTAATCATTTGTTCTGGTTTCTTATAAAGCTGAGGCCAAAAGACTTCTCTTAAATGAATTTATATCTGAAATAGAACCCAAATTTTATAAAGTGATCTACCAGTCCTTACTTGTAAATTCACTCAGCATGATTCCAAAGCATTTCTAGAACTTTCACTCCCTTGAATGCTGCATTTTCACGTGCTCAAAAGCACATTGTTAGCTCATGCCCAGCTTAGCAAGAGATCCAGGTAATTTTGCACCAGTGACACTTTCTCGTCCTTACTTATAAATGATATCAAATTTTTTTTTTTCCTTCTTAAATAGCATAGGACTAAGAACTGTTCCAAAACACTGCATGTGTTATGAGAGAACTAGTTTGGTATGAGATCTAGACATGAAAACATAAATGTGACAGCTATGCATTTGTATAAAGTATTGTAAACACTGTAATCTTAAAATGTAATCAAACATCCCGTATTGTGTTACTTCAGGTATTATAAAAATCATCCAAAGTTCAATGGAACTAAAAGGAAACATATGACTAGCATTAATGTAACAGTAAGCATTTGTGCTTATCTTCTTTAATAACACAATACTGAAATTTTTCAACCTTCAACAATACAAAAACAAATGCCCTTTTGTCACATGTGCTCCCAAGCATCCCTCAGCAACATCCCATATGAGTTTCACCCACTTTTTCAGCGGATGGAAGAGATGGATGAAGTTTGTGCCTTAGGGATAGCTTTAAACCTGATCCTGACACAGTTTCAGTTTGCTGGTTTGACCTTGCTCAGCTACCGAGGGCCTTAGGGACTGCACTGAGATGGAGACTGTTTCAATACCACTGGCTCTGTCTATCTGTCTAGATCACAAACCTAACAGAATGATTTTGCCCTTAAACAGCCACAAATACTGCTGTGTAGGCAAGCTAAGAGCCTCCTCCTGTGCAAAAATGCTACTGAGCCAAACACTGGCCTTGCAGTGCACTTGGGCAAAGAGCAGTGGGGAATCTTATCCCAAGTGACGTTTCAACAAGGCATATACAGAAGTTAATTAAGCATTACTGTCTGTGGGAGAGGGAGATCAGAAGCTCTTCCTGATCCTGGTTTGCCACTGTTACAGAATCTGCAGGGCTGAACACATGATAATAGTAATTTTAGTTCATGAATAGGATGTGGAATTGGGAATCCAAAACTGAGAGCAAGATGAGTGGGATTTTTAGGCAAAATGAGGCTATTGAATTTTAAAATAATGAGTTAATCAGGGCAAAATAGGTTCAGAATAGGATTACTTGAATACTGGATGAAGTGGAGTGAATAGAATACATATCATTATGTATTTCTTTCATCATTATTAAGAAAGACAGCTGAATTTCTGCCACTCTCATGCAGATATAAAAAATGCTTACTTTTGCCACCTTTCTTTAAGTGAACTGTATTATGTGGCCACAGTAAAATCCCACATGTGTAGAGATTTCCATGAAAAAGTGTTTTATGAGCAATGCAACAGCCATGTCTGCAATTAAAGATTTGCCCTCATGCCTGTACTGGAACTGCAAACAGGATAAGGAGTTCTCTTTTATCAGAGTATGGAAAGAAAATACAAAATTATCTGTCATGGACCTAAGTCGCTTGGTATTGTTCTAACTTCAAAGAAGGCACAAAGAAGTGGTAGTTTGGAAACACTATTGTACATGTAATAGGCTGCCACAGGGATGTGCAGCACTCCCTTGCTTGTGAAAGCTATCTCCATACAAGAACTATTTCCATGAGGAAAGGTTAATCCAGCATTGTGGACTAGGAGTTTAGATGCCAACAAGCAAAGGAAAGGTCTACTACTACATTCAGTGGGCTGGGAAATCGTTCCCATGTTATAAATGGAGTCTAGAAACACATATTCAACTTTAAAACTGCAAAGCAGGATTGCAAACTGAGTTTAAAAAATTTGCCAGAAAAACCTTTTATAAAAATTCGAGTCACTGAATATGAATAATTGCAGATGCAGATATTCACACTAGAAATCTACTTCCATATTGTAGGGGTATGAGAAAATTGTTATTTTTGTAAGAGAATGGCGATTATTAAATCACTAGGAACTATTTAAATGCATTGGATTGTGGATGTGACCATTAGCAGCATGAACAGGTAATAGGTATTTTCTTTCTTCTTCTAGAAATCTAATTGCTCTCTGCTATATCAAGAGAAAATTCAGTGTGCTGAGTGATTCTCTGAGGTCACTTACTGTGTTTTCAATCATTTCCTTAGTGGAATTATCCTATGAATACTATGTAATTCAGCTGAATGGGAAATGGCCTTCTATTTCATGAGAATTTGCATAGGTTGAAAAAAGTTTAAAAATACTGAAAAATCCAGAATGCTCACAAATTTCTACCCGAAAAAATTTTTTTTGAAAGTACTTTCAAGAAAAAAAATATCCTCAGTTCACGGAAATGCTAAAACAGGGTTTTATCAAGAACTTCCACCTAAGGTTTTCCTAATCTAGATATTGGACTTGACCACTAACATTTTTATTTCAATAAAACACCTTAAAATAAAATTCTATTTAAATAGTTTTTTTAAAACATTTCAGTAAAATTATTGAAAAATTATGAATGTTTGAAGTGATAATGACTGTATGATGAGAGCCAAAGCATTGAGGTAGCAGACACTTCAGCATGTGGCTCAATTTACAGAAGACAAGAAGTGAGCTTTGCCAAACTGTAGCACACAAGCATCACATTCTGCTTGTGCAAGACAGATTTCAGGATCTAGGCCTGTAATTGTGCTCCATTTCCATCCCTATATTTGCACATGAACAAATTCTTGGAGTTAGGCACACAGACTAATTTGTTCACATAAAAAATGTTGCTGCAATAAAAGGCTCCCATAATAGCATATGCTGGATTATCATCTCCTTGAAAATGCAGAGTCTCTTTATTCACAGAGGGCACAAAGACCGTTTTATCCCTCTGATAATTTGAGGGCATATGATTCTATTTTACCAGTTAGGAATGAAGTAATCCTAGTATAAATAAACCTAGAATCAGTTGGTTTGTTTGGATATACCTAAAAGCTATATTTGGTTCGCTGTGCCTTTACTGGACATGGTATATCATGTGTTATCCTTTCAGGATGCTGAGAAAATCTCCACACGGGTCTGTAATCTATCAATAGCCCTTCTGCCAGCTGGTTAATGGCAGCAAAAGGGCTGGTTTCAGTATGTCTTATTTCACCCCTGAAATATTACTGAAACAGTTTGAAGCACAGGGAAACAGAACCTGCTCTGTCCCAGTACCCGTTACAGTCAGAAGTTTGACACTGTCAAGTAGTCTGAGGGCATGTGCAAAACAAACCAAAACAAAAAAAGCTTTATTAGAGGAGTGGGAATGGCTATAAACTTGGGGAACAAAGCAAGAAGATGCAGCCATTGCTTTTAGGTGCAAATATACTTACATGTCACAAGAAAGATATTTTCCCTCACCTTCCAATATTTTTTTCAGTATCATGTTTTTTCCATCACTCAAAGAAGGTACTGTAGATAAGGATTAAAATGTGTGGTGGCTTGGAGCTCTAAAAAGCAACAGAAGTAAATAATTATTTCTTGCCAGATCCGTCACCAGTGGCAAGGAAATAACATGTACGAATCCCGTAAGACAACATTACCACCCAGACCTGCTCTTGGCTTCTATCCTTTAAGGAGAACAGAGACTAGGCCTATACTGGTAGAGCTATTTTAAGAGTATGTGCACCTAGAACGCTTATCACACCATCCCCAATGGTACTCATGATTCTATTAGTTTAACAGGAAAAGAGCACTCTTCCTTAGGGTTTGATGACTAGCACTCTGCCCAGCAAATTTCTGGCCCCTCACTACTAGCCATTTCCCAGACATGCCCAGGCTCAGTTTGAGTAGTAGGAGGGGACTGCATGTGTCGTGCAAACAGGTTGCTCACTGACTTCTCCAGAGGGGAAGACTCAGTACAGGTCAGCTTTGAGAGAATTAGACAACATTTCTCACCTAGGGTTCTGATGTGGTTTAGGGATTTGTATGTGTAGGTTAAAAAATCAACATAGGAGCAATCTAACAAAGCTGCGTAGATGTGGCTAGTGTCTTTGGGGCTTTTGGGTGATTGCAGTGCTTGAGCAGCGTCCTTGCTATGCGGAGAAGATCGGACTGTCCCTTTTTCTGGTCTTTCAGTGTCCACATATTTTAATGGGAAGAATGACTTATCAAATATCAATGGAGGATATAAAGGTAGGTGGCCAAGTCCAACGAAATTCTCTACAACTTTCCCCTTTAACTCCTGGCTCAGAGGTCATATGCACGTGCAGTCCTGGATTCAACTTGTGGTGGAACAGTTAGAGGGTTGAACTCTGGATAAGTAAATAATTGTTCAAGAGTAAATCTATGCCTGTTCCTCTATGCTCTTTGCAAACCCAGGAATTTACGAATGGATTAATTTAGCAGCACTGAAAGCATTACTTGATCAGCTTCACTGTCATCAGCAGATGTCACTGCAGCCATTAGTAACTAATGAATTGTTTAAGAAGATATAATGGCTAATTTGTCTGGTCAAAAAGGCATAAATACAACCTTTGAAAACTGCATTCTATTAATTCAAGAGAAAAAATTGAGGTTTTTGTCCTTTAATTTTCAAATGGGATGAGTTTCAAACCAGTTACAGATCTGAGACAAATTACCTCATGAATTTATGGCATCTTCTGAGATGCCAATGAGAAAAGAGTTGTGAAATACTTAAGGTGCCAATGAATAAGATAAAGAAACCAGACAAGAGGACAGAGTTCCTACATTGTTCTCACAAAAAATAGACAATAGACATAAATATAAGAGCCTTCCTTTACATATAATGAAACTAGGATCCATTTTCTTCTGATATAATGAATCCTCGTATTTAACGTAACCTGAACTGAGGACCCATAGATGATCTTTAAGGTCCTTTCCAACCCAAACCATTCTATGATTCCAATTTATCTGTATTCGTTGTGGCCCCCAAAAAAATCAGTCATGGAGTTCTATAATTTAATTCACAAAAGTAATATACTTTTGGAGACATCCAATATCAATTGACTTTGAATCAATTCCTCATTCACATATCCTGTATAAATCGTTGGGTGATGGAACAGGAGAAAAAGTGTGTGAAGAAAGAGGGAAGTTAGAGAAAACTTTAGTCAGTCCTTCTCACTGTCTGGATTGAGGTTTGAGTTAACAAGCGGTGCTGTGTTTCTCCTACATTAGCAGGACAAAGTGTAACACCTTCGAATTGTAACAATATTAGTGGCCACTGTTTGCAACCTGGAGAAAAAAAAATAAACAAAAACCAGCAAAAAACCCACAAGGATTTATATTTCTACTAGTTTTAAGATCACTAACAAGTAACCATGATAGGAGATATAATTTTTCCTTTTTCAGGTGAAATAGTAATTAAAGCCTGTGTTCTAAAGTGGGAGGAACAACTACAATTTTGGTAGTGTGAGCTACTAACAGAAGGATAGGGCGTGCTAAATGTGTTCAACTGTTTTAATAAAAATGTTCTCATATTAAAGACTCCTCAGGCATGAAACTGAAGCAATTAGTTCTTATTTTTCTATTAAGTCAGTCAGACTCTACTGTCAAAAAATAACAGTACAAAGAAAAATCATCTGGCATGCAGCAGTAAAAAAAAGGTAAGGATTTAAGGGTCAGCTCATCAGATGGCATAAATCAGCCTTGTGCTACTAAAATCAATGGAGCTAGTCAAGTTTACAGCAGTGGACAATGTTGTTTCTTGGTAGCATGTGTGTGCACCAGAAAAGCATCACTCAGAAGCACAGCAGTATCTACAGAAGGGGGAATATTAATTGAGAAAAATGTGGACTGATGCATATAAAGGAAGTAAGAAAGATGCCTTACTTTGCTAAATGTTTACATCTATATTTAAGGCTTATCAAGACACTGAAATATTTGTTCCTAATTCCTCATATTTTTTTTCAATGTTATGTTGTCAGAAAAACTAAGAAATTAGACTGCTAAGCATACCTCATCCTAAAAAATTAAATAGTTGGGGTGTTTTACATGTCAAATTTACATCAGGTAGCCATCACAAATTATTAGGTGGATTTTCAAAAATTAAATAAAAAGAGAAGTAAAGATCAAACTCAGTCTTTGGGAAGACTTGCACAGCAGCCTTGTTAGGTTGTATTAAATATTCCAGGTAAATTACTGTTCATGTTCTACATGAAAATGTAGTACTACATGCTGATTGCAACACAGTGGTGACCAAACCTGGAGCTGTGTCACTAGCTATAGGTGATGTATTGGTTCTGTGCTACTCATGATGGGAAAAAAACTTACAGGCAGAACCTTGTGGGGTTTCTATTTCAGCAATGAAATTACAGGAACAAAGTATGTAGCTTCTGCATATCATGTAACATGAACTGTGCACAAAGGGACACCACCTGGAATGGAATTTCCCTGTGGCAGCGTGCAAAACTGCAAAGTTAAGGAGACAGCAACAGGGAAGATGTCAGGTCTTACAGTATAGAAATGAGGAAAGAGACAAAGAAAAAAATACTTTTTAAGAAGTGAAGAAATTCTATTGCAGGAAGATTCCCTCCCCATAGGGGACTGCTAGACTGCTTTGGAAAATTGTGATGAATTATGTGCCACTGTAGCTTGTACTGTTTCTTAAATCACGTTTAAAAAATACTTCACTATTGAGCAATGTTGTTTATAAACTAAGATCACAACTTATATTAAGAGACAACTGCTTTTTAGGGTATAAGATTTAAAAAAGGAAGACTTTAGAGAAAGGTTTACAATTCCAAGAAAAGTTGCCTTGTTTTGACAGACAAAACAAGTCTCATTTAGATTTACTTACAATAAACTTTGGGTTATGTTCTGCTGAGCCATTGAGAATGGACTATATGGGAGAGGCCTGAAGTCTATAAGGTCTTTTTGCCCTCTTGCACTTACATTAGCTATACAGGTAGTAGACACTCTGCAAGGATTTTATGCATTTTTTTATTTGAATTGAGGGGAAATGACTTTTCAATTTCTCATGTCCTACTGAAAATTTCTAGTCCCTGGATATGAGAAAACACTTTTAAACTGAGCTATGTGCTCCTTAATCTCTTAGACTTTTTGTATATATGCTCTCATACCATGCCTTTAAAATATTTTTCAATATTGTGTTTCAGATAACCAGGATACTAGTTAATTTAACAAATATCCTAGAATCATAAAAAAGTAAAAAGAGAGCTGGAAGGGATCTCATTAAGTCTTCTTTCACTCTTGCAGGCAATATCAACTAAGAATGTGTCAATATTGACAGGCTGATTAATCTTGCTATTCTTTCCTTAAAAAATTACAATACTGGAAACTGTATGGCATCTCCAACTAGTCTAGTCAATGTGTCTTACTATGGTAAGAAAAAAGGGAATTATTTATTTGTATTACTAAAAGCAGATGAAACCTTACATTATACTGCAATGGAATGTGGCAGCTATATAATGTTTGTTAAAATTTTCATATTGATATCTACAGGTCTATTTAATACACTACCATACTAAAGCTAGCCTGATGACACTATATTAAGATAATTATGGTCACACCAGCTGCATTAACCTCTTACAAGTGGACTTACTTCAGTCCTCTGTGGTTTTAGTCATATGCAAAATGAGAGTGATGACAGGTGGGTATTGACACTAATCTGATGGTCCGGTAACAAATTTCCTCAAATTTGTTCAATCTGTAGGATGAGCTCTGAAGCAGAGGAACCATTGCAGAGGAACTGTTATGGAGGCAAAGCAATGACATATAATGGCAAACTAAGTTGGCACATCAGGCACTGTGGTGTAAATTTTCCGGTGTAACTGCTTCTATTTGCTGAATACTTTAATTTCCACCATAAAGAATATTGTTGGGCTTTCCTTTTTTCTCCATCAGATAGCAGAAAATGTTCAGAGAGCCAGAGAGGCACAATGCTCATTTTCAGGAATTACTGCTCACACATAGTAATCAATGTGTTCAATCTGCATAGTTTCAGCAATAGCAGCATCTCAAAACAATGTGCACTTATTCATTTGCACACAATGCCTCTGATTCAGTGTGGGCTG
>JAOXNO010000004.1:20273800-20331544 GCA_028565335.1 Limnodromus scolopaceus
CAAAGGGCTCTTGGGCTGTCCACTATTTATACAGTAAGATAATTGACCTATAGTCATATTCTCATGGGAATAAAATTGCTAGGACCCCACTCCAGACAGTGTTTTGACTATGTTGCCACTCATCCCCCAAAGTCCAGATACAAGTTATCACAACTGCTGTTGTGATGGCCATGGTGGCCAAGGTCCAAGCAGGCGCCAGGAGGGGGCGGGGGGGCAATACAGGGAGAGCACACTGCCACAGCTGCCCACCATATGGCTGGGGGACTGCGAGGCAAGAAGACCTGCCTTGCTGCTGCCCCGCTAGCTGCCAAGCCATGGTGCAAGAAGAGAAGGAACACCAACATCATTTCAGGAAAGACTCCAAGCAGATGTTCTGCAGACAGCCACCTCCCTCCCATATCTGTCCCCAAACCCAGCCCAGCAACTCTGCCTGAATAATCACCCCTATGGGAGGTGATCTGACCCAGGGACAGGAGTTAGACACTGAAACATGACTGCTTGACACCAATAGATAGATTCCTGTTCCTTTGGTGATCTCTTCCCCGAGTGCTAACTGATTTCTTTTTTAATTATGTTTATGGAATTCATTTACAGACACTCTGATGAAGTCACTGGAGTTGGTGAGGTTCAGCTGGGCTAATGTATGCAGCTGGGCCAGCAAGAAGGTCCCTGACTGCTCTGATCTCACGCCTTCCTCTCGCCCACCTGTAGACACTTGACGACTCTCTAGTCTCTCTTTTGGTTCTTATAATGGATTTAATAAGGGAAGTGCTGACACAATCTTCGCTACAGCAGCACAAGTGCTTCCCTCCAATAAGGGGAAAAGTACCAATATAAAAATGGCTTTCTTTGTTCAAAATAGAACAAACCAGATGGTTTCCCAGACTATAGTACCTAAAAACTCTTTCACTGATTCCAGTGTGTACAGTATAATAAAATTGTTCAGGGGCCTCTAACTTCTTATAAGGTATTTTATTGTCTTTATTCACTGGTCTGGATATTTGCCATGACAATAATTGAACCATGAAAAACACATATTTCTTTAAAGCATGTTATAATGCAGTTTTTAAGGAATTGCTAGTAGAGTGTAATAGAAATGATTTTTCAGTAATTAATACTTTGGGACAATTAGTACAGTTGAATAAATAAAAATATTTTATATAAAATGTGTATGGTATTCAGCACTATCATTTCTTAGAGCAACATTAAACCTAACCAACATTTTCTAAACTAGAAAAGGTTTACATAGAAGGAAGAGATTTCTATGTTGAACATTTTTATTAATGTTTGTACACTATATACTTCGTTATCAGCAGCAGAAAATAAAATGCTTTCCATAAATTATATTTATGAAGGTAGACTACTACATGAGGATGAGGCTGATAAATGGAAACAATTATCTGTAAAAAAATAAAAAAAAATTATAAAGGAAACCCTATTCAATAGAAAGTTAAAAGGCACTCTTGTAAACTTTTACCCAGAGGAACTGCTCCACTGAAGCTGTTTAACTAAGGAGTACTATGAATAATCACCACATTGGCCCCAGATACACATTTTCTTCCCCAAAACAGTAATAAGGAGGAAAAGATAGTCATTCATAAGCACCTCAGTGGAGCAAGGGGAAGCTTTTAGCAATCCCAGGTGTGCCGAGTTTATAAGTAGTAACGAAAAAAGGGAAAATGTGGGTAACTATTACTTTACTCTTTAAAATGAAATTAAGTGATGTATCAGTGTAGTTTAGGGAATAGGAACAATTTTGAGGAATGCACAAAACCATATACAAGATTTCTTCAATCTGCAATTTCTATGAAACGGTAAAGCTTATATTAGAGAAACTATCATTCTGCATGAAATGTTTCCTCATTTACCCTGTCACCACCTTGTCCCCACCAGCACTGCTTCCAAATGTTCAGATGCTCAGGCACAGGCAGAAACAAGAGCCTAGCACATGCCAATGTGAGTCAGGAAGTATCAGAATGACAACGTCACTTTTTTATTTCTCTAGGGAAAACAAATTGAAATTCAGCCTTAATGGCCACATGACAAGATAGACCACCATGGAACTGTGTTTGAAGATCCAAACAGTAAAATTAACATATATTTCATACTGGGCAGGATATTTCAGACAGGCATCATCTTTATGACTCTCATGTCAGAGCCTGAATAATCAAACCTTTGGTAATCCTGTCTTGCCCTGCACTGTAGCCTTTCCCACTGCCATTTTCTGAATGTCTTCTACCGTTGAGTTTGCATAAGTTTGTAGAAACTGGTCCTTTTGGATGCATCACTATGGCATGCATGTGATTGCCAGGCTGGAAGGATGAGCCAAAACTGATCTAGAAAGCAACTGTCTTGGAAGAACCATTGAGACATGCTGATAGCTCCTTGCCCCCTCCCTGCCCTCATAAAAATATTCTATGAGTTGGAGAGACAAAGGATTTTACAGGGAACTATGGAAGGCTTTCTATAGGTGAGGTTTAGATAGTAAAATCAGATCAAACCACTATTTCTAGTTTATCATAATCTAGCAGTCTGTTAGGTCTCTGCTATTGGTGGAAGGGGGAAGTAAGCAAAGGAAGTTTAGGCTCATTGGGAGACAGTTAAAGCACAGGGAAAGGACGCATAGTGTCGACCTTGCACTTACCTTATTAATGATCCAGTGAAGAATAAAGTGTAACTAACATATTTTATGAGTCTTTGCAATAATTTTCAAAACCTATACAACCAGATTCAGTGAGATCTGTATTACCCCTTTCTAGACGGTGTACAGTACATTGGCTTTTGGGGTGTTTTACTGTAGTGATTCAGGTGACTATTAGGGAAAGAGAGAATTTTGTCTTCTCTTTCCATATTAAAGAGAGGAAAAATCCATTCTCCTTAGGTTCAAAAGTTTAAAGAAAAATCAAAAGCTTGTTGAAATGAGTTGACTAACCCACTGGCTTCCAATCAGGACATAAATTTTTCAGGAAATAATCTTCCTGTTTAGGTATACCTGCCAATTTTGTTTGTATATTTTACAAAATTGATATTAATGTATTATATGTTCTAGTATACTGTTAGTAAAAGAGCTTATGTTTATCCAACGGCTAAGGAAGGGAGCTGAAAGCTATCTACATCTGAACTATATTCTCAGCTTGGCCATTTTCTGTGTAAGTGAAATAAAAAAAAAAATTCTTAAAGTCTTGGCCGTGATTAGTGCACCTCTACAAATACTCTCAGATTCTATGGGGAAAAGCCCTACAAAATGCAATAGAAAATATCTATTCCAGCCAGGTTGACAACCACCCATGAGATTTAAGCACAGAACAATACACAACAGTGCTATAGATTATTGTAGCAGGCTTAACAAATATGAAAAAGGCATAGTTCCCCTTGAAATTCTAAAAGTTAGGAGTAAATTCTATAGAAGCCTAATACTTTTCCATGGAACCTTTTGTGTTTGTTCATCACTTGCTATGAGGTATTTTGCTGGAGTTCCAGAGAAACTCTCCAACATTTTCCCGTTGCTCAAACACTCCAAATTACTATTGTTCCACTGTGTGTTACAATATTTCTGTTTTAACCAAAATGAAAACAAAACGTTACACATATTTAGGGTCAATCAAATTATTAATTCCAGTTGAATCTTTTACAATTTCCCCAGGTTCAACATCTTAGATCTCAGTAGCCAAAACCGCCACCCTCTGCACTGATACTGACCTAAAGCAAATTAAATTGTGTTTCGTTTACAGTCATTGCCGGAGACATACCAAGGCTCCAACCTTCGTAGTTACATGAGGAGCCTTGGGACATCATATGAAAAGAAGCCAAGTGTAATTAATGGGCAGCGTCTGGCTTCATAAAATCTTCCTGTGCTTGCAGATGTTCAACGCTTTATCTCTGTATTGGACTTAGGCATTACAATCTTTAAACCATGTTTCTCCTTTTTAAAAGAGGAGTTGTGTGGCCTCAATGTTTCCAGGCAATTTCTGGTAGTGGGGAAGGTGCTATCTGCCTTGAGGCCAAGGAGCCCACCAGTTCCTCAACGGCCATTAGTGCCCTCTCTTCATTGCCTTTCTTCTTAGAAGCTCCAAATCTGCCAGATGAGAGGCAGTACATCATTACTGGCAGCAGCTACAACAATGACAATTGCACTCTAGGCACCTCCATGAGCGTGGGTGCTAAATTCATTGGAGATCTATCTCCAATATGCAATTATCTAAGCAGAAGATCTTCGTTTTTTATGGCCCTGTATGTCAAGTCTTTCAGAACACTATAGGTGACAAATTTATACCTTTCAGAAAATAAACTCATAGAAATAAAACAGTTGTTATTGCAGATTAAATAAAATTGTTATCTCACACAACTTAAAAGAAGATCTTGATGTTAATCTTCTTCTTAGTTACGAAAGGTCATTCTCTGAATGAAGGATGAAACATAGTTTTTTAGACAGGACAAATGAGAGCACTGATAGAATAGTTAATGTTTGACAATAAGCAGGAGGCATTGATCAGTGTACTTGCAAAAACTTAGTTTAAAATCTGGATGTTTGATTGCTAGAACAATTAGTGCCATGAATCTTAGTCTGCAGCATATATTTTTTTGTTTTGTTTGGACTGCATTTGGATTCTTGTGCAAGAGAGATGGAGCCACTTCATACATAGTTGTGTATTTTACATAATTATCCCCAAACACTTTTTTTATTCTATATGAGTTATATACATATCATCTTTAAACAAGAATAATGCAAACCTTTTTGATATAAGGCTGTATCCATAGGAAGTGATTTTCACCTAAAATACTAGAAGGAAAAAACCACAGCAGGCAAAGCCTGAAGCAATGTCTACACTGGGCTTTGCTTACCAATGCTTTCACACTGCCTTGAGGGGCACAGCTTGAATTTGAACCAGCTCCCTCTTGTACTTCACCTTTTCTTCTAGACAACTAGCTGGCTGACCCAAGTCTGGACTATGAAGCAAAGATGGGCAGAGCATCTGCTCTGGGAACTGATTCTCATGTGGTATGTACTCGCTCAGCTCTGCCTCCTGAGGGGCTGGACCCCAGATGCATCCCAAGACATTTAACACCTGGCTGGACAGGACACTAGGGGCCAGAATTCAGCTGTATTTGGAAAGAAAAGTAGATGTTTTGTAAACCTCACTTGACACATAACTGCCACTGATAGCACCTGCATTTACAATGTCCCCTGCTTGTATGTTTAGTAAATGCTAACAAACACCCACTCCTATAGGCATTTTGTATCTGTTTCCAGCTTTATTTCTTTATTTTCTCTATATATCAGCTGGGATTAAAAATTAAGTCCCTTGTTATGTGCATTAACTTTATGATCAATGCATTTTATAATGCCAGTCCTCTTATTCTAAAAATTCCATCTTGTCTAAGCAAGCACCTAGGACCACTCTGTTCCTGGAATAAGACAGAAAAAAAATTGCCTAAATAACTGTTTAAGAGAATAATTCTTTTTTTTTTTTTTTTCCCCACAAAACTCCTTATTTTAGTATTCTGTGTCAGAATAAAAGCAACTTCAGCAATTGCATATCTTTACTTAAACCCAAGTTTTCTGGCTATAAGCATTCACCTAGAAGGCCTAAAACCCCATGGAATTATATCAAGCAGGTTACCAGTCATCCTACTGTCAATTTTAGCTGACATATTAATCCATCTCTCCCTTGGCTGCGCTTTGGTACAGCAACTGTATTGTATTAATCAGGTGGAGAGAATTGGACATTTTTATTTTTTTTTAAGAAGAGAGTGTGGGAAAATGCACTTTTCCAAATTTAGAAGCAAAGGTCTAATTCAATCTGAATGGCCATCAAATTCCAATTTCTGGAAAATATTTTATTTAAAATATCAATTTGATAATTTGTTTCAAAATAAGCAGAAAAGATAAAAGAATGTTATTTTTGTGTTTTTCTGATTAATATTTTTAAGGTGTGACCTACTTCTCATGGTGGTTTATTAGGAAGATGACAACTTAGTAACTCTTCAAACTGACTTTACTTATTTACAGATTTCCTTCTGTTATGTATAATTGGAGTACTATTACCTGAGACATGTAGGTTTGATATTTATAATCTGAATAATAGCCAATGGAGGCAAAAAGTGAAACATGAAATCTGGCAAATAGCATAACAGGATAAGGACAAGTATCTAAAACTAGATTCATTCTGAACTTTTGTCTTATGTACTTTTCACCCAAAATCACCTTCCTTGTTATTCCTAAAGAACTTATAAAACTTAGCTGTCTGCAGTACTGATGAGACTTTAAAATTATATTATTATTTGGGCACACAGTGTGGGACTGATGGACACTATTGCTTGTGGTGCATGTTTATACCTTGTTGACAGCTGTACAAGCTGAGAGACTCAGAGACTAAAGCACTTTAATATTTGTGATGGTTTTTCAAATGTGTATTGAGTTTGCATGGCAAGGTTTTGGTAGCAGGGTGGCTTCTGTGAGAGGCTTCAAGAAGCTTCTCCTATGTCTAATAGAGCCAATGTCAGCCAGCTCCAAAATGGAACTGCCGCTGGCCAAGGCCCAACCATCAGCAATGGTGGTAGCACCTCTGTGATAACATATTTTTAAGGGGGGGAAAAAACAATGGTACGATTGCAGCTAGAGAGAGGAGTGACAATATGGGAGAGAACAACTCTGCAGACACCAAGGTCAGTGAAGATGGAAGGGGAGGAGGTGCTCCAGGTGCCGGAGCAGAGATACCCCCCCAGCCTTTGCGAAGACCACGGTGAGGCAGGCATGGTAGGTTAATAGTGAAGCAGATTGGTGCCTGCAACCCATGGAGGACCTCACACCAGAGCAGATGGATGCACCTGAAGGAGGCTGTGACCCTGTGGGAAGCCTGCACCGGAGCAGGCATCTGGCAGGACCTGTGACCCCATGGAGGGAGGAGCCCTTGCTGGACCAGGTTTTCTGGCAGGACTTGTGACCCTGTGGGGGATCCACACTGGAGCTGTCTGTTCCTGAAGGACTACACCCCATGGAAAGAACCCACGCTGGAGTAGTTAATGAAGAACTGCAGTATGTGGGAAGGACTCACACTGGAGAAGTTTGTGGAGAACTATCTCACATGGGAGGGACCCTATGCTGGAGCAGAGGAACAGTTTGAGGACTCCTCCCCTGAGGAGAAAGAAGTGGCAGAAACAATGTGTGATGAACAGACGGCAACCCCCATTCCCCATTCCCCTCAGTCGCTTGGGAGAAGAGCTGGAGAAATTGGGAGTGAAGCAGAGCCTGGGAAGAAGAGAGGGGTGGGAAGAAGGTGTTTAAGATTTGATTTTTATTTTCTCATTATCCTCCTCTTCTTTGATTGGTAACAAAGCAAATTAATTTTCCCCAAATCGAGTTGGTTTTGCCTGTGACAGTAATTGCTGAATGATCTTTTCCTGTCCTCTTCTTGACCCACAAGCTTTTCATTGTATTTTCTCTCTCCCATCCAGCTGAGGAGGGGAGTGATAAAGCAGCTTTGGTAGGCACCTGCCGTCTAGCCAGGGTCAACCCACCACAAAATGGAAAAGGTCTTCACTATACCATGAACACATTGAGCAACTCAATTATTATCTTTTATTTATATTTTTCATGTTGTTCTGATAATTCCCACCATTCTTGAAATAACTGCTACTTTCTGAAATAATTTGAAGCCTGCTTTTTCCTAATAGCTGAAACCACAGCCATTCTCTGCCCAAATACACTGAGAAACAATGTGACATTTCATTGAATCATAGAATCATAGAATGGTTTGGGTTGGAAGGGACCTTAAAGGTCATCTAGTTCCAAACCTCTGCCATGGGCAGGGACGCCTCCCACTAGAGCAGGTTGCTCAAAGCCCCATCCAACCTTGCCTTGAACATCTCCAGGGATGGGGCATCCACAACTTCTCTGGGAAGCCTGTTCCAGTGCCTCACCACCCTCACAGTAAAGAATTTCTTCCTAGTATCTAATCTAAGTCTCCTCTCTTTCAGTTTAAAACTATTATCCCTTGTCCTATCACTCCACTCCCTGATTAAGAGTCCCTGCCTATCTTTCTTGTAGGACCCCTTCAAGTACTGGAAGACCACTCTAAGATCTCCTTGAAGTCTTCTCTCCTCCAGGCTGAACAACCCCAACTCTCTCAGCCTGTCTTCATAGGAGAGGTGCTCCAGCCCCCTGACCATTTTTGTGGCCCTCTTCTGGATCCCCTCCAACAGGTCCATGTCCTTATGTTGAGGGCCCCAGAGCTGGATGCAGTACTCCAGGTGGGGTCTCACGAGCGCAGGGTAGAGGGGTAGAATCACTTCCCTCGACATGCTGGCCGCGCTTCTTTTGATGCAGTCCAGCATGTGGTTAGCTTTCTGGACTGTGAGCACACATTGCCAGTTCACTATGTTGCAAATCAGTTTAACCCAAATAAATTCAATGTGCAATGCAAAGTCTTTGAAATAAATAGAAAACCACCATATTTTTTCATGTTTGCAAATGACTAACATTATGTTTACCAAATACAATTTATTTCTGCTGGTATAAACAGACATTAGAATATTCCATTTCTCCAGAGACCTGCAAGGCCCTCTTTGTAACAAATAATTTGTTTATCTCTGCATTTTCAATTTCCAAATTTTGCACATTGCTAATAATATCATGATAAGATTTTAGAAAACACTTAAATGAAAGTTCTAATAACATCTTTTAAAATCCATACATTCAGTGAAACATAGTTTCCTTAAAATTCTCAGCCTACCAGAGTAAATCTTACCCTATTCCTTTGTTCATCCAGTCTGCAGCTCCAGAATAAATACTACAGTAACAGATTTTTAGCACCCAAAGGACTTTGGGCAACCTGGCGCTAATAAGATACAATGCCAATAGCAATCTTAGTAGACAGCAAAGAGAAATGCACTCAGAGGAAAAAAAAATGTATTTATGTGCTACTGAGGATGCTGCTTGTTCTACAGAAGCCTCTCTGTACCCACGACATCTGGTCATGCTTTCAGGTGCTCTTCCAAGGCTGACTCACAAACACTGAGGGAACAATGGAGAGGCGGGCTGCTCATCTGGCTGAAGAGTTTTATCTTCTGTCCTATATCAAATATAATTGTAGGTAACATCTATGCTGTTGTTTAGGGCTGACATTAAGACTCCCTTGAACAAACCTGGATAATGTTAGCCCCATTTCGTCATTCCAAACACCTTGAGGCTGTACTGAAGTAATCTACAGTTGTGCTTCTTATTAATCTATCACAAGCTGTCAAAGAGCTGATCTAGAGGGGAGTTGCGGTGCTTTCCAAGAATTTTTCTCCTTAGCTATAGTAGAGGAAGCAAGAGTGACACCAAGGGCCAGATGTCATGAATGAGAGTCTGCACTATTCTTCACTTTCTTGCAAGTGTCAAGACATGTTAAGAGTCCTAAGCAGAAATGCTAAATATGCATGCTCAGATAGTGCCAAACATGCTGAGGAAGGGGAAAGCAAGCATGTGTGGTACCTGCTTATGCTGGAGTTCTGCAGGGTTTTCCAGACTGAAGGGCAGAGCTAGCAGGCTTCTAGCTGCAAAGCTTACAGCCTAATCAGTATGCAGCTGTATGCATGGACAGCCCGCTGGGTATTGACTGTACTCATGTGGTCCCCATTGTCCTCAATCTTTAATGTACATATTGTCACAACAATCCTGTAGAGTAAGGAAGTGCAATTAAATTTGTTTTGCAAACAGGAACTAAGTCACAGGCAAATGACTGAACTCTAGAAGGTTTCAGGTGCTCAGTTAGGATTTTGCCAAGTGTCCTGGAGGAAGACTAAGCCTGAGATTGGAGTTAAACTCTGCTCTTTGATGCCATCAGTCGTTGCTTACACTACTAAATCTTCTTGTCTTATTCAGCCATGCAGAAAGAGAAAGACTGCAGAAAATGTATATTCAAATACCTCTTCAGACTTAATCATGATTGTGATTCTTATGTGGTTTTGATAAATATTCAGGTCAACACATTTCTGTTCACGTAAGTTACTGACCTTCCGAAAATACCTGTATTTAGAGTTAGATAGCTTATTGGTATATGAAGGAGAGTTTAAATTTCTGATTAGCATTTACTTCCTACTCTTTTATTACTTTTTTTTCCAAAAGGTTTCTGTCAACACTGCAAGGAAAAAAGTGTTTATCAGATTCTAACTGTATCTGTATTCTATTATATGCATGTTCTATTTCTGTAAGAAACATTCTTAAAACACTTTGAGGTTTGTTTTCAAAAACAAATTGAATTGCTGAATTATTTTTCCTATGCATAGTGCAGGAACATAAATGTTTTTGGAAAACAGTCTGCAATGCCATGTTCATTCTTGTAAATAGAGTGTCAGGGCATGTTAGGTGTACTCAACAGCATTATAATTGCAATTTTGCTAGGATACAAAATGTCAAGACATGCTTCCTGTTCTAAAGAGCACTGCAAGGATACCTACTATATGTTTTCTCCAGCAAGTGCTTAAACAAAATTAAGGAAACCAGGAAATCAGCAAGGAATACAGGGGGCAAAAGGTTAAGGACTACTATGAACTGAAATCGTCTTGATGAGTAAAATACATTTTACTGGTAGGAATGATTTCACCAATTGTCAAGTAGGATTTCTGAATTTTTGCCATAGGAAGCCCCTATCCAGTAAGGCACTCAAGTCCAAGTGCAATTTTACTATGAAGTCAATAGAAGAACCATTTGCATGTTCTGCACAGTGCTGGACAGAATCAAAACCCTAAATATAATGGAACATAATTTCTCACCACAAAGAAATAAAGGCACTGTTTCAACAGTAGTAAATCTCCAGAGCAAGGTAGTAAGTGAGGACCTTGGCAATAGCAGGACTCCAAAGGATCATCTTGCTACAAAGAAAAAGAGATCAGGCCAAACCGGGAAAACAACAATCCGTCTTTGCTGCAGTTTATTTCCCTCTTTAATTCTCTCCAAATTCTAAGTGTCTCTAATGTCTGTTGGGATTGTCTTTGCAAGTTTTTCCCTTGTTGCCCCTCAGGACATAAACTGTCTAAGCTCTGTTCAACAGAAAAGTTGATTTAAGAGTGAAATCAGTAAAGACTAAGTCACTGCTAAATAAAGGATTTTAATGATTACTTATAAGGTTAATGCAAACTGGTGATTCACAGTTTGCAAAACCTTAGTTTGAGCACAATTTATGTTAGTGCACAAGGACGTTTTTATGGAGTGTGTTTTCAGTACCTTGTAATGGTAATCAAAATACCTAAACTCAATTTAAAAGAAAATTCAAGAAAAAAAATATTTTAAATGCTAAATTTATATTTTAAAAATTGTTTCCATTATATTATCAAAATGAAAACAGCTGTTAATTTTCTTTCCTATGTTTTCAGTGGGCACATTATCAAATCTAGGCTTACTTTATTATTCCATTAATTATTGAAATACATATATTGGAGCAGTAAACTTTCTTCAAAAGGCAACTCAAGGATGATGTATTTTGTAACCTGACAAAGAGAGGGAATATGTTTGACTGCTAGAAAGAAATGTAGCACAAAGCATTTAACAGTTGTATTAAACAGTACTTACGGAAAAAAATATTCTTTTCATGAGTAATGCTTTGGGGAGTGGGATTGAGACCTTCCTTTCTTGGATGGCAGATTAAATTTTGCATATATTTTTTCCCAGACCTTTTCTGGTGCTATGGATTTTTAGAGGTTCAGCTGGACAAGTAACTATATCCGATGCAAAGAATGTGCAATGTCCTAGGAGTTGGTAACATTCATACTTTACAGGTCTTTAGAATGCAATATTAGTAATGTTCTCAAGAAATAAAAATGGATGGAACAATCCAACTAAAAACAAATAAAACCTGTGGAGTCCAGCAGATTATATGACCTGTTATAACTTTAGAAATAACCTAATATTAAATGTCTTTCATATACCCCAAAAGGTCATGAAAACAGTCATGTAAATTAACAACCAGAACTTCCAAAATTATGCTTTTGTAGAAGCACTTTTCTTTTATATTAAAGGTATATGAAAGACTTTTATTTCACACTTCTGTGCTCAATCAGAAAAAATTAAAATTGTATAAAAATGCCTTTGCCAGTATGCTACTGAAAACACAGCACCTCCACAGTACGTACAAAAGCCAATGTTTTTCAAAAGGTTAGGAGATGCAGAACTGGGAGTGTGTCTTAATCCAGCAAAGTTCCAACTGACTGATGGGATGACTTCTTTTGTATCAGCAAAATTATCTAAAACTGCTAAAGGACCCTGATGTAACTCAGAAATCGTTAACCAGAAAAGCTTCTCAGTTTCCTTATTTGTGAACCCCACTATTTTTTTAAGCCAGAGAGGTTCAGATAAGTTTGTATAAGCATGAGATAAATATAAAATAATTAGGTGTGAAGCAAGGAACCAATCTAGGGACTCTGAGTTTAATAGAACAATCATCCAGCACAATGATCAGGAAGAAGAAAATCATTGAAATCGTCAGTCCAGAGCATAAAAGCAGTACAAAAGGCAAACAGGGCAGAGGATTGTTAGGTGAGGCACAGAATATAAAGCAGCAGAGGTTTTTACAGCATACGTTTACTTTGCCATAATTGGAAGCAATATTAAACTGCACAGGTGGCAGATAACTATGAACAGTCTAAAACATTTTGTCAGAGAGAGCGGAAAAGAATAACATTATTTGGGGTGAAGACACACTTTTTTCTCATTTACACAGTATCTAATATGATAAAATCCTGTACTGCAATGCTCTACAAATAATTATCATGATTAAAGTCAGAGAGCTTATTGAGAAATGATTAAAAAATTGAAGAACACAATTACAGAAAATACTTGAAATCGGTTTTTATAGAATTATTTTGTACATCTAATGTGTTCAAAAACCATGGCATCCCATAGACTACATAGCAAAATCCCTGTTCTGGGCGAGTCAGGGAGAGTTTTGCCCACGATTCAGATCAAGACCTTGACCCAGTGAGGCCAGCATATAATGACAGAAACCTCTGAACAACCAACAGCAATTAAATTACATTAGAAAGGATGTTATTCTATGTATTTCTGACCTTCACTGGAGTCATTCCAAATTCATATCAGTAAGGTCAACTTTTCTTATCCAAGAACAAGAACGAAGCACAGATTCAGAAGTAATACTGGAGAACGGAGAGGTGATTGATTTGATATCAATTTAACCAAAAAAATATAATTACGTTTTATGGGTCAGAGACTATGAAACAGCAGTTTATATCTTCATTGCTAAGGTGAGATTGTCAAAAATCCAACCTATAGCAGCATTTTCTGTTCCATTTGCAGGGTGATCCTCACCGAAGGCAGATACAACTGAGATGGGTCTGCTGAATCCAGCTTCTCTTATAGCTTTCCAGCATACCCTCTAGTATGTCACTTTGCTTCACATACTTTTAAATCCTCCTTTGAGACTTTTCACATTATCTAGTCACAGTTCATCACAGAATTACTCTGAGTGTTTAAACCTTGTTCTTGGATATCCATATAACAGCAATGTTCCATCAGATGTCTTTCTATGCTGCGTGCCAGCATGATTTTTCTTCTGCAGACCAAGTCAATTATTTTTTCTCTTGACTGAGAAGCAAAAAAGGCTTTTGAAAACAATGAAGCAAATAATGACAGATTAATAAACTAAAGATGTATGTTCTAATTTAATATATTTATTTACATTTTCTCATGACCTTCCATTAATTGCATGAGTCTCATCTTCACAGTCTCATATACCATCATAAACTTCAATATTGCTATTTTAATTAGGTTGAAATAAAATTAAAATATAGTGTCCATTTGGGAAAAGCTGGAAATACTGAAGTGGACGTTTTAAAAAGAACAGAAATAGTTTGGGTTTTTGCAGTTAATATAGTTATTACAGCCCTGAAATTTTGATACATCATGTATTTTTTTCTGTAAACTGTTTGTGAACAGGTCTTCCCAAAAGGTAATGCATTGTTTTGCTTCTGAAACAGAGCGATGCCTCTCATTTACTATTATCTCCACAAATACAAAAAAAGAAAAGAAGTACAAAGAATGTAATTTTAAAAAAATAAACTGTCCCAAATATTCAGTAGAATATTTAATCTTAAATAGTTCTTATGTTTAATCCTTAAATAGAAGACTGAACTAATACTAGTGTAATAATGAGCCAATTCATAATTTACACACTTAAAGAAAATTCCATACACTCAACCTTTGAAATTCATATGTCAGGTATACACAGTTCCAATTAATAAAATTGATTAAAAGAAACCAAAACTTTCTAAGCTTTATCACTGGGAGTGTAAGAGGGTTTAACGTTTAAATACACTAATCAATAATCTATCCAAAGAAGGAACTAAACCAGTTAAAGTATCTGCTTTTAAGAAATAATAACATTAATAATAAAGATAAATACTACTAGAAGGAGGTTCTTTAGGCTATCTGGCCTCATTTAGTTGTGATTTTTTTCTCTTTAAAGTATGCATCTATCTTGAAAAATATTAATAGTTTTGGACACAATTTTCATTTTTTTTTTCTCAAATATTTTGGTACGTGTATATAAATTTGTTTAAAGCTTGTCTTCTTTTTGGACAATTTAGAAGAAAGCTCTAAGTTTATCAAATATGACAAACTGTGTGATTCTTATTCTCAGAAATAACACCAGGAATCCAAGGAAGATTCTTTTTGGAAATGGCTAATGCTAGATATATTCTACTTTTATAAAAATGAAAAAATATTTCCAGTATTTCACTTGTTTAACCTTTCAAAAGGTACAAAACCATACAAAACCAAATTGCAGTGCCCTTAGGAGAAAAAAATATTTTATGATAATCCTTTCAGGAAAACATTTATTGAGTACGTACAAGTACTTAGGGTTTTTTTCTGTGTAAATTTAAATAGGCACAGCCCAGAATTTCATTCAAGTATTTAAAAAATGGAGATGTACATTGAAGGGTGAATAATGTTTCTGACCTAGAAATGGAAAGTCATCTGCAGTTCACTATGAATAAAGAACATTGAAAAAAATGTTATTCAAATGCACAACAGAACAAACCATCTGAATATAACACAAGCAAAATTATTCTCAATTATGGTTCATTCTTTTTTGATTTTTGGGAGGGGGAGATGGTTTTGTTGTGGTTTTGTTTGTTTGTTTATTTTTGTAGCAGCCCATTATCTGGTTGAGGTTGTTCTTGTTTTGTGTAGTTACTCAGTATTGGTGAGGGACAGAGAGTAAGACAGCCCAAGCGGAAGGCAAAACATCTACTCCAACCAGAGGATTTGCTTTTTGTTCATTACAACTCCAGGCCTCCTACAAACTTCAAGGACATGAAGTAACTGAAATAAGAAAATTGTGCATATCTGTGTAATCCATAGCAGTGAAAGCAGAACTACAGACATTTAGTGGTAATCAATATATGCTTTGCTGTATGTTATCAGGGCCAGGTGTTTCATTTTCTCTGTTCTGCTCTGACTTCCGATTGCTTTATCAGGTATCTTTTTTTTTTTTTTTTTTTTTTTTCTGCTTTGCTCCTTTGAGGGGCTCTGGCAATAAGGGTGGGGCTGAGAACGGGAGAAGAAGGGATGCTTTCAGCTTCCACTATCTGAGCTATTTCTGAGCATTCAGCTGACTGGCTGGTCGAGAAGAATGGATTCAGCAACCTGGTTGGAAATTGGAAAAAAGTTTTGACTCCCGCCCATACATCTTGCAAGTTGGTTGATTCACGTTTTGATATTTTTCTTCTTGAAAGGTCTTTAAAATTCCTATTCACAGATTTAAACATAGCAATAAATAAGATACTGCCAGTCAGCATAGGCAGTTCAGTAAAATAGTTCAGAAGGCAGACCAATGGAGTTAAATTACGTTAGTTCTTAAATGACATTTAATTTGACTCCTATGGACAAGAGATAAATTTTTAGACATGTATCTTTCTGGAAGGAAACCCCCCCACCAAAAAACCAAACGTCTTCACACTAACCACATCGTTATCTAGAATTATGTTGTGCAAATTATTGCCTGGAAAAATGGTTTTGTAAACCAATGTATGAGTTAATTGCTTGCAGCAATTCTGAACTATAGAAATAAAAATATGGAAAGGGATTTTAAAAAACAGCACCTTGAAAAATATTAATCTGATTGAATTAGTACAATTCCTAGATGCAATATTAGACTATAAATAAGGAAGTGATACATTTATGGCAATGATCAGAAGATGTATTTCATCTAAAAAATCAGTGAAATTCATACCATTCAAAACAGTAAAATTCTTAGCTCTATGGAGTGTGTCTGACAGTAAGATTTAAAAAAGATCTAAGTGTTTGACCTTTTTTTTAATAAGTAGACTATTTCAAACGAGCACATCTGGTTTATGTTCCCAAACCTCTGGCCTTTAAAAAGTTCTGTTCCCAATTCACACAAAATACCATTCAGGATTGCTTGACATGGTGACCTTCCCTGTAGGTGGCTGGCTGAATAAACCGATTAAATAGATTCAGGAGTTTAGCATATATACAACAAGTTAACACTTGTATCCTGGAACCATTAGTAAAAATACTTACTGTTCTTCTATGCTTTAAGCCATAGGTATAGAATTGAACCGAGATTTTTAAAAATCCACTTATAAATAAAGAAAACATTTATTAATTTCATGTCAGAACAGTTTCCATTATAATGTCACATTTTCTTAGATATAAAGCAACATAAATCAGAAAAATTCAAGTAATTACAACCTTAAATGTCATTATGGTTTCACAGAGATTGAGGTATTGAAGAGGTGAACAGGTTAGGTACATAAGTTGAAATGGTCAGTAAATATTTAACAAACTCTTTTGTACTAGATAAAGTTAAAAATTAAATAGTGTATAGGCTGGGAAGGTTTCATTTTTTTACCATAACCATTAATAGCACATTCACTGTTATTTGTGTAGAGTATAATTCTTTTTGACTTTGCCTTCCATTTGCCTCGAGGACAAGCCAGTTTAAAACTGTTCAGCACACTGCACCATGCATAACAGGTAATCTGTCTAATTAAGGCCTGTAAGGATGTTCAAAGTAAAATATTGAAGAGCTTCCATAACCTCACTTTCACCCTCCCTGTGTACCACAACTTCTGAGACTCAGAGATACCCTAGCCATTAACTGAAGTGTTTACACTCTAAGCTCAAATTTTACTTTGCCAGAATGGTTCATTTCACATTTTACAAGTCTGTTTTCTCATTTACAGGCAGAAAGCAATTTATCAAATTTTTATATTACATTTCTCAGCTCGTTCCAATATTGGATGATATAATATATGCTTGGAAATTCAAAATGCAAAAGCATACTGTGACTTTATCCAGGGACCTAATAAGATTTATATCCACATTCTTTTTTGTGTGTGTTCTTTTGTTGCATTTCAATGAATTATTAATTATGACCAACAATAAAATATTATTTTGCTCTGATGCACAGCAAAAGGAAAGATACCCAAGAGAAAACCATCTGACAGCTCAAAGTAGACATGGCCAAAATATGCTCACAAGTTTCTCATCAAGTATTGCATGACATGCATCTGCCCATCAAATGAACCAGACTGACTGAGCCTTTCTGAAGATACAGATGTAATCTATGGGGAGGTAAAGTCAAGATTTATTACATATTGGGAGGCATTGATTTGATTTTTTTATAAACAGCCAAAGCTACGACAGTGAACATCAAAAGATTTCATTCTGTTTTCCAAACCTATTTTTAAAGGTTGACATATGGGATGGAAATGTATGGTAGGATGTATGTTCTGAAGCTGACAGAAGTCAGATTCAAAGCTGCATGTAATAGCTTTTTACTTAGGAGATTTAAATCATACTTAAACTCAGCATTATGTAACTGCTATAGATATGTTATTACCAGCTGAGAAATTTGTTTGCATTTTACTTTTATTACATTTTCCTAACTGACCTTAACTCTAACACAAGCTTTCAGAATATCCTAGGTAAACACGCTGCACCTTCTTGTCATTTAACTTACACATCTTGGTTTTTAGCATAATGAAAAAATACACTTCTACATATATTTCAGCTACATAGCATTAACATTCTTTATGCATTAATTACTAATAAATGTTGCATAGCAAAAAAACCTCTACAAGTTTCTTTACTTTCAAGGTCATTATAACAAGAGCTTTTGAAACTGTGATGAACAAAATTTAAAAACAAATTAAGTTTCTCTCCCTTACAGCTATCTAGAGAGTCAAAGAACATCTCGTAAAATATTCAGAGAAAATGTCAAGTTCAAACATTTTGGGTCTAGAAGCAATAAAGTAGGACTAAAAATATTTCTGATTTTCTTTTAACTAGACTATTTGGATTTGTTTTGGTCTTTGTCATGCTATAAACAAGAAATTTACAGAAGATAACACTGTGCCCTATACATTAAGATGAACTTTCAATACGACTGTTTTTCCTCCATAAAGTCTTCAATTTAACTTGATGCCTATCAGAAATATATTCAATGGGCTAAATAGAGCTAATTGAAGAATATAGCATGCATTTTACCAAATCCTGAAAAATCACTTTTTATCATATAAGGAACAAAATGTTTCATGCTTATAAAGGATTTCTAAGAATGATAAGAAATCTGCTTTGAAAAAAATCATACCAAAAGCTAACTTAATGCTTATTTGAAGGAAAAGTGATTGCTAATGGATTTTGACAGGCTGATCATGCCTATAATAGCATCAAGTATACCAAATTCCTGACCTTTGACCTTTCTGTAGTTAACTATCTGTCAACTGATTGTTAGCCAGGCTACCAATGGACAGGAGATCCCTTATCTGTTTATATTAATTATAAATACTGTTTTTAGGTAAGACCAATTGACAACATACATTCTCTTACTTTTGATGCTTCGCTTATAATCTCTTTTTCAGCTGCTGCTGTCCATTAAAAATGAGGATCTGATCTGAAATGCTTTCTACTCTTTAACCGGTCTTGTTTTTCCACTTTCTGTATCATTGATTAACTTCCTTAACAAAACTGAGTTTCACCACCCTTTTTCTTCCTATGCCTTTAATCAGTTCACAAGGAAATAGCTAATTCCTTATGAAATGCAATAACAGTTCCATTTTTTAATTTCTCTTAATTTTATTTTAAGGGAGTATTGCCAAGTTGATACTCTCAAGTGGTAACTGGAGGTGAGCTAAATGTTCATCTATATCCTCCTTGTTCTTTGAACAACTTCAATTAGAAAATTAACCAATAACAGCTCAGTCATATATCATGCTTATGTGTTTTATAGGCACTTACAGATTTAAAATAAAATATTTCTTCTGGAGAGCAGGAAGCAAAGTCTTGCCATGTAACGCAAGCACCTCACAGTTTGCTCCTTTCACAGAGCAGCAAAGCTCAAGTCCAGCTGAGATTGCAGAGTCCTGACACCCCTTTGGTGTCAGGGAGTTGTTATGGGGTTTCCTGTGTGGCAGGAGAGCACACCTCTACATGAGTGTCATTTACTCTCTTTTCTACTTCAGAGCCTGAATCAGCACCAGAGTGGAAGCCAGGCTCTCCTGCCCGCCACAGCTCCTGTGCTTACAAAAGTGCTTTGGTACCCCTCTGCAGTGTTAATGAGGGAGGGAAGCTCCTGGCTCCTTTGCTGCTAAGTGCAAAAGGGTAGTTAGCAAAGTACACCGAAAAAGGCAGACCAGTGCATCTGCTCTGTCCTTCAAGTAAGTAACAGGAAAGGAATAATTATAGCAGCAAGAATTAGGACGTTGCACAGGGGAAGTTTCTCAGTGTCTCTCTCTTAAATGCTTGTATCGAGTCAGGAACAATCTGTTTGATTCTTGGTGAGATCAGGTAGATTTTCCATTTCACTGAGATTTGAAAAAAAGAAGACTAACTGTTCTTATATCAGACCCTGTCAATATAAGCAGATCCTGCCCCATGGTAAAAAAGTAATCTCAAAAAGAAATATCAAGCTTTATCCCTGTTACCTTCTCAGAAGCCATATCCAGCTTTTCCATGCCACAATTTTCGGAAGTTTGACAGTTTCCTATGTTTCTTCTTCCTTTCCAGGGAGAAAATGCTCGGAAGAAATGACCCTCTATTATGGTAAATTGAGATCTAGTGACTAATGGCTAATTGGTATTGCAGTTCTTGACCTGATCTGTAGTGCTGGAAACCAAATCTCGGTCTCCAGAGTGTAACCAGATATAACAGGCAGCCCCTGAGTTTATACAGGCAGTGTATTAACAACCCAGCAACTTCAAAACTGTTACCTTAATGAACAGTCTCAGATCTAATAAATTCCAATGTTAAAACTAGGTGAACACACAATTGTTTTCATTTGAGCTGACAGAACTGAAAATAAGACATTTCTCTTCTATTAGTTTATTCAGGGTGAAGAATAGCATTAGAAAAATAGAGGAAACCTTCTCATTGGTGTATTTTTTCAACAGCTTCAAGCTGTTAGCAGTTACATTGTCCCCAGGTATGGGGTGGTGCATGTTATGGCTAAATGATTAGTTTAGAGGCTCTTGACATACAGACTTTTTCTGTTACCCAGTATCAGCTGTGAAAATGTATTTCCAAGCAATTAAACCTCATCTCCTGCTGGCTTGGGAGCCAGGAACCTTCAAATTTCAATTCAAATTCTTCAACACCTACTACTGCTGAAAAAAAATACATAACTCACTTACTTAGAGTCACAAAGAAATCTATTGATATATGTTCGAGTGTCTTTTAAAGAAGAAAATGAAAGACCTGGGAAGAAAAGTTGCTAACACTGTAAGTAAAGCAGATGACAAAAAGTATTCGCTTTTATTTTTGCAGTTTTGGAACTTGCGGCACACACACACATCAGCATGCACAACTGAAAGAGAGGTTTCCAGTACAAAACAGTAGGAAGACAGAATTAATACCTGACTCTTTCCTCCGTTCTCTCAGCCCTAAAGAAGTCTTTCTGACTATACAATTTTTAAAGGAGGGAACCTCTATTTGCAAATGCTTGGATGATAGCTCAAATACAAAATGCAGTATTAACCATATCGTTATTGTATGGCACAGGTCATCAAATACAAAATGCAGTATTAACCATATCGTTATTGTATGGCACAGGTCATCTAACACTGATGTATGTGGCAGCTTGGTTTGTCTGTGGAGAGGGTGTCAGATACCTCAAAGGGAGGAGGAAACACAGCATCACTTTCACCAAAGATTACCGGCTCCTCTGTGCAGATGCTGGAGAGCTGAATATTCAAAATATTCGAGAATATTTCTAACTATATTCAAAGCACATTAATGGCCCTTTGCTAAGAGCCAGCTTGTAGGAACATGAAGGAGAATAAGGGTACACTAGTGACATCTCACTGTTTGCTACTGAATCATTTGAATGGTGCTTTGCCATATGTGTTTTAATTTTAGCATGTGTTTCTTCTGTACTTCAATGTCTTTTGTATTAGAGATACAAATAAATGGGAGAAAGAGGGAAAAAAACCTTGATTATGTTGGTTATACATAAGGAAAAAAATGGCAAGAGTTTTCCTTTAGATGCTGTAACAGCAAGGATGAAGTGTTTGCTTTGGGCAGATGCAGCTGCTGCAATATCCTCTTTATTGTTGCTTGTAACTTGTAGTTATGGTTTTCAGCTTGCATAAAGTATAATCAATCATGCTGACCAATATTTAGCCTGAGTGTGATATAATTTAGGGCAGTTTGATGTGGAGAAGTTTAATAATTTATATTGTAAGGTACAAGTTACTTGAATGAAGGATATATAGCAAAAAGGAGCTAATGTAGATCATGCATATTTTGTAAGGACACAGCTCAAACTAGAGGAATACTGGCTTGTGGGCAGGACATTCTGGTGAGAACGAACGAAGGTACAGGGACGATGTCCTTTCTCCGTGATTTGTCTATTTGAGTAGGGAGGAGGCAACTGAGTGATTCTACCCCAACCTCTCTAACATTAGCAGGCGTGACTGGATATTCACTGCTTCCCATCATGAAACATTTGTATTTTTGACTCTGATGGAAGTACCAAAAGCCACTGATTGCATAATTACCTAATATTGCAGTGCTTCATTGACACAATGAGGGAGTAATGAAAGGCAATGTTGGCTTAAGAAATACCCTGAGTGGTTGGGGCATATAAGCACCCATCAGGTTGGGGAGTAGTCACGTTACTGCTGGATCTTTGGGCTTGTGGTCATGAAATGGTATGCTTGCTAGATGTCTTTTTGTCAGCAATAGTCATCTTACCTGCTAGATTCATCAGTAAGATTTAGGAATATGAAGTAAAAGCCTTTTAATTAATTAACATTTCTTCTCTCATTGAAATCACCTCTAACTTGGACTTCCTACATGGAACTGATATCAGGCTTTAATTACAATTAACATGCTAGTACCCCCCCATGTGTTCTTAAATTGCAATAATTTCCATATATTTATCATACTAATAAGATGGTCAATGGCTTCTTGCAAGATAACAGAATTGAATATTTCTAGGTAAAATTTTTACATTGTTTCTTAAAGAGTATAAGTTGATAATATGCTAATACCATACTACTGGAAGAATATTTTACTCCTTCAGACTCTATTTTAATACTTTATCTGATTTTCACAGATGTCAAAAGTAAGTAATAATTAGAATTGGATGAATACAGCAAACATATTTCTATGAATATTCTTTTGATTTTAAAGGAATTAGTGTAATTTGTGTACACACTGCTCCTGCGATTACTTTCCACAAATATTCTAGTTAATGAATTTGTGGAAAAGAACATACAGAAAATGAGGTACTTACATACACCTATTGTACAAATCATTTTTAATTTAAAGTGTAAGTATTTGGCTCTAAAGTTTTATAGATAAAGTTATCTAACCAGGGAATAGGAATATACTTTATGACCTTCTTGACATGTCTCATCATGGTAGATGCGTGCTGGCTGTTCCCAATCAACTTTTTGTGATTTTTGGCTAGAAGCTAGGAGTAGAGTTGCTCAATTTTTTTCCCTAGATACAACATGCAAGGAAGATAGATGAAACAGAAATCTTTGGGGTGAAAAAAGATTAAATGGAGCTCTGAAAGCACATGACTCTCTTCCATATTGTTTTTTTCTTTTCTTCTTATACAGTGGTTTACAGGCATTAATCTCCTGTGAGTCTCCAGAGGCAGTATTTTCCTGACCACTTTTTCCTGTCTGTCCTGAGTTTCACACACTTTCCAGCAGCTTCTCCCATTTAAACATACTTGGTAGCTCAGACGTGAGGTAGAGTTTCTGCCTCTAGCAAGATCTCTGGAGTACAACTGCCAGAATGAAATGGGCAGATGACCTTTCTCACCACTGCTTAATTCCGGTTTTTAATAAGAATTGTGGTATACAGTATTCAGGCAGCAAAGTGAAAACAAATGAATGAGATGATTCTACCATCCGTCATCATAACACATCAACAGTAGTTCAATTCTCAATAATTAAACTGAACTTCTGGCAAGCAAGCTGACTGTTTTCTTCAGATACGTTTCTTTATTCGGAACAGAAGGACTTCTCACTGCTGATGGCCCATCTTTCTTTTTGTTTAACCCCATATCATTTTAATGATTCTTAAGTCAACCTCTGCTGCCTGTGCTAATATGTCTTTTGTTTGTCATGATGCCTATGGCCTTGTGGGGACTAGCCCGATGTCTCTTACATTCCTTAGGAATTTTCCCTATTTATTTTATTCCAGCCATTTCTGTTTCTTTTCCTTTTCTTTGAATTTTCTTGTCTTGTCACTTTCTATTTCCAGGCTCTTTGTTTATGATTTTTTTTTGAGGCAAGTTAAGTACTTTTACAAATGGGTGTTTACATAGATTCTGTGTTTAAACAAGGGAGTTCTGATGCCATGCAGAAAAGCTTTAGATTAGTGGTAAATATTAACCCTGTGGTGGAAAAGATTTAACCCTGTAAAAAAGGTATTTCTCTTGCTTGAATATTACAGACATCATGCCAAGCTTTCACTTTTCTAGTTCGCAGGTGACTCTTGTTTTGCTAATAATACTGTCAAAATGCATAAAATATCAAACATTTTTAATATCTATTCCAAACTCTGTAGCTGGAATGATTGATGACATACAGTCAATGGGCAGGAATCTTCTAAAATTGACTCTCTCATGTATCTCTGAGGTAATGCATTCAGGTTTGACTAAAGAAAGACCAGTACTGACTAGTAGCTGTATAGTTTGACTGTAATATGATTTATTATTTTGTCTGGATGAAAGAGAAACTGGAAAAGGATTAGGAATAAGAAATAGTCACAGGGAAAATATTGAGAAATAATTATTTTAATTGCATTTAATTACAACTGTAGAAATACATTTAAAAATGAAAATTTTTAAATATAGGGTGAGATAAGACACATTAATCTAATTGTTGAAGAAGACTGATAGTCTGGAAATATGTGCTTACTGAAAGACAATTAAATTAGGTCAAATCCTCTCCAGCCAATTATGTCCATGGCTGTCAGTCTAGCTGCTTTGCAGGAAAAAAAAAATTAAAAAAATCACAGCTAATTTTTGTGACCAGTGTTTAATACCTACCACCTATCATGGTGTATGCAGTGACCCATGACCTAAAAGGTAGTATAGAAGTAGATGCTCAGATTTACACTGTCAGTAGGAATCTAAATAGCTACAGTACCTTGGATTTGCCTATATATTCATTTATGGGTCACTAAAAATCTAACTCAAGTACAGCCTATTGTAGCATTTCAACTAGATGTGAATGAAGGATGTACTTTGAATGTAGCAGCTTGATTTCCTGATCTACAGTCCCTCCTCACTCTAGAGATATGGTCTTCATAAACTAAAATGTGAATTTCCATAATAAGTCCTCAGTAGCCATTCAAAGTTATGAGGGAGGAAGACAAGCAGATTAATAATTATTTCAAAGCAATATTATAGTGAATGATAACAATGTAAGTTTGTGGGTTTGTGACCCATACTGAATGCTGCTTACATTTTGAAAAGTCCTGTAAAGGAAAAGGTTTTCTTCAGCAAATATTACTCACACTGAGCAGTGCCTTTCTCTTTGATTTGCCAGAGGATACAGCACTGAGAGTGCCTCCATGTGAAGTAACTTATTCTAATTCAAAAACAGAACAAGGAACCTTAACTTCAGCTATACTCTGTCCACATAGTGAGTTACTGCTGATTATCAAGTATGCTATAAATTCACATTTCCTCTAACTGCACTCTGATTATTGCATACAGGTGAGACTTCAGACGTTACCGTGTATGATGTAAGGACCACGCAAATCTTCACAGCTTCTTTAAGACTTTTTTTTGTCTTTTTAATCATGTAACATTTAACCACAATAGCTTAATCTTTCTTAATTCCTTGATATTTATTGCAGGAATATTAATTCTGATAGACTTGTTTGTTGTTAATATGGCTGCAACAGAATTTTAGTAGAATTTCCACTGAAATTCAGAATTAATTATCTAGATCATTACTTTGAAGCTACTACTCTGTTATATAGGACCTGTTCTCGTAGCTCTTACCTGAACAAAACTTAATGAACTTCCATAAAGAGGGTGGATGTTGTGTTCATATTGGCCCCACTTAGGCTAAAGGTGGCAGAAAGTGAGCCAACGAGTGCTGGGAACATGAGTTCTAAGGCAATTATAAATTATTCCAGTTTCTGGTGTCAGCTCCCGAGAGAATGCGCTACTTTTTTGATGCTGTAGTCATTTGTAACTATGGTCAAGAGGAAGGAGAGAAGTGTAGACAAAGTGAAGTAATTTATCTAATAGAGAAGGATTATTAGTTGAGGTGGTGTGGTCCTTTTTTCACATAAAGAAAACTTGATTGCAGTTAAAATTCCACTACAGTCAAAAGATGCAAAGTTATTAAATAAAAGGTTACCAATCAGTCCTTTAAATCTCCATGGAACAACAAAAAAGAAAAAGTCTAAAGACCACAGTGAGGGATCTACTTATTCAGAGACTCTCTGCTGACCTTCTTAACAGACTGGAAACTTTCAGATATTGATTGGTGCATTAAGAAAAATGCCTTAGAAATCCTTTTGTATTTAAAACTCCTGTTGTCCTGATCTGCATTTAAAATATTATGAATGGTTAGTGTCTCACTTTGGAATATGACTTTTTATTGCATTATTCTGACAGAGCTTTTTAGCTTCTTAACAAAGTTATTCTGATCTGTATTTATAGTGCCAAGGTCTGTCCATTATTTCATAATATAAGCAGAGATTATAAGTGACTTTGTCATATTACTAGGATCTGTACCACATCATAGATCTTTATAACTGATAAATTATTTAGGGGTCTGTGTATAACAGAGTGTGAATTCTTTTTCCTCCAGTGACCTTTTTGCATGCAGTAACTCATACTCTGAGTCAGTACACTGGAGGCAGAAAACCTCGTTTTTTCTTAAATGAGGACCAATATTATGGTCCCTATTTTAATGGCCACTGACAAGTGCATTTTAGATGTAGTTAACAGGACTGGACTAAAAGAAAATGAAGAAGGTTTTTTAAAGTATAGTCTGAAACACAGGAGAAATATTCCCATGTCCTGCAAAGAATGTACATTGTTCTTGCAATTTCAAACAAGTCATGTTTGGTGACGTAAATACATTTTCAGAGTGAACTCATCCTGCAGCTGTTTCAGTGAAGAACATTTTCAGCTTTGAAAAAAATTAATATGGTTCTCAATAAATGGGACTGTCAAACCATCTAGAAATTGTAGAAAAATAAGATAAGATTTAGCAAAACCCAGCCAAAGCACTGACATTGTAATAGCAAGCTTAAATATTTGGGGTTTAAAATATGTCTAAAGCAGGACATTTTTTTTCCAAAACTAAAAGAATTACTCAGTCAAAATCCAGCTTTTATTCAAAAAAAGCTCTGAATTGAAAAATTCTGAGCAGACTTAAAATTTATGCCTATATATTCAGAGAGAGAGGGGAGATTTAGATAGTAAGCTTTGAAGAGCAAACGAAAAGTTTTTGGTTTGCAACGAATCACAGCTGTCTTTTATTCAGCTATGAGTATACCTCATTCTTGAAAGTAATCTTTGTTGATACTGAAAAATTTTTCTCATAAACATCAAAAACTCTCTGTGTTTGCTCATTCTGCTGTGATACAGGTGTAATTTTATCAATAAGTAATCAAAAACTAAAAGTAAAGCAGCTGTGTGTTACCAAGATGGTTGCTGAAATGGCTTATAAATTAAGAATGTAAATTGATACTCTGTAGGATAATCTAGGCTTCCAGGTAAGGTTTCCTCAAAAAGTATGCATTAATCAAAGATCTATCATAACAGTAAAAACATCATGGCCCTTTACTATACTTCTCCCACAATTTGATGAGTCTATGTACAGCTTACCATTTTGAAAGACTTTTAAAACTCCTAACTTAATAGGTACACTGGTGTTTGTGAACTCTGTCAGGGCTATTCATGTGTCTCCCTGACTAGACATGATGAAGGATTATTAAACTCTGATGAACATTAGTCAGACAGGTGCATCTCAAAGAACAGGATATTCACAGGACAATGAAAAGTGAAATAATTCTAAATAGAAGAACAAAAGAAAGAAACAACCAAAAATAATTGGTGAATACCAGAACTTCAGAATTCTAAGATGTTAAAAGGTATGCTCAAAGCAAGATAAAAAAGTTTCAAAGAGATTGACAGAGGCAGCGGAAGCCATCGAGAAGGGCAGTACTTCTGCTAGGACAGAGAGGCTGTCCTGGATTACATTAATAGCTGGACAAAGCTTGTGTCTGATGTCAAGAGGGAGGGCAGATCACAAAAAGACAAGCAGATAATCTGTAGAGCACTTTGTCAAGAATATCTAAAATTACTGAGAAAACTCAGGCAAGAAAATGCAGACTGGCATTTAGGCAGGATATTTAAATCACAAAAATCATTAGTGAAGTGTTGGGGGCAGGGGATACAGGTTCCTACAGGTTCATATTGTAGTGAGCTGGTCTGGACAAATTTTCAATGAAGGTGGTATTGAGGAACTGGCACTATCACTTATTGGCTAACTAAACAAAAAAAAAGTAGGTGTAGCTCACAGGGTGACTTGGTTTTCCTGTCTATAAGACAAGTTTCAACAATTTCAGCCATCTTAATAAAATACTTTAAAAGATATGAACAGAGATCACTATCAAAGAGCTAGATATCATTAAGAACTATGAGCTCAGCTAAAAATAATTTTTCGTATCATAATTTATTCTAAAGTTATTATTGAAATAAATGTGTGTTTCATCAATAGACAAAACATGTCATACTGTGTTCATAAATCAAGTACTGTGTTTAGGTTTTCTAAAAGCTCTAGTTAAGTGAGGACAGAGTTTGTGTGCTCTGCAGATGTATACGATCATAATATTTACTGGTGATATAAGCTTGGCTTTGATTCTCTGCATTAACTTTATCAATGCAAGATAACAAATGATTGAATGTAACTGAAAGCTCTGCTAGGAAAGCAACGTTGGAATATGTCTTTTGATTGACCTCATAAACAAATCAGTGTTTCTCTCTGGTGGAAGCATTTTCTGAGGCTGCTAATCATCACAAAAGAAATATTATACTTTCATTCCCAACTTAGACAATCCATAAATTAAGGCAGAACTGATTCTCACACCATCAACAGATATAAAAGTAGTTTCAAGAACATATTTTCATTACCTGAGTGCCACATCGTCCTGAGTGGCAATTTAGTCAACCCACCTGTACCAGTGGGAGTGTGCTCATTAGTTAATACAGATTAGATTTCCTATTTTCTGAGGAAAGATATAGAGCTCTTTCCTCTTCCTTTTTAGTAGTCTCCATCTGTGCAGGAGATACTTATCAGTGTAGGCATCACTGGGGCAGTGCTGCAGGAGCTCTGGAGATGGCGTAAAGCCATGAGCTCCTGATGCCAGAGTTGTCAGATGGAGGAGACTGAATTTGCTGTAGAGTGCCTGGGTGACCACAGTCTCTGCTCTGTGCCATCAGTGGAGTAACATGGGGTAAACTCCATAAAGAAAACATCTTGGTTTTTCCTCTCCTCTTGAGGCTTCTTTGGCCTATGCTGAAGGTTTCTGGGCATCAGGCAGCCACCCCAGCATTGCTCAAATTTATAGTATTGTTTTTTCTTTTTAAAAGTTACAAAAGCAAACAGTAGCTATCCTTGAGATTGCTCAGATTTTAAATAGACCTATTCCTTTCAATAATCAATTAAGATAAATTGTAAGAAGACATAGCAGGAAGGAGTTAAGCAAATTAGAAGTATTCCCAAGATTTTAATTCTGTTCAACTATAATTAAAATCAAACAATAGTGCAAAAATAGTTTGGGAATATCATACAATGTAGCTCTGAAAAATCCCAGGAGGAAGTTATAAATGCTTCCAGCAAAACAAAGTAAAAAGAAACATTAGTCAGTCTCAAGCCTCATTTCATCAATGACGGGAAGTAACAATGCCATAAATCACTAGTTACCTTATGTCATATGATCTTTTGTGCCATGGGCCTTTTGATAATCTTTACATTTACCATCATGGGAATATTCGTTGAATAAATATTTACTAGACCAAACACTCTATTTCATTACAACAGGCCTTTTTGTAAACAGCACTGAAAAATGACATGCACATGCTAGGGACTCTCAGCTAACCATCATTTATTATCGAATTTATAGAATAATTCTTTAATAAAGGGTGTGTGAGGAAATACACCTCCTAATAAGAGAACAAGGTACTCATTACAATGACTTAAAATTTAATGCAACTCTTTGAATTGGAAATACATCTGATGTTTGTATAACCTGTGGTATTTTATTCTAGAACTGATAAAAAAGGAGGACACTGAACATGCATCTCAGCCAGCCCTGGTTTCACCTTGCACAATGATGGAGTACTTTGGTCAGAAAATATACCAAGGATGGGACTGCAGCCATGAATACACTTTGTAATACACTTGTGGTCAAGTTATTTTGTTCCAACACTAATGTACCTCTTAATACTGTTTCAGTCTAAGCATAAATATCCACAATTGTTTGTGCCTTCTTAAGGGAAGGCAATGGAAAAATGGAACTTGCCCAATGTGTGTGAACTTTTCTAAGTTCTTTTTTGAAGGAAAACCAGCTACAACAGCAATGTCAGCTTTATGTGAATAAGGAGTTCTGGACTGCAATCATAGTAATAATTACTAGCAATTTTTATAGATTTCTTTTATGCCAAATAGTTCACATTTATATTTTATGCCCACTTGCCAATACAAACAGAAGCAGAGTAATTCCTAGGGTGAAAAAACTGCTATTCTATGGAAAGCAGCTTTCGTTACTATGTGAAAAACTGAAAGGTAGAGACTAAAATGAGAAAATACTTGGTGCTCTGTGAGGCTGGTTGCTAAAATGTGATTACCCATTACTTTTGCTGGTGATGAGAATTTCTCACAGTTTGACTCCAGGGTTAGTGTATTAACTCTGATTGCTGCTGTTAGGTGGAGTCCAGGGAAGCAGAGGAGGCAGGTGACATGTGCTCAGGGGTCCCCTCCACACCCGTACCCCACAACTTCATGCAGCAGCAGCCTGCTTTCCAACCCACAGGGAGGAACCTGCTGGAGGCAAAACACTGGCCTCAAAGCACTTGAGGCACTTGGGGGGACTGGTGTGGGGACCAGTCACTGCCACTCGGGGTCAGCTCTGCTTACCTTCCTATGAATTATTAGAGCAACAGTTGAGTCTTTGGGTAGTCTTAAAAAATAAGAGATATTAATCAGAAGGTATATGTTTATGGGCATCGGTGAATAAAGTATTTTTATAGGTACTGCTAATGAATAAAAGAATAAATTGATAGATTAAAATAAACTCAGATAAACCCGCTCTCAGAATGGTTTCTGGGAGGTGGTTGATTTTATTCCTACATTTTCCACCCGGAGCTGTGTGACACAGACCAGAAAAATGAAGGGGAAAAAAAAAGAAGATAACTTTTTCATGTGGAAGATATTGCAGAGCAGGTTTGGGGGCATTCCACTAGTATTTTTTTTAGTCCAAACTTTAAAATGTTATTCTTTAGCGTGACCTATAGATTGAGAAGTTCTGTGATATTTTGGGGTTCTGTTAGGTCCAAAATTTTGTCATTTAGAAGGATCATCACTATAGGTACTTGTATAATTTCTATTGCTAAAGTATGCTGATGTCACGGGAAGAGTCATAACTGGCAAGCAATTATTTCTTTACTTATACATTGAAACTCATGAGCTGCAGAACATCCTGAACTGTAACCAAATTGGAAATTTGCCAAAATTCCAATGAATAAAGCAACTTAATTTTTTACTTTTGCAGTTGTTAACAGTGAGAAGCAAGTATGTGATTTTTATATAAAGAGATCATGTTTAAAAGACTAGGCTGAAACAACACTGCAAAACCAAACAGAGCCAAAGTAAAGCATTCATGAACATGAAAAAAACACTTCATAGTGCCAGTGCTCATAATTTGACAGAAAGTGGATAAAATCTGTCAGAGATTAAAACAGACACGGAGATGAAATACCAGATTGCCTGTGGCAAACTCTGGGAGCAGGCTTGTTCACATGGAATGGGAATATAACATTAAGATGTGTCAGGCCATGTTTTATCGGTCCATTAATACATGCCTCAGGTATGTTTTCAGGCAAGAGGCCACAGGCTATTAATTGAGATACTTTGCAGTAGTTTAGTCCTGAAACACCAAAAGCTATTCTGTGATCAATCACAGAAAAACAGTCACAAAAATTCCAGTTTAGGAAGAAGTGACATAACCTAAAATATGAAATAAATAACAACTACGAAACAGACAGACAGAGATGACCACCTGCTTTCTTTTACCTGAGGAGTTAGAAAGGACTCTGACTCAGTAGGAATTCCTCAAATGTAGTAAGCCATACAGAAGAAAAAATAAATATATATAAATTAAACTTTGCATGACTTTTATTAAGTTCAGGCAACCTGCAGAGATCTAGTCCAAGCTTAAGTAATTCCATTATATTCTTGACTTCCATTGAAAATGTTACAAATCTTGTCTGTGTATTGAGGAATGCAATATTGCAAAGCTACTATATCCATACCATTTTGAGGTTTAGCACTTATACCTTGGAACATAGCCTTGTAATTTATAGAAGCAGTTAATCACAATACGATTTAAAAGCAGTTATGAAAGCCGAGTCATCTTATGTGGGAAAAGCAGCAGCAGTTTTCAAGGAAAGTAAGAACAATATCCCAGCTCCAACAATCCCACTTGACAGAGTCAGGGTTGGTTAAGGAAGTGTTTCATTTTCTGCCAGAAGTAGCTCCCTGTTGACCTTGACATCCATGAATGTATGCCTTGGTAGCAGATCTTCATTTTCTTGTTGTATTTTTCTGCTAAGAATTTCTATCTTAGGATATTCAATTTTGCATATTTTACCTACACTGCAGTTCAGAGGTTTTGTTTTTCTTCCACACAAATAAGAAGTTACTTTCTTCTCTTTGCCCTAACGTCTTTCCTCTGTGAAATTCAAATAAAATGATTGTTTTGCTTGCAACTTTTGTGGTTTACAGGACCATCCTCAAGTTCAAAGGCTCCACGTAAGAATCACCTCTAAAGAGCAAAATCCTTTCAAGAGACTGAAAAATGTTGTTCTCAGGATAGAAGAATAAGGAGAGGGCCTCAGAGGTTCAGGGTGAAGGAACTGGAAAAAGATGAAACTACCATGGATAGCATTAAATAAGAAACTTTACAGAAATTGTAGCAAGGATGATCAATACATGGGAAAGAGTGGGTTAGCAGGAGTTGCCTGAGGAGAAGAGGATAAATACAGCAGAATCTCCAGGGGGAATAAAACGAGGATAAAATAATTCTACAGATTAAGAGGGTGAAAGAACCCTTAACAAAGTACAAAACCCGAAAGATGTTTTGGTGGTCTCTGAGCCTGTGGCCAGCCACATTGCTCTTGCTTAGCTCAAAGTCATAGTCTGTGAAAGTAAAAGCTGGAATGAGAACAACAAAAAGATCTTTTGAAAATGCTCTGGAGACTGTAGCTTCTTATGAATATATGTGTTCATAGCAGTTGTTGCTTGCAATGGAGAGAACCATTGTTCAAATACATCCTTTGTTTGTGTTCCCCTATAGTTGTGTGCGCTTAGCTGTACCTGCTTTCTAAGTTTTTCCTTCTTCACCTACTAATCACCATTTCAATTATCTTTTCTCTTCCAAATGTATTGTGGCATATATTCTTCCCAAGTAAGTGATTTTCTGTAGGCTTCTTTCCTTTATGTTTCCTATTCATGACCTACCTGTGTATTATACCCTCTGTCCTTATTGGTGTTCACATTTCAATGTCATTTAACATAATGTGGAAAAGCCATTTAAGACTGGAATCATCACCTATTTTTGCAGTTCCAAACCAAGCACTTCTTCCAATTCATCATCTTTTTTTTTCTATTATAGCTCTTTGCTTAGTTGTACAATCCATTTAAAATTCGTGCAAATATTTCAACCAATATATTTTGGGTTAATTTTGAGTGTAGGATTTTGTAAAACACCATATTAAATGATTTATATTATGTTTGCAATGTTTCCATCATTCACTAATTTGGAAATTTTATCTATTTCAGCAATTAGCTTTCTCTAGCAAGTGCTCACCTTCCATACGCATAGCTAGCATAAGCTAATTTCCCCTTTTTTCTGTCCTTCCCAACAACCTTTATTTTAATTTCATTGCCTTCCTTTGGCTAAGTTATGCACTTTCTGGTGCACATATTTTCTATGTAATTTGGTAATAGGACCTGAAACTAAACATTTTTGGTTTCCAATTCTCCTTCAGTGCCAAACTGACAATGCTTGTTATTTCCTTTGGTTTTCAGTTCTTGAAGCCAAACCTAAAATAATTCACCATTGGATTGAAGCTCTCTGGCATTGCAAAGGTTTCTGGTTTATAAAAACTCAATTATAATTACAAATGTATTTATTTATTTCCTAGAGAAAAGATCATACCATCTTTTTTTCTGTTCAGAGAAATTCAAAGGCAAACCAAACTGATTTCATTCAGCTTTAAACTGGCTTATTTTGATTACATTTTAAAAGACAAAATGTTTAATCAGACATTTATTCAATATTTTTCATGCTGTAAAACCCCTGAACAGTTTCTAATTTTAGTGACCAAAACCTAATCATTTAGTAGTGTATATCTTATTTTTTTCTTAAAGATAAGTTTATAATTTAGCATGTAAATTCTCTTCTTAAGCTCTATATGATGGGGATATTTAAAACATAGCAATTGCTCAAGTTTGACACAGTATTTCAGCTAAAATAATCTGGAAATATCTGAGACAAATATTAATCCAGTAAATTAAAATCTTATCAGTAAATTTGCCCATATATCATATATAAGACAAGATACATGTAAAGATTATATGACAAGAGGCTATGTGAGTCTACATGAAGGACTATGAGACAAATCAGAGCAAGAAAGTTATTATTAAAAAAAGAGTTACCTCATTTTCTAAGTGATGTCTTTATACTGGGTAACAAAAATCATTTTATTGTTTGATGTATTGTACTTTTTTTTCCCGCGCTTGAACTGATACCTGATATTACACTCCTTTTTAGCCTAAGATATTATTTCCCACTACAGCCTAGCAATCTTTCTTCATTGGAGCGTGCCATTCCTTGCATGGTTGCATTGGTAAATAGCTTTCTAATAACTTTAAAATGGAAAAATATCATTTAGGAAACAGCTAAAATTAATTTATGTCATATAAAGATGCTATCCTTGAAATAATTAAAAGAAAAATAATTATTAGAAATCTGATGGCTTAGTTTCTGTATGTAGCTTATTATGATCTTAAAACAAGAGCTGTTAAACCAACAGAAGCCCTCTACTGATTTTACTAAGTATTTCACAGGGTTCTATATGATAAGTGACAACTGAATGTCTATTGTCCCCTGGCAAGAGAATATTTAAAACATCAAAGTGTAAATGCAATATGCTCAATTTTATCACCAAACAATAGATTACATACAGCTCAAAGAGGCAGAACTTCGACAGCTCCGTATTAGTGAGGTGCATCACAAAGGGATAAAACAAGACAGCTTTATGGATTTGACAGAAACTTTTCTTCCAAAGTTATTAATTATACTGATGTGTTAAGCAAGTATCATTTCAGCTTGAATTTTCCTTGATCTTTCTAGTATCTTCCATTATCACCTTGATGTTAGGCTAGTTTGTATATCATTTTAAATTGTATGGGAGTATGTTGGTGGAAAAACTGTCAGCACAGATGTACTTTCTAGAAGTAAGAGCTGCAGTAGATTACTTAAGCACATTTTAAGCCCTTGATCTAGCCAAAGTGACATTCAACAGCTGTTAGGTTGCAGATGTTCCACAAATATTTCCTGGGCTGCAGATACAAAGATTGCTCTTCATTCCAAGCAAGAAGCACCATCTTCCTAATACCTATTATGGTAAAGCTTATTATGTCTCAATATCTCCTCAGAGTAGCTCAAGGACACACATTGCAGCAAACTGTATGATCCAGAAAAACTAATTAAGGATAACTTGGCAGCAGTTCATCTCCTGGAGGGTGGACTGAGAAATATCTGTGTTGTGAGAGCTCCTAGCAATTAAGGAGTTTAAGATTTATGGTCTTGTATGGATACCCTGATTCCTTTTACTTTGTTCCACCCTGCACAGATAATTAAGGTCTCGAGTCCTTGTTCTCCGGTGGTCTGGTCATTTAGGCCAGCACAGGGTTTGGTGTCAACAATCAAACATACAATCAAATTAGAAAAGTACTGGTGACTGCTATGCACTTTAGACTGCTATAAACTTTTTCTCCATCTATATTGCTAGTTCTATTTTTCTGACCATAGCCTGTCTACCCAGGAAGCTTTGATTAATGGTATTTGTGTATATAGTTAAATCGGGAAAACTACATGGACTCCTTTATAAACAACCAGCTGCAGATCATGAACAAAGCGAGGCTATATAGAGAGTTGTTTTTCTACAGTGACAAACTTAGGATCACTCAGGTTTCCTATAATCCTAAAGTGGATAATAAAATTGACAGCTCATTTTGTATGTCAATCAGGAATCCAAAACATATTTTTCCTTTGTTGTGACTGTTATTATCTCAAATAGACTACTTAAAGCAATGATACCATCTTAGGTTTTATTACTTATGTTTGGATGTGAGGCTGCATAAATATAATTTAAGGATAAATTTTAAATCATTTGTACTGAAACAAGTTTTCAGAAATAGATTGCAGTCATAATTAAATAAATAATTCTGGTTCACCCCCAAAAATTCATCTGATGCATGAGCCAAAGCTCAAGTGAGACGTTTGCCTACAGAGCTACAGAGGAGATGTGACAGAGGAAATAGATTCCTCATCAGCCCCTGGTATTGATGAGAGAGATGCCTTCAGAGTAGGAGCAGTCTGATACAAATAAGATTTATTCGCAAGTACTCAGGGGGATGAGAAAAAGATTCTTGAATGGAGTTACTCTAATTTCTGATAGATGTTGACCAGTATGTCTCCCTGAGGTGAAATGTCTTAATACACCAGAAACTTATTAAGCTCTATTAACACATTTATAAAACAGTGTTTAAAAATTTAAGTTTTTACTCTCAATCTGTTTTTTCACTTGTGCTCATAACTGTTGTGTAGTTCATTATTTATTTTAATACTTAAAATACAAATACTTGAGGAGCTCAGTGCAGTTGAAGAGACCTTTTACAAAACTTAAACTTGCAATACAAAAATTATATTAAACTGCTTAAATCTGATGCCAGCTGTCCATACAACCATAATCTAATCCAACTCTATAATTTAATTATATTCTGTTAACAAATTCCCATCCAACTCTAACTTTGTTCAAGACACCACGTGTACCATCAAGGATAGCTGCAGTAATTCAAAACAGGTATGAAGATATTGACTGTCCATCAGAGAGAACAGGATGTAGAGATAAAAGCTGCTCTCGGTAATAAGAAGTGAAGGAAATTTATATGATGTTCCCACCCACGGACATCAGGCTTACTTCAGACCTCATAAAATAACCCACAAAAAAATTTGCTACCAAATGTTGCCATGTTGATTTAATATGACACAGATCATTCACTGGCTAATAAAAAACCTGATCTATTCTCCATTCTTCCAGGCCTTGGTGTTACTATCAAACACCTTTCAGTAGATACTACTGTTGCAAATCCTCAATAAATATATATAAACATAGATGAGATTTTGAGAAGCAGGTACCTCTTGGTGGATCTCAGTTCTATACAGTTACACCACCAAGAATTTGGAAAAAAAATCAGTTTTTAAAGTTGCCAATATTGTTATAATTTCTAATAATTTGTAATTTATCTAGTTCTGAGTGGAGTGCACTGCAAAAAATGGAGTAAAATTACAGTCTAATAAAATTCTAAAGAGTCTGAGCAGTCATCTATAATTATACAGAGGTCTTAGAAACTGGTCTTTCAAAAAAGTTGTACAAACCCCATATACTGCTCTCATTCAATGGCATTTAAAATTACATAGCTACTGCTTGTCAGTACAAAGGACTGTAACACTTACATGATTAAGTAGACATATGCATAGAAGAGATATGCAAAGGTGTAAGTAGCCTATCCTGGAACAGCACAAACCCTGTGGATAGTATTCTGCTTTGCCAATAGAAGAATGATGTAGTGCAACACAAATGCGTACGCAGTTAATAAGCCAGTTAATCATCGCAGCAGCTTGGTTCTTCTGGATTTAAAACCTCCCCTTAAAAAAACTCCAACAGAAAAGCAACTTCCCTGCCCCAGGAGCCAAACCTTTTTTTTTTTTCCATCAGCATGCTGATAAATAAAGGAGAATAATTATTCCTTAACACAATTTTTTGAAGACTGTAAATCAAAAAAGAATTTCTTTAAAGAAGGCAATTTACAAGTTTTTCTTCCTTTTAATATTGTTAGTCAGTGCTAACACTGTCTAATTGTTTTAAACTGCCTGATTTGCTGTTTCTATCTAGTAGCAATGTGTCACTATAATTACATTCAACACCAGAGTTATATAAACAAGAAATTGTGAAGTTGGAAAGTATCAATAACTTGAGCAATATCAATTATTTTGAAGAAAATATTAAATATTTTTCTAGATTTCTGATTATTTCAAAGATACTATGATTTTGCAAGTAACATTCGCTTTGCTAATAATCACTTTGGAATAGAGTCCAATGAATATTTGCATACATAGTCATTCAGAAAGCACTATATAACCATATTAAACAACTCATCCTATTTGGATGGGCAAAGTTAATTTAAGCTAAGGAACATAAAGCACTTGTAAGTATCTAAGGGAGAAAATTGATCAGCAGACCCAAACACATTTCACATTTATCAATAACACATTGCTTTCTGAGGTTGAATGTTCTGGAAATGGAGTAGTCATTTTATTAATTAGATCCAGTTCCTCTTCATGGCCGTTGATTGTCCTTTACTTAGGAAGAGAGAATACTGGATAGTTACAAAAGAAATTAATCACACAAATGTCTCAATTGTATATATAATCAATTACTCTGCCTATTTTTTCCCTTGGACCTACCACTTAATCTTATTTATACTGTTCAAGTATTGTACCTTGTTCTCAGACACTACATGATCAATTTTCAGCATATATTTACCCACAAAGCTTTCTTTAATCAAATTTGTCATGAGCACAGGTCCTTAGAAGATATTTCCAGTAATAAATGCTGTACTGCCAGTTAGATTAGTTTTGTACAGTATGTAATGAACTGGGTTTATTTTGACTAGAAAAGTACTTTTACCATGATTTTCAGCTTGGATGTCTTATCTCATTCATCAAACTCTTGTCAACAGAAGAAGAGAGGAAAAAAGCATCAGAAAATCTTGAGGCACTTTCATTGTCACACATTTCTGTCAATCAAGGTAATCCTGTAGATAAACTGGACCGTAAGAATGGAAGTGATTTCTTTGTTCACAACTAATTTCCACATTTTAGACAGTGAGACCTCAACACAGATGATACCATGTTGATCTTTGGTCCCAGTTCCCACAGCATATTGTATCTAGATTGTCTAGTTCCATTTTTTTCATAATTTGATCTGTCTTTTAAACATCAGCAGTCCACATTAATACAGTGAGCTATGGGTGTGGAAACCAAGATTAGGACATTGCTGGTCCTATAACCATGTATATCTAGTCAGCACAGCTCTTTCAATTGTAAGGGAGAATACAGTCTGGTTTTATTGATTTAAATAAGAATAAAATTACAGTTTGCTGTCTCTTGTTGTTAAGAACTATTTTTGCATTGGTTTCCCTATGGAGGCACTATTAACACTTATGTGCCTTCATATACCCATCCACTCTAGACAATACGCAATATCTCTGTTTTTAAAATGCCTAAGTCTCCATTACACTGAAGCACTCTCGACAGTTAACACTATTAAAATTAATTGAGATGCAGTTGCGACAAAAAACTCTTTTCCATAAAGGTATTTTGCTAATACTAGCCTTTTGTAATCAGTATGAGTATTTTCTGACATCCCAGTTCAAGTGGTGAATTTCACTAGCAGTTTCGAACATGTTAAAGTTTTTATTGATAGAAAAACGAGAACTAAAGAAGCTATGAAGTTAGAAACAAAATAAGCAGAAAAGACAAATCCTGTCTCACTTTGGTGCTTTTCTTCTGCTATTCAACTTATAGGTTGGCTCCATTTGAAAAATTGGTGTAAGCTTCCCTGGGCATGGAAATGTCTGTATAAAAATCACTCCTTGTAGCATCTATTCACATTTTGAACAGACAATCTTCTTTTTTTAACAAATGTTTTACTAAAAATATATTAGATCTACTATATTTACAGGAAAACTTCGATATTTACAGAAAATCTTGACTACTTTAAAATCAATATTTACAAAAGTTTTAATATTTATGGTACCAAGATTTTGTGAGCTGGAAGTCTAACAATTTAAATTATATTTAATCTTGGAATTTTAAATATATAGGAAGATGGGTAGTGAATTTTCAGTTCTTTATGCCTAGTTCCAAGTACAAAATTGATGTAAAATCGATGTGATGATTGACATTTGCTGTAAATTTGTTCCACAACATTTATCTATCTTTCATCCTATTTGGGTGTTAAACATAAATATACAGCTGAAAAAACATGCAGAGGTTTTATATAGTGGCTATTATATACTGACTACCTCTTCTGCCCGTGGAGAAATATTAAATGGGAAAAAAGTACAAAAATAAAGTAAATAAAATTGTTTTGAATCCTATTAAAATTAAATCACCCTTATTTTCTCTCCTAGGCCATTTCTGAATGCAATGTAATTAAAAAATGACAGGTCATGAAATTTCATGAACTGCTTTGATTTCATTCTGTGTGGTTGTTGGTTAGAATCCATAAACCCAAATCAAGAAGCACCATCATTTTTGTCACCAGTCTCAGCAAAGACAATTTCTAGGTAATCTCTTAAATCAGATTGAGACATTGTAAAGTACTTTTCTTCTTCCTGTCCTGCAATTGTTTTGTAGCTAAACAAAGATCTTCTTTGTCTTCCCATATCAATATAGCATCTTTCAGGATGATTACATTTTATTAAAAAGAAATTAAAATAAACCCCAGCAAACTGCATGTTTAATAAAGGAGGGAATAAATGCTTTAATGATGATTTACATTTCTCATGTACATTTTAGCTAGAATAATCCCAAAGTACTTTAAACTATGTTTTTTAACATACTGGGATTTGCACACTAATGCATTGATTATGACTCCATAACTGGAGGCTAGAATTTATCCTCTTCTTTATGGATTAATTATACTGTGTGTCATCCTTAATCTTACAGAATTTATTCTTATTCTAGAGAATGAGACAATGTATTTAAAATGGATTTTTCTGAACATGTTTGTAAAGCTCAGCCTTTTCCATTACTGTCATTAATAGATTGTTTTTAAAAATTTAAATTAAACTAAGCTATTAAACTGAGCATTGGTTAGTTTGTTATGCTTTTGTTTTGATAAGACAGTTCTTCGAGGCACTTTTAAGAGGTTGACCTTGTAACATCAGAAGGTGCTTTTCCACTCTGATTTCATGCTGCAATACTAGAGTTTGGACTGAGTCAATGTGGGGAAGATTTCTTATTGTTTGAGTACAACAATTAAAAAAACATTTACCATTAGGAAGTTTTTCCTAACATCTAACTTAAATGTACTTTGCTTTGGTTCAAGTCCATTACTTTCCATCTTATTCACTAGAAGTGGAACCATTTATTCTGTTTTTCTGTGCAATGGTTTTTTCTATGCCTGAGGGCCATTACGTACATCCTTTAAGCAAGTTATTTCAGCTGTTCATAAGGACTCTGGCTTTCCTTTTTCTCTCTTCTGCAGTTTCTTCAACTGGTCCACATAGTACTCCAGCTGAGGCTACCCCGTTTCTGAGCACAGATGGAGGATTACCTTGAGCAACCTACAGGTAACATTCCAGTTAACAACTGTGCTGAGAACTTTGTTAATTGATTTGGTTTGGTTTGGTTCGGTTTGATTTGGTTCAGTAGAAACATTTGCTAAAATCTCTGCCTGGTTCCAACAGGCTGTAAGAATTAGAGGCAAGAGGCATAGAAAATGGACAATGGAAAGAGGAATCACCATGTGAAAAATAAAAAGTCAAACTTGCTTTAAAAGAGAGCAAGCAAGCTGCCCACCATTCCTCAAAACCAACTCACATTAATTGGCATTTTCTCCTATTTTTGAATCCCAGGTATGAGATATAATTTTTGATAATGGCATGATACTGTGTCTGATGTTGTACCAGTGATAAATCATAAACCTCGGGGTTTTTTTCTGCATAATTTTTTTGTAATCCATTGTTCTCTATTCCTGCCCAGATTCACAGTTTTGTACCTGTCCCTATTGCTCTTCTGTTTCATTTCTTTCAGACCTTTTTTCCAACTTGTCCACATCATTTTGAATTTTAAATCTCATATATTTTAATTCCCTTCAAAGCCATTAAATAGCTGTTATCTGCAAATTTAATAAATATGTTCTCTATTCCATCTCCTTGGTCCTAAATGAAAACATTGAACAGAACTAAACATCCCCTTTGCAAGTGAACCATTGATAGCTGGACCTACAGTACAGCTTATCAGTTTTCCACTTACAATAGTGAATGAAAACATACGAAAAATGGTTCATTTAACCATAGTTAATCTATTTGGTTACAAAGTGCATGTTTGGCAAAACCCGATTGCCAATTTCCCAGGTTTTGAAGCAAATCTGTGGTGCATAGGTAAACCTGATTGTTATACAATGTAATAAGTTGTTATTTCAGAATAAAGGATTGATTTCGTTTTTCACGTAACACTACAATAGGTTTTGTTGTAACACAATATGGCTTTTTTCCAACAGTGAATCAGCACAATATAGGCTTTTAGGAAAGGGAGATGAAACCAAAAAAAAAAAAAAAGTTATTTTGCTCATATTGGTAGGAGATTCTAGTACATAGAATAGTTGCCTAAAGTCATATTGACAAATTTATTCTATTCTTCCTCTATATTTTTCACATATTTATGCTCTACATGGTGTATTCTCTCCCTATTCAATCCAAACAACTGCAACACGTACTATATTCTTGTGGAAGAAAGATGCAAGCTTTGGTGGCTGAAAACTAAAGAAGACAAGAATCTTGTGATAATGTCAGTCAAAATGCTTTAATAAATCTTTTATGAACAATAACATTTTTACTTCATGTAAAAAATTATCCACTATCTCTGAGCTTCACTTCCTTTAGAAAAAGTCTATTTTCGATCGAGAAAAAAACTTCAATAAGAATTATCATTGGTTACTTGAAAAATAATTACCTGTCATCTATAAATGCACATACTTATTCCAATTAATATTATTTGAACTTGAACCAATGATGCAATGATTTTGTTTGGTTTTCATTACTGAAATTCCTTTTGACTGACTATTTAGTTGAATAATTCATTGTATATGACATTCCAATTAGTAAACAATAAATTCAGTCCAAGGCAGAAGAGTAAATTACATTTTCTGTACCATTCACTTCTCTTTGCAAATAGGCAATAAGTCATCACTTAAGACACTGCTCTGGAAAAAATGCTACAGGATGATGGATCACATTGTTAATCTGAATGAGCAAATTGCAGTCACTTTTTTAATACATGGAACCCAAATTTGTTCAAAGGCCACACTTCTGAATCAGCGACTGACAGAATAAATGCAAATGCATAAAGACCTTTTACAAAGAAGTGTTTTTCTAAATTCTCTGAAAACACAAACACAATTGTTCATCATCATTTAATTGAATTATGCAGGAATTTATGTCTGAGAAGCTGGCTAGATAAACAGATTACAAATCTATGTCAGTGTGTTTCAAGTATTAAAATAGTTTGCAGCTTTCCCAGATTGTTCTATACCTTTTCAAAAACTTTCTGGATGCAATACCAAGTTACTTCACTTCCTAAAATAGCCTGAGTTCTACCATTGTTTTAATTTGGAAATGTATTTTTTATCAAAATACTACATTTTAGACTAGAACTGTGTACTAAAAAAAGGCATTCATCTAAGCTGCCTCTAGCTATTGCAGTTGCAAAGAGCATAATTATCTGTCACATTTCAGTGTGTTTGTAATGATAAGACTGATCCAAATGGGAACTAATGCATTACCTGGATGTCTTTCCAAAGGAGAAACAATGAAGAAACAGAATGGACCATGCACAAGGAAGGGATCCCACTACCCTCACTCATGAATGACATTTCTGCCTTCAAGCTCTTTCCTACTGCTTCTTGTTCCTCCAAACCTACTCATCTATAATTTCATTTTATTTCATCATTTCACTGCCAGGTAAGCCTTAGGGGAAATAATTGCTGCCTTTTTTCCTGCACTCTCTTTGCAGTGTCCTCCCCGTCTTTGAATATCAGGAGGGACAGCATTGAAAACACAGGATAGGACAAACTCCCTTCATTTACCTTGAAAAAGCTTGTCTTCAGCCATCAGATACAGACTGCTGTGGGTGATATTGTTCTGACAACTTGAAACATTGACCTGTGTTTCTATAGCCAAAACAATTTGGAAACCTAAAATCAAGTTTTCCTTAGTTGAGCGTAATAAAGATACCTACACATTTCAGGTGGTTTCTTCCTATTTTACCACCTTTAAAAAAAAATGATAAAAAATTCTTCAAATAGGTGCGGGTACATATATTTGGACCTTTGCAGTAAATTAGTTGCTTTTAATTTTGGCTGAGAAACTGTATATCTGGATATGGACAGGACCCAAAGTGTCTAGGAAGGCTTAAATCGCTGTATCACGTGCCATGGCTGCAGTGTCTCTCTGCCAGCCAAAGCAATGCTTCAGTCACACCAGGCTCTGCAACTTGAATTAACTCCTTGATAGCACAGTTTTAAGAGGCCTGACACATATGATTTTAAGATGACTGATAATTTGTTCTCTTTATTCATTTTCACTTCATTTAATGCAAGATGGATTTGTATCAATCTTTTTTACAGAAACAAGGTATAGAAAATGTCTGGAAAGTTGCAATTCCAACCCTGCACTGCACGAGAGTCAGAGGTACTGGACAGAAAAAACTGGGCAATATGGAGGACAATGCTTTCCCTGCTGATGTCAGTGTTTCTGGCCAAGCTGGCACCTACTGAAGAGATGATTTCTTACCGTTACCACGGCACTAGAAAATGTCACCTACTATTAAGAAATTCATTTTACTAAACTTGAATTTTGACATCACTTTTCCAGGAAGTTCTGAGTTGCTAGAGGCCTCGAAAGATTTAATTTTAAGCAAAGAGACCCAAGTGAAATGTTTTCAGTGCTAAATTGGAATTGAAAGGTAAAAGTTATCTCCTACACAGTCATGGCTCTGCCCTGAGTGTATTCCCTGGTCTTTCCCTGCTCTACTCCCTACTGAAGTAGATGGAAATGATGCAGTTGGGAAGTTAGTAAAATAAAAGATAAGGAATATGTACAAATTGGTAGCCTCCTTAGTTAAACTTTATATTAACTAATTTTATTTAAAAGTTGCCTTTTCATTTGTTTTTTCACATCATTTGGTTTGGCATTTTAGCAAACTTCTTTTTAATGCAAATTAGGTGAAAAATGCTTTCTGCTTTAACATTAAATCCCTTGACTCTGCTCATCTTCATCACGACTTTATCCTATCCAGAGCACTATTAAAAAGTGCTCTGCACACTACATTATTGCTTAATTATCCTACAATGTGTTTTCATTGACAATCAAAAACTCAAAACTGCTGACATTAAGTTACAAATAAACACAAACATCTTCTACCCATTATTGATGGCACAAAATTAAAATCATCTGGGTGGTATTTGTTGGATATTGTGGTCATATTTTAATACTTGAAAAAAAACTAAACCAACTTTAAAGGTTAGTCACATCATATTTTTACACTTCACAGAAAAAACTACAAAAGACATCTCCAAATATGGGACCCAAAAGTAACTGTGGGTGCAGCTGAAGCCACTGAGTTACTGTCAATAATAAATATCTAAAAATAATCCTCTCAACAAGCCCACTAATCCTTTGAAACACAAAATGTTGTTCATTTTTAAGGATTAGAGGACAGACCTATAATATAAAAATATATATTTCCTTAAAAAATTATATATTTATGTATATTTATCTATAGGCGTTTCTGATAAGAACAAATTAAATATTTAAAGTGTCTCAATTTATTAAACAGTGTTTAAAAACATCTGGGTTGCATCCTTAATAAATATTCATTTATCATATGATCAAGTGTAAGTCTGAGCTATTCTACTCACAACTAAGTTTGTTTGACTACGATTTTTAAATTTTGACAGTCATAAAAAAAGCAAATAATTCAAAAGTAATTTGGTTACTCAGCTTCTAAAACTGTCCATTTACAGCTCCAAAGGACACAATATATTTCATATATGGATAATAAAGATTTTATTATGCAAGTGTTTCTTTACTAATCACTAGGCTGAAAATATGGATCACAATAGTCATACAAAATATAAAAATGCTTTCAGATAAATTTTGATTGTTGCTGTATCCTACTGTTTGTCACTTTCATAACTTAATTTCAATAATAACAAAAATAAGTTGGACTTTTTCCATGATTAAATGTGTTAATAAAGTAACAATCATAAAAAAGAACACCCATAATTCCTCTCCCCTTCAAATTAAAATTAATAATATGTGTTTTCTGGGTAAATCTGTTGAATCTTTGGCAGTCTAATAGAGTGACCGCAAGCATTAATCATATGCTTTACTCCAGTTGAATGTTAGAAACATTGTTTAGACATTAGAAATGAACACATACTGTGTAGAGTGCTGTACAGTCTATAAGGATTAATCCTTTATTTTATTTTTTTTTTACCTGAGGGCTTGCAAAAGCTGCTGATGTAGCCACAGTAATACAGGAATTTTGAAATTATAGATTTTGTCATTGAGGTACTTTTGCTATTTGCACCTAATTAATTAGTAATAGATGTGGAAGCAGCATTCTGACCTAGTTATAAATCTCTGTGGGTACATGTATATTTATAGAATTCCTCTTTGGACTTGATCATTAGACAGTGCGCAATAAATGAACTTTAAATGATTTGCGGTGTTGGTTTCTTGTCAACTTTCACAAACACCCTGCCGAGCAGAAATATTTATAACACAAGCACCACAAGTTAAGTACAACTATCCTATAACATGTCCTGGTTTTAAATTTTACACACCTTATTGACATTTTGAACTTGCAGCTCGATATGCTATCTAGTGAACTTTTACCTGTGATGAGACTGCTATTGATCCACACAACATCTAAAGCTGTTCTGATCTTTAAAAAGGTTTTGTTTTTTTTTTTTTTATTTACTTTTCCTTCTTTAATACATATTAAATCCTTTCTTATTGTCTGATGCACTAAACTCACCTAACTATAATACCAGTCTTAGGATGGATAATGCTTTTCAGCTATACTAACTGTCTAAATTTATGAGCACAGCTGGTGTTCCTCCCTTATTGCTTTATGGTGCTTTCTTGTGGATTTTTTTCTGATAATATCTCATCCTTACATATCAGAAAGAACCTGAACATTAATCACAAGAATACAGAGAAAGGTGTCTCTGTATTAGAAGCCTATGATTTTTTACAAAGGTAAATCTTTTCGGTTGAATTGTATACGCACATACATATCTGTACAATATTCTCTTGTGAACACCTGCAAACAGTTGAGTTTAATTAAACTGCAGCTGTTGCTGACTGAGAAGAGATATTTACCAAAAAATATGCTAACTTTACATTGTCTTTCACTGTACATTTTTTTTACTCCCAATTATCTGTTAGCATTTTTTTTAATTGTAGAAACATTTTGAAATAGGAGCTGTGTAATTAAGGACTAAAAATCAAAGTGCTGTCTAAAGCGGTGGGCATGCAATGCAAGTAATGGTGCTCCCTAGATGAAGACCTTAGAGAGTAATGTATATGCAAATAATATCAGTTTACTGAGCACCTTGAAAGCCAAATTGCTCATCAGTAGACATTTGGGAAAATGGAGAATATTTATAGGTAAAGTAATGCAAGCCCCTGAGTTATATGCCATCTTGCAATAAGACAAACTAGCAATTAGGCCATTTCCTAATAAGAGGAAAGAAAAAAAAAAAAAGAAATAAAACTAAGAATAGAAATAGACAATACTGATGCTAGAGACAAAATGTAGCAGAAATTTATTCATATTTTTATTTTGCAAATAATATATTAAAATCAGCTTGTTTGTATTGACAGTCAAGGACCATGAGCAGCCAAAGAAATTTAAAGGTACTTCCAGTGATTCACAACCTAAAGTTACTTTTCTGGGAAGCCTTATTACTGATAAACTAAGCAAAACAAAATTTCCCATCAATGCTTCCATTTAATTAGTAGTAATCAAAAGCTATACCTCATATTTCCAAATTATCTCACTCTGAAATCACCACATTGTTGAACTGGGTGGGAAATGATACCTTAAGCAGCCCAGATCCTTACAGTAATCAATTCTGATCAATTATGATTCTTTAAACATTGAGTAGAAACATACACAATGGAGAAGTATAACGTCCAAAACAAACAGAAGCTTCTAATACATGAACTCAACAGATTATTAACTGAGAAGCTACACAGTAACTGAGAAGTCCTGTAATTTAGAATCTCGAAAATTAATTTTGATTTTTGAATAGGAAACTCTGTTTAAGTTTCTGATACCTTTCAATAGATACAGATATATAACAAGCTGACATATGCAAAATTATTACTACCTTAGGAGATTCATATAATAACATGTTTTTTTAGAAAAAGAGTGTGACTTAAAACAAAAACACAGAACTAAGTTTCTCACTGTCACTATCTTTTAGCTATCAGACTTATTTGTCAGCAGATCATATGCAAAAATACAGAAATATTTTATGTTCGCTTATTTTTGCGGCAGGCTCTCTTGTGATTTTATAAAAATGTACTACTGTTTCACTGAAATATCTATTAAAGTAAGCTGTATAATTGATACCTTCCAACAGGTCCTCCATATCAAGTCATACCATCTACCAGGAGCTGTATTTTCATGAAACTATGTATGTATCTCTCTGGTACAGAGGTAAAAGAACAAGTTTGTAATTAGCACCAGAAAAAAGGTGCCTATTATAGAACTCAATGATAGATCAGCATAATCTGTTATATCTGAAACATATTTGTAACTGCTGTAAGAGCTGCTGGTTAACATAAATTAGTGTTTTCTGTTTCTTCCAGCAATCTGGCTGATGCAGGAGTCAGATCCACAGGCCCTCTGAGGTAGAACACGGGAATTCAAATCCCAGAGCGCAGTTTCCTAGTCCCCATAACATCACCACCATTGTTCTCTCCCTTGAAACAAGGCAGGACCATAGCTGAAATTCAGCTGGTGTGATGGAGCATAAAATTGTTGCCAGGAAGTTTTCCTACACTTGTAAAATTGCTCAAGCCCCAGTGGGGATTGTTTAAGCATCCCACTGCTGAGCTAGAGGTGAAATTTGTTGTAGGTGTCCAGAGGCAGTTGGCATTCTAAGTGGAGCAAGCACCTCACAAAATACATTTGAAGTTCTTCTCTATCAAAACATTAGTCTGAAGTGGGAATTGTGATCTTCATATAAGATCATGCTTCTGTCTCTCTGGAGAGGGTCATAACCACTGGACTGCAGGCAGGTTCTGGACAGATGTATTTAGCTGGCACCTGCCTGCACCTCTCTGTGTAAGGGATTTTGAGATCCGCTGCTTCACAAGCAGTGAGACCTGGTCTAATTTAGGAACTACATCATTCACCTGCAGGGGTTGTAGTCCCAGAGCTGTAATGTGAAATATATAATCAGTGCAATTAGGGCGCAGTCACCAAGAAAGGACAGAGGAAAATGTAACCTTCATCGTGGTGAGAAAGGAACCAAATTAGATTCCTGTCCGTAGTCAGTGCCAGCCTGCAGGACAGGGCTACTTCATGCTAGAGCAGTGTTCAGCACTGGGCGTGAACTGCAGAATGAACGGTGCATTTCTGAAAATATGAAGGAACCTTAAAAAAACCTCCAAAAGCAGAAAATTGTATCTGGGAACCTTCAATAATGCAAACAGAAGTATCTGGAGGACTCTAACATTTCTAGGCTTAAATGTGAACTAACTACGGCTTTCTAGGGCCTTCCTCTTCATTCTGGATGTCAATGCTGGACTGAAATCCCATTTTAATGCATCTACATCTCTTCTTGAAGGTAGATATTAAAACATTTAAATATACAGCTACATTTCTATTACTTTGCTTTCTGATTTATCTAGCTGTTTCAGCACAGACTTTCCTTCTATGCTGTACAGCCAACTGCTTAAGTCTCATTGAAGCCAGTAGAAGCTCTGCACGTGCCTAGATACTGTGTGGAACAGGTCTGAGATTATATACTTCCTTTACTGCTTTGCAAAATTAGGGACTGAAAATAATTATTGCCTTCGTGTCCAGAGTAGCAGTGCTGCCTATGCTCAAGGGGGTGAGACCTCACTGTTCCTACAAGCACTTTGTCCTTTGGGGTTTTCCCTTGCACTTGTCAGTGATTTAGCTTTCTAGTGCGATGTGCTGAAGCACATTCTGCGGTTCTTATTAGAATCCCTTTTCCCCTTATCTCAGGGACGAACACTCAAAGGAAAGACTTTTTTTTTTAGCCTAAATACTCCAAATCAGGACTCTTCACTTTGCTTAGGCTTGATTTGAACAGAAAAAAAAAGAATTCAATTGAGTCCTACATAATGAGCCTGTTCTTTGGCATATTGAGCCATCGTACTGAGGTTTTTATGTATGTTAATCCAACACACTTTTTAGATGAAGTAATCTTTTATTTGCAAATTGTATTAACCAAATACTTTAATAAGGGTAGACCATGAAATAACATTAGAAAATAAATTGGCTGGTCATTCTCAGCTTTTGACACCTGGTTTTACCCTTTTCTTCTTTGATCTATTATAATTTACCTAATAAGCCAAGCACACAGGGTACTTTTTTTCAGAAACACTAGACATTTCAAGTTTTACATATTCTACATCTAGCTTTTTCTAGCTAGGGACCTCATTAGCACTTACTTCTTCTGGTGAATAAAATGCCACCTGAGAGTATAAGAACTCCCTAATTCACAAGTTCAAATTCTTTTAAGAGGTTGCTTAACCTTTAAGTCAACTGCAGCATATTAAAATTAAGCTGTTTTCAGCAGATAACAGATTATTGGGTTGTATTGGAATTTCCAGGTTACACAGTTGCATTGGAATGTAACTGTTTAAAATATTGCCAGGCATGAAGTTCCAATAGCTAAAAGTCTGTGCAAATGCTTCAAAACATAAGGGTTACATTTGTTTTGAACAAGATGCAATCTTTGAAGGGAAATACCTCATAATTGTTTTGACTACTGTAATGCAAATAATCAGAATAATATCTGGAATTAATAATAGTATCCCAGACAGGAAAAGAAATGAGTGGGAATTCCTTTTGTTTTTAAATTCACAAATGTAATTTGTGGAAGGTGGCAGACTGACAAGCCTGGGAACGTAACAGCGGAACAGTTAATGGAACTGCACGTTCCCTAAATCACTGCACACGTCTTTGTGAAAAATTTCTTTGGCAGGGCAAAAATCCCAAGGTTTGAAGTGTTCCTGCAAGTTAGAAATGATTGATAATATTGTTTTTGAGTTGTTCACAGAAACATTTGGCAAACTTTTGCTTCTAATGTGCAAATTACTGTCTAAAAAAAAATTGTGTATACTAGCTACTTGAGTTAAATTGCTTCTCAGGAAGCTTTGCATCATAGAAAAAGCTTCTTCTGTTTTCTTGACTGGTCTTCTGACATCCAAATTCAAGAGAAGTATTTTCCATTTTATTTGTTAAAAATGGGGCTACTACAGTCTAGCTGAGCTTTTAGTCTTGCTGAGTATTTTGTGTCATCCTCATGCTAACAGAAAGAGACCTAGTATCCTGGTACATTTGAAAATTACTTGACTGTATGGGTTTTGGTTTTGTTGAGTTTTTTAAAAATTATATGGCTTGCAGTTACTGAGATGTTTTAGAAAATGAAGCCATATTCTCATGTTGCTTATCTTGCAGGTGAAGGAGAACTCTAGTGCTATAAAAGATAAATCAGTAACTGTTGTAAACTCAGACAAGGCAATGCAAACCATCACATACATATTTTGCTTATGATTTCAAAATTTTACTAATGGTAAATAAAAAAAAAAAAAATTGAAACCAGTGCACTTCAAAACAGTTTTATAATGTCCATTTCTACAATGGCTTCCAAAACTATGTTTAGATTTTCCAATTTGATCACATTCATGCCAGTTACAAGGGTAACCTATAATGTCAAAAACCTGTTTTCTGAGAAGCTGTGCAGGTGATGATTAGAGCAGATATCACAAGATTTTCAGACAAAAGGGAATAAATATATCTACCATTCAGGGAACACAGTCCCAGTGGGAAAATTTGTGATGGAATCCAGAAACAGACGGAATTAATGAATTTTGACTGATGTAATTTTAAACCAAGTATGAAACAATCAGATACAATTTTCCCCTTTCTTTCAATATTTTAATTGTATCAGACAGTTAAAACAGTGTGCTTCAGTGAAGCACTTAATGATGGTGATCAACTATTTTGTGCTGCATTTCTTTTTAAAAAGCTGATATAGCGTAGCAATAGAAGTGAACATTTTTCCTCAGCATAGCGAGAATATTTTTTCCTCATGTTGTCTGAGAATTTCTCATTTATAACTGAAAGAGAATCTAAGATATTAACAATACCATTAAAAGCTTATTTAATTTCTGAATCACTTTTCATTCATTGTACTTCAACAATAAATATAAACGTCCGTCACTGCATAAGCCTAGTGAGAGAAATTTGATCTCAGATTTTTTAAGTAGAAAACCCATAATTTTTGCCATTGTTCCTTTCAGACCAAAATCAACTTTTTGATATTAAAAAACATTACATTAATAAAACTTATGTATTGCACCTGTTAATATTTTTAAAAATATATATACAAATTTATTGTAAAAAGAAATTTTACATTCTTAGTATGTAGAATCAGCTTTAAATCAAACTTGAAAACTGAGCAAAGTGGTAGTCTTGGTATTATTTCAGGTGAAGTATCTAAATTCAGTAAAATTACTGCAGAATGACAGCATAAATATAAATAAAAAATTTACTCACTAGTGAATGCCTACATTTAGGACAAAATAGCAGACATTTTGAGATTATTTCTCTGTTAAGAGACACATTTTTTTGTTCAGTCTAGGAAAGCAACAGGATATGTGAGAGAGGGAAGTTGTGGGCATCCTGTTTACAAATCTGTCTACCTCATCATTTGGTGATATTTCAAAGCAACTGGAGAAGTAGAAATCAACAAGTTGGCAGCCTTAGCTATATGTTTCCTTAAGAACACTGCTTCCCAATGGACTTACGAAAAGAAAATGTAGAAATTCGGTAAAAAAAGTACTTATCCAAGACTCTCTCAGAGAGAAGGCAAGAGAGAAGGCTTCCTCCTGATAGATGTGAAAAAAGAGTGAGTAAGGGGAGAAATTTGGGGTTCCTCACCAAGTTAGTCCTTACTGAACTAAGCAGAGAGAGTGCAGTTAAGACTGCTCAGACCTGATGGGCTGTGCCTAAGGTAGCATTTTTTTTTGGAGTCTTAAAACAGATTTTCCAGCTGTCTCAACTTGTCATGCTTAGTTCACAACTCGGAGTGGCCTTGGACCATATAAATTACTTACAGTTTAGACAAAGCAGGATGGGAAATTGTGCTCTGAGAGCTCAGCTAGTACACTTTAACTGCTAATAGATGGTCTGTCCAAAGAACAGATTAGAGAAAGAGCAAGTCCAAAATGAAACTCCTGGAAAAACACCTACTATGGATGTTTCTCTCCAAAAAACTGTTTCTGATCAGCCACTGTTCTTGAAACAGCCACAGAAATCGTAGAGATACAGTACAGAAGATGGTCATGATTCAGTGTAATATAACACCTAATATTCATGACAACAATACCAGACAAAATGGTATCTCAGCTTGTAATGCTGCCTTCTGTGTGCATGAAGTCACTGAATTTCACTGAATTTCACTGAATTTTTTTAGAGTTGGAAGGGACCATAGAGATCATCTAGTCCACTCCCCTGCCAAGTCTCCTTCCTACAACTTCCCATTCAGCATCCAATACTGCTAAAAAAACATAAAAGGCAAGTGCACAGCCACATGAGTTCTATTCATTGCTTTGTGCTCATTAAGAGCATCTTACTAGACGAAGATGAACAAGACTTGCTAACATCAGCTGGGGAAAAGCTCTTTACTACTATTTTCCCAGTCAGCTGCAGAAAATGAGTCTACTCTTCTGGGCATCAGCCTTCCCTGACTTCCTATTGCTACATTCTTGCTGCTTGGCCACCACTCTCATTTTTATTTTTTCACCCGTTTTACACCAATTTTTATTATTTTAATAATAAAATAAATCTATGTTCAATGTGAAACCAAATTAAGATTGCCATAAAAAGTGGACATACAAAAGTATTTCCAGTATCAAATCTTAAATTTCTCCAGCTATGAGCATATTAGATTCTGCTAATATACACAATATACACAAACATTGCAAATAATGCAAAACAATAAAAAATCATAGGATAAAGTGAAATACGGACAGCTCTAAAAAGAAGAAACTTCTAACAGAAGTTTAAACAGAATTGTAGTGCTGAATTTTAAAACTGGACAGATCATGAAAAAAGAATGTCAAATGTGAAGTTTTATGTCAAATCAATGTCTGAGTCAAGCTGATCTTTGCTATGTTTATGTTCTGCATTGATCTCACGCAGCAAATTCTTTGCAGATTTTAAATGCCCAGAACAGGTGCACAGAGTTATGTGCTTACTCCCAGTTGTGCACTTGCAATTTAACTAAATAAGACATGGAGGGGGGAGAGAGAAGAAAAAAAGTAATTTTTTTAATGACAAATTCATTTACAGATATAAAGTAGAAGATATCAGTTTGATTATTTTTGTCATTGTGCTCTCTTTATTTGGCTTTAAGAGTCTCTGTTTAAAATCAGTTGCCTCAAGAATGCTTGAAGTTCTGACCCTTCTCACAATGACTCCAACATTTGACTTAATTTTTCAATATATTCGTGGCATTGAAGAGTATTTTGTTCTGACTGCTAGAGGTTAAAGTGATAATACCTATCTTAACTTTCTTTCTCAGAGATCCTTGGTAGGTTATCTGTACATTTGAAATTTATTTCTGTGTGCACACTCTTTTTCTCTGTACGATGTCAGTGACTGTCATTTTCATCCACGTCAGTAGTGGACTCATGGACCTCAAAGTTAGCACTATGCTCAAGAGCAGGCAGTGAGAGGTTCACCATGTGTCCTGGAAGCCTGAGGAAGCTGATGACTCTCTGATCTGGGCAGGTAATTTTGTGTTTGTAGACCCTTGTGATCAGAAACCTCTTAATTGGGCAAAGGTCTAGCACACTTTATTTTTGTTTTAGGGCACCTCAATTACTTTCAGTGACCTGAAAGCAGTCTGTTCTATAACCAAACCAGAAAATAACATAATTGAGTAGTAAGAAAAACAAAGAACAGTAAACACAACCCACAAAAACATTGAGCTGGAATTACTAAATGCTCTTTTCCAAAAAGGATAACATTCACTACAATTGTTGTGGTTTAAGTCAAAATGGCCAATGAGGAGATGACAGATGCTCTCCCCCACCTCTCACTCCAAGGAGAGGAGAAGGAGAGATAAAGAGATTTACAAGTTTAAGAAGGAACTAAACTACTTCACTGAAATATTAATAATAAAATAAAAAGAAAATAATGAAATAGATACAATATGTAAAAAAAGGTATCAAAATTCCAGGATGACATCACTGGCAGGCTCTGGGGAAATCCCAGACCAGACTCAGTGATGGATGGGAACTGAATTCCAAATTTGGAGTCAGGAACACATGTATCAGGATCAAAGACAGCTGAAAACACAGGGTCTTCCTCAGATGTCAGCCATTGAAGCAAGAGACCTGACCCTTTGATCCCTCAGCTTTTACACTGAGCATGGGGCAGATGGAATGGAATACCCTATTGGTCAGGTTTGGGTCACCTGTCCTGTCCGCTCCTCTGAACAGAAAGTTGGTTATCTTCTACCTCAAACCAGGACAACAGTACAAATTAAACATAAAGAAATATTATGTAGATTAATACAAACTGTGAGGTTTTTGGATGGTATGTGAATTTAAACTCTTCATTTCAATAAGGCAGGCACAGATCTAAATCCAATGCCATTTTTAAGTCGCATGGCAAAAGTGACATGGCAAAAGTCAACTCTACAGAAAAGGTACAGGGAGAAACAGAGTAATATATTTTTGGTTATTTCAGTTTTAATGTTAAAAGATTAAAGGATTTCAACCAATATCAGCAGACTTCCTAGCTTTCCTGACTCTTTGTGTTATCAAAAAATACACTATTTCCATATTAGCCTTACAATGTACAAACATATTCCTACTTGTGATTGCAGAGAGTACAGACCCTACACTAACACTGTGAAGTATTAGGCAGGTTTATAAGAAGGTAGGTCAATATACTCCATGACAAATAAGCTGTCTTTCTGTGGAGAAATATTATGTGGAGAATAAGAAAGAATCAGTTATAGTGAAGCTAAAGACACATATTTATGAGAATCTAGCAGTAGTTATGAGTCCCTTTACTCAAGTGGGAAAGGCCACATAAACTGTTTCAGAGAAGAGACTTCAGAGAGACTCTCCTTGACTTTACAAAATTAAGCAGTCTGGTATCGAATACCAGACAATATTTTTGCTCTGAAAATGTATCCAATGGTGTGTGTCCCTCCTGTGAAAGGCACAGTGTTTTTTCAAGTGAGTAAGATGCATATTCTTGTTATACTGCTCTGAAAATACATTTGCAGGTAAACTGTGTGTAGTATTTTGTCCTGCTGTGAGTATTTCATCAGAGATGGATGCGGATCAAGAAAGCTGATGTTTCTATGCTACAGAAAAGTATACATACAGAGAAGGTAGGAATGTACTGTTTGCCTTAGTATATCATAGAATTCTTTAGGGTGGAAAAGACCTCTAAGGTCATCAAGTCAGCCATTAACCTAGTACTGCCAAGTCCAGCACTAAACCACGTCCATAAGCACCACATCTACGCATTTTAAAAATACCTCCAGGGATGGTGGCTCAACCACTTCCCTGGGCAGCTTGTTCCAATGCTTGACAACCTTTTCAATGAAGAAATTTTTCCTAGTGTCCAATCTATACCACCCCTGGCACAACCTGGGGCTATTCCCTTTCATTCTATCGCTTGTTACTTGGAAGAAGAGATCAACTCCTACCTCTTTTCAGATAGTTGCAGAGAGTGATAAGTTCTTCCATCTGTCTCCTTTTCTCCAGGCTGAATAACCCCAATTCCCTCAGCTGCTCCTCATATGGCTTATACTCATCAGTTTTGCTACCCTTCTTTGGACACAGTCCAGCACTTCAATGTCTTTCTGGTAGCAAGGGGCACAAAACTGAACACAGTATTTGAAGTGCGGCCTCACCAGCGTTGAAAGGCATGGGAGGCTGTTCAAAATGAAAAAATCCCACCGTAACTTTTTTCTTTTTGGAACTCTCTCAATTCAGCCATAGTTTTGCACAACAAGTTTACATTTCACTAGCTAGAACCATAAACACATCACTATATATTGTTAGAATGCATTATCAACAACAGTTAGATTGCCTACATATATCATAATAACTTGAAAAAAAAAATCTTTACTTCTAAAAACATTTAATTGATTTTTCACTTTTCCATAGACAAATGTTTCACCACAGTGTCAATACATCTCTTATTACAAGTCACTATGTATACTTCATATATTTTTGTTACTCTCCTTCATTTCCAAATATATTAAATACTATAGACACATTAACAGGGGTTGATTACAAAAACCTCATTTTACTGCTATTAATACACATGTACGGTTATGTGGATCAAGGACAATTGCTGAACACCAAATCACTTCCACTTGTATGAAATCTAATCTGGCAAGACTTCGGCTATGAACTTTGGAGAATTTCACTGAATTTCACTGAATTTTTAGAGTTGGAAGGGACCATAGAGATCATCTAGTCCACTCCCCTGCCAAAGCAGGATTGCCCAGAGCTAGAGCATGTTACTCAGGACGGCATCCAGGCGGGTCTTGAAAATCT
>JAOXNO010000004.1:20332018-20365513 GCA_028565335.1 Limnodromus scolopaceus
CCCATGGACTTATGCACCTTCAGGTTCCTTAAGAGGTCTTGAACCTGATCTTCTCGTACTGTGGGCAGTTCTTCATTCATAGAGTCCCTGTTTTTGCCTTCTGTGACATGGGCAGCGTGATTAGAGCCCTTGAAGACCATCAGATATGAAGCAGTGAATCTTGCTGTGAAGCTTAGCTGGAATTGTAGGTATGTCTAGGAATGCAGACATCTGGAAATCTGAGGATGCTCTAGATGGGGTTGACAACACCCTTTCCTTTGCCCATGCAAGGTCAGACTGTAATTATATCTGTGCATAATGCTCTTAAACCTATTTACCTTTCAGATTGTGATATTTTTCCTTTTATTACTTCTTCAAATTTCCAGTTACTTGCTTTTGAGATAGAGCTTCTTGACTTATTTATTCTCCCTAACTTTTCTCCTCAAAAGTCAGCAAGAATTGGCGTCAGCGGGACACACATGTGCTTGAGTACTGGAATCGCTGCTTGCACAACATGGCCACTATATAAAACCACTGCTGTCAGAACAGATCATGATGCCATAGATATCCTCACAAATGTAAGCAAAAGAGTGAGACTATACAGGGGAATGGAAGAACCCAACCCTTTTACATGACTTGTACAATTCACTGTGTGCTACTTCAAGTCATGGTTATGTTCTCATTTCCCATAGCACCTCTTTACCACATAAGCGGTTACTAGCGTGGAGAAAGTCATTCTATTCACTTTTATATACTGTCTGTATCGGTCAGTCATTATCAATCATGATTATTTATATGTCTGAAAGTTAAATATATAAATATAATTATTTTGAAAATTATGCTTCCCAGGATGCTTACTAAGCTTTATGTCATATTCTCTTTGTATCAGCTTCCCAAAGTTTGTGTCTGAGACCAAAATCTTGTGGGAGAAACGCATGCATGCACAGGAAAAAAAGAATACAGAATAGACATGATAAAGAAATATTAATTTCTACTTGCTTTGAAAAAATGAATGATCCACTGATCTTGCTCTAGAACATTTGGTGCAAAATTGCTGTCACTGCCTGATCCAAAGTACACGCAAGCAAACTGGAGACTGACTGCTTTGAATGCACTTTGGATCAGGCCAGTAGTTTGTCTCCAGTATGACTACTATCTGCATAAGCAAAGGGGGAGTGTAGGGTGGACAATATCTGACATTTATCATTCCCTGTGTTGACAGGAAATTGTCATTCAAGGATCTCTGTTCATTGGTTTCTCTGCCACTAATGTTCTAGTGGATTTTGGGAAGAGAGATAAACTGAACACTTCTGATTTTAGTTTAGATATGTTTCTGTCTTTTTTCCACCATTAAAGTTTATAAAACATTCTGTAATCCTGCATGGGAAAATGCTATAGAAGTACAAAGTAGAATACTATGTTTTGCTCAGGTGGGATTTGTGAACTTGTGCACTTATGGTTCTAATGTCAGAAGATCATTTCTTCCCTGTGAAGACAACGTTCTAAGAACTTTTGATATGCAGGTGTTTGACATTCAATATACATTTCTTCTTTGGTCAAAGAAAAATCTCTCTTCGGTTTCCTGGTTTAGCCTTTACTTTTAAAATCCTAGGTTAATACAAAATCTCCAGTATCCTTCTAAAGAGGGTAACAAAGTACCTGTCCCCACCATAGCCTAATGATCACGTAGAAACATCAATTGACTTTTCTTTTTGTCTAACGTTCACTTGTCAAAAAACTTATCTCCAGTGAGTTTTTAATTCAAACATACAAAATAATTCACAATATCAGTAAATTCATAAGAATAATAAAATGTCTATTTGATCTACTCTAATTTGATGTTTAGGCTAGTTTCTTTAGAATGAAGTAGAAGTCAGTAGAAGACACTGCAAGCACTAGTTTCCAATGAGCAGTGTTTTGATTTTCAAGGAAGTACAGATAATATTTTTATTTCTTTCTACTCCTGGCAACTCTCTATTCTATGCTGGGGACTCCCAAAATATTGCCTGAATCTATTGCAGTTGGAATATATTCTCCCAAGGATATCACACCTGCCACTGTGATCACCTTTAAACTATCATTCCCTGGTCCAAGTCTGTTTGCACCATGAAAAATCCTTGACAAAGGAAGAGTCTGCAGTCATTTCTCTCCAATCTTACAGCAAAGCATATTTGTTTACTTCTTTATAACTCAATTTTACCCTGATGGTTTTGGGATTGGGTTTTTTTTGTTTGGTTGGTTTTTGTTGGTGTTGGTTTTTTTTTTTTTTTTTTTTTTTTTTTTTAATGTGGAAATTAATTAATTAGAAATCTAAAACCTATAAGATAAGCTCAGCCTATTCTTCTGTGTTTTATTTCCAGGAGTTTTTACTATGGTTTACAACCAGGATACATTTGTTTTGCTACAAACTTGCATGAAGTGAAAGTATGGCATCTAAGATGGAATGCAAGATTATGATCTTAACACGTAGATTTATACTATGATATTTAGTGGTGTTGTAATAATACTACCTATGGTAATAGTGCGCTTAACTGTTCTCCTTATGACTTCATTTTTCAGAACAAGACACCACAGCTAAAGTTGGAAATGGCAATAGTGCTGGCTCAAGAAACATCATCAATTCTGAGCGTGCAAAGCAGGCCTAATAGGCTCCCCTTCCACACACACACCCTTTTTTTTTTTTAATTTTAAAAAATCTAACTATCCATTGATTACTTTACAGGTTATAGGGGTTACATAAGCCTGAAATATTGCGAATGGAATCGCAGACAGCGAATGTATCAGCTTGAAGAGGCTTTTGAAAGGAGGAGTAGCTGGCCATATCAAGGACACCCATTTCCTGAAGGGTCTGAGTGCCAGTATAGCTTGCTGTTATTGTTCTCAGAATACTTGATGCATAAAAATTTTCATGTCAGTTTTTGTAAAAAAAATAAACAAATAGATAAATAGATAAATATGGTTGTTGTCATATGAATAAAGGTCCCAAATACCTGGGGTTATGAATTATTGTAACAATACTAGGTGATCCAACAACACAATCTTGTGTGAGGAGAAATGGAATGAAGCAATGACTGCTAAAATTAAGTGGACTAGGGTTTTTACGGAGAGGAGGGAGTTCTTTGGAAGTCAAAAGTCAGTACAGCTTATGGTCACATAGCATTTTTCTCTTGTACAAATTAGAACGGAGACTAGGTCCCAAGGATCAGCTATAGCCTTCTAAGAAGCAGGACCTATAATGCAGTAACTTTACTTGACATAAAATGTAATGTTAGACCTGATTAAGTGTAAAAAAACTTGCTTCCAAAATACTACTGAAAGTACCTCAGCAAACATTACTCTCAGGCGGTACTTTTTCAAATTTTCCTGGTGCTGCAGATTTCAGACTTGTGACACAACTAATTAGGATGCTTTTCAGTACAAAAAGGAAGTTAAAACCTTTTCAGATTCAGAAAGGGCTTAATGTATTACTGTAGTTTTAGTGACCAAGACCAAAATTCAGATCTTTTTTGCCCCTTCCTCATATGGAAGCACGTAAGCTCCCTAACTGCACAAATTTCTACGTTACATTCATCAGAAATTACACTTCCATCATAACGCACAAAATCAACAACGGGTGGAAAGCAAACTGGTCAAACTACCACATAATTACTAAACTCCTGATGGTAAGAAGCCCTCCCAGAACACAACTACCTTAAAAACAAACAAACAACAAAAAACACCATACACACATCAAAACCCAAGCAGTCCACTGGTTATCTTAGCTGTAAGAACATCTGCTAAAGTAACCCAATAACAATCCTAAAACATCAGGCACTACTAAAAATGTAGAAGAACCACCCTGCCCCCACTTCCCCTATAGCTTAATAATTAGAAACTAGAGTAAGTAGCTTCTGTGGATCTGAGTTCATAACCCTCCCTGTTTCAGTCTGACAAAGGGATTTAAGTTCAGTTTGTCAACCTCCTGAGAGCACACTGTAACCATTAGGCTATAGCACCGTCCGAGGTAAATCTTTCACTCCCTCCAGATGACATTATTCCATTTGGTATAAATAATTAAATGAAGAGGGACGCGAATCTGACTTTCCCACATGATTGCCCTAACCACCAGGCTATAGAGTCAATCTCTTCTCCCTTCTTTTTCCCCCAGCCTAGTTAATATTTAATTGTTTACACAAAGTGGAACAGTTTTAATAGGAGAGAAATTCTGAGAGATAGAATTCCCAGTAAGCCAACACTTGGGAAACTTTTCTGAGAAATGGGAGATCTAGCACCAAATCCCAGTTTCAAAACACAGAATGAAGCCCACTTTGTGGGGTAGGCAAGAGTCCCTTCTATTTTTGAAAAATGAAGCATTATCCCTAAATATTCATTATGGGGTTTTTTGTGAGAAATTAGTACTGTGGCTTAGGCACCAAACTGCAGGTTGCAAATCCTAGCTGGAAGAAAGGGGACTGAAGGATTATGGATGAACACCATGTCTATTTTTAGCACTTCCTATCACTTATCTTTCCTGGTTTGCCGTTCAGCTCTTTGCCTTCTGCATACCTTATCTTCAGACACCTAACGGAGCCCATGCTCATAAAGCATTCAGACACTGAAGCCAGAGTGCCTGACTCCATAACGTGGGGTGATGCTCATGAGGCATAGAAACAGGGCAGCCAATTTGAGATTTATAAATCAGTCTTCAATATATTTGCACTGAAAACTCCTTTGAATTTTCTTTTCTCAAAGCGTTCCTCAAATTAGGTTTGAATTCTGGGGCAGAGGGCAATACCAGTGGGACTAGAGCAGTTTTATGGGGTATTTTACAATTCAGATTGATTGTTCTGTGGGACACTTTAGTAGAGCTGCTGCTGTCAGCTGTTCAGGAGTGGATGCTTTTGCAATGTGGAAAACAAACCCCTGCAAGCTTGCTAACACTTTGTTGTTTGCCCCTTAGGCGCAGCTGGCAGAGAGACTGCTGCTGCTGACATGAACTCTCAGGTCTGATCTCACTGCTCCCAGGATGAAACGGTTAGGTAAATCTGATGTGAGGGATCAGGAGTCAGCTTGAAACACAAGGAGAAATTGTCTTTTTCTGTGAAATATTTCTATGAAGTGAGACCAGAAAAAGTAACCACACAGGGATTGGATGATATTTTTTACAGTAGGGACCAGTGAGCTGTCTTCTCTCTCCCACCACTTTCATCCTTTCTTTCTCTCTTTGACAAGGTCTGTAAATATGTCAACTAATCTGAGAAAGTAGTGCACAGAAGACTCATTCAAAAAGGTCAAAAGGTCCACACAACTCTTTTGTGTTAGTATTATTCACATGCTTCATTTTCTTCAAGTTATTTCCTAAGTCCTCCTTTGAATGTTCTCTTTTCTCATTCTTTCCCCAAGCCAAAAGGTATATAATAACTCAGGTATTTAAAATACAAGAAAAATGTGCATGGTATCATTTATACAATTTGGAAGGAAAAAAGGAAAAAAAAAAGGAAACCAAAAGGACATACATTGTGAGACAATCTAACTGGTGCCTTTTCTTTAGTTCAAGTCTGGCTACAATTAGTTCACAAGCACACATACCCTGTAGTGAATCCTAATCATGTCATTTTATGAAACCTAAGCTTCAGCCCCACATGCAACCTTAGTCCAGTTTCACAAGGTCTTCCTCAAATTCTCATGTATTTTTGACCCTACAGAAAAAAAACAACCAACCAAAAACCGCCTTCACCAAAAACTCAACATAAAAGAGAATATCATTTCTGTATGAAGCACTCTTGCTCAATCCTTTCAGGCTTGCTGTACTGAAAGAGTCTAATCTACTTTTCACATAATTCCAGCAGACTTTATGGCAATTGAATGCTGTTATCTTTTTGCAAGAGCTTCCTCTAAACTCTGATCATTCTAGTCCTGTCCAATAAATCATTCCTCATTTCAAGTGGTTTTGAGGTCATATCCTCAAAATTGGCCTCAATCTATTCTGTCATTTTACCTACAAATGCTGACCAGAAATGCCTTACTCAAGTTTTTAACTCTCACAGACAAGATATTCAAGAATAATTTTGACTTCTTCCAAGTCCGTGGAAGCTGTATATGAATAATTTGCTGACAGCTCCATCATTGTCTGGAATCTCCCACCTGATAATAAACCATCCCTTTCATTCCAGTTTCAAAGAATCTTTCTGGCAATCTAGGGAGCAGAGGCCCAAATTTTCTTCTCTAGCAAGTGCTCAATGTCTCAGTGTATTTTGTTTTTGCTGTCTAAAAACTCATTCTTAAGAAGAGAATTGGGCCTCCAGTGAAGCAGAAAGATGCACCACTTGACATATCTATTGACCCAAAAACTGGAGGAAGGTGCCTGCATCTCTTGCAGATTTGCCAGAATTAGCTGTAGCTTTTCTGTACAAGCCTGTTTCCCCTCACTTATTTTTTTTCCCCATGAAACAGAGGACTTTAGGAACAACATATCAAAATCCATACTTCCAAAAGCCATACGTCTTGTATCTCATCCTAAATGCAACCTTATTTTTGTCTCTCTTTTTTAACTGTGGATGAGAAGGCAGAACCCAGAGATGCCCCTGCACATTTTCAGCACTTTCCCTGGATAACCCTGTGCTCCTGGCACAACATCGCAGGGATACTGGTGGTAGGTCCAAAATACAGCCAGTACTAAGCTGCTTATGAAGCTTTCAGAAAGGGCTCTCCTATCCCGTTTCAGGCTCCACCTCTCCACAGGAATATTTGATTGGAACTTCAGCTCCTTGGTTTAATTGCTGACCTAATGTTTGGGAAGAATACAAGACCTGTCTTGCCCTTCTAAATAGTACTAATTTCCTGGTTGATACTTTCTACATTTACCTCAATAGTATGAACTGTTTCAACAATCACAAGTAACACTAATTATTCCTACACAGCCTACCCTATATAGCTTCTTCCTACATAGGCATAGGCTAATTATTCCTGCATAGACTGCCAGATATTTCCTGATAGGTTGCGTACATACAGTAATTATTGCATACAATTACAGAAATATTGGATGGAAATATTTATTAAACCTAAGAAACCTCATCAAATTTAGAAAAAAAAAAAAGCATATATTGTTCCTGAATCAAAGTAAACATGAAATTTTTAGGGGAAAAAATAAGAATAACACTTAGTTAGTAACAGAAAAAAGTCAATAAGCCTGGCAATCCTCCACCAGCATTGAGGAAACAAGAAGTAATTCATTTCACAGTGCTGCTTTCCTGTATCTTCCTCTTCTCACCTCAGCCCTCCTATCAATCTCTTGCCTTTCAGCACTCTACACATACACAGCCAATACATTCCTTCAGGGCAGCGCACAATTCCCTTACCTGTTTTGACAAGAAATGCACATTGAGTCACACGCCAGAGGCCATGGTTACACGAAAGTCACAGGTCAATAAAGATCACTTACATTTCCTATGAGCTTTTTCATCCTCTTTTTCCCCTCCGGGAGCCAAGGCCTCAGAAAGTAAAGAAAGAAATGTCAAGGGCCCCTTTGTCAAGTGCTTAAAAAAATCCCCCAAACCCACCATTGGATGCCCCCTTCAACCTCTTGTTACCTTGCCTTAAGGAAAGTGGACTTTTTCTCTTGGCCTCCTTCACCTTGAAGGAGTTCTTCATCCCTTCAAGAAGTTGGTCACTGACTTATCTCTCTCCCTTGATGATGTACAAGAAAGTAGAAGAGATTAGTCAGTATTCTTTTAAAACTGTCTTTTACAAGGGAGCCAATAAAGTGATCTACATTGTATCACAGTTCGACATATCTGACATCTGTTCTGTAATAAAATTCACTTCATACATATGCTTCTTCAAGCTCATACATATGCTCCCCACAAGCATCCCCCAGCTGCTCTTCTGAGATTTTGGTAGCATATCTATAGTGTTATATGAGATGTATTTAAGTAGGTATTCTATCTTTTCTCTTTAGTCTAGTAACTACTTTGAGCAACTCTGCTTGGTAAAGATAGTACTGTAAACTACACCAGGGCTGCTTGAATATCTCAAGAATTTGCTCATTTTCTCTAGGAGTGAATGTCAGGGACTCTGTTTGTTATTCTGTTTTGGACTCGATTTCCATAAATCTGGAAGAAATCACATTCCTTTCACACAAGTGCTTGTGGTAAAAAAAAATTATTATTGTTTAACACATTGAATATATGATTCACAGAATCTTTAATAGATACCTGAAATGAGTCAAAAATTATAGTCTCCCTGAACCTCTCACTGTGAGGGCTGTACGTTCTGAATACCAGATATAAATAATGCAAATCATTGAAAAATACAGGTAGCACAGTATCCATCCTAGTACTCATTCTGTGACCACAAAAGGTGCATGTTCGTTATCATGTTGAACTGGATCAGCAGTAAATTTCTGAAGCAATCTTTCCAGGTTTCCCTGCTCACTGTGATGTGGTTTCCTCTTCTGAAGGCATTTCAGAGCATATAACCTGGATTTCTCCTAGAAGAAAGTGCAACAGAAGACACGCCGTATCCCCAATGCACTCCAGCTGCAAATGAGCACAGAGTAGTTGATGTAAAGATACTTAGGTGTACATAGCATAAAAGCCCACATTAGCAGTACTACTTTATAGATCTTCTCCTAGTAGTTCACGCTACTTGCTAATGGAAATATTTTTTTGTATTTGCTCTTATAGACACCTTTTGGTCTCATTCACATGTGTGCCAACACAAAACACACATGTTAATAAACCTGTGACAGCTGAGTTGAACCTTGCACATGAAGGATTCACCCCAATATTTGTACAGTAAATTCTTACCCAGGAAATATTATCACTTATTCATTATCCCTTGGTTTCATAGTCATGATAGTGATGATGCTACTGTATTTAGCAGAATTTATCTCCTTTTTTGATGTTAATCTATGAGAAGCACAGTCTGCATAAGGACCTCTTAGAAGCAAAGTACCTCCTGGACTGGAAACCTGAGTTTCTGCACAGCTTTTTCTACAGTTTCATTACATTTATTTTATGGATGAAAGTGAGCCTCACAAAGTAGATGCACAATAAAATCCCATCTATTATAAGGTAGTTTTATGTAATTTTGATAGGCGTCCAACATCAGAAATGCCAGCAAAGTATCTAATTATCGCAGATATGAATGTTTGGTGAATAAAAGTATCTAGGACCAGCACAGATTGCTTATTTCCCTACTGTACATCAAACTCTCAATATGACATAATCCAACTAAAAGTTAACTTGAATACTTCACAATGTACTGTAACAGAAAATATTTAACACAGCTGCTACATAAAAGGATTTTCTGAGAGTTCTACAGTGATGTCTCAGATCAGACTTTCCATCTCCATGAGAACAGCAATATGTGGTACGATCATTCCATACCAATTAGCATACATTTCTTCGTTAGCTGCCAAGTTTTCAAGACAACTCACAAGAATTTAATTTTTCTAGTATTGAAATTAAGACATATTTGATATCAAATAATTGTCTGAGCCTAGAAGAAGGGTCTTGTCCTGTTGGGGATCTGAACAAGGTGAAGACAAAGAAATTTACGATACTTCCCAATAGCTCTTGACAGGTTCAGTAGTGCTAGCGGGCAATAGCAGCCTGAGGAGATACCACTGGGAAGCCCGCTAAAGCATTCATCCAGAAAAAAATAATTTCTCCCAGGAAAAAAAATATCTCCTTTTATTTTGAGCGTTTGTATTTTGTTGCCATTCCAGTCTGTGATCTGATAATGCAACTAAATCTATGGACAATATACCAGATTTTTACAATGAAGTATTCAAAATAAAAGAGGACTTGAAACGCTACTATCCAGCAATTCTGTATACCATTAAGACAGTCAGAAATAAACAAGTTCCAGAGAGAACATGCATCTCGAGTACACTGGATACTTGTTTCATAGTGACCCAGGAGAAAATTCTTAAGAGGGAAAGATTATTTTAATTAGAACAGTCATAATTACTCCTTGGAATACTACCTTACTTAGGGGTCCTATGATAGCTAACCAAATACAATACCATATCCTAAATACTGAAATGCCTGGTTATCCCACATCTATTAATATCATTGCAAATTTTCTCAGATAACTGAAGTCCTGATTATCTGAAAGACAGAGTGTCTCATCCATATTCAGTCTTGTTACATATACCAAGACTTGAGCAAAGGCAAAAAATATGTTGTGCCTCATAAAAGGCTGGAGTTAAGTTTTCTCCTGATTAGAAGGAAGCGCCTCTCTCTATTCAGACCGGGTTCAAAGAGGAAGTATATTCAAGACTCCATCACATCCACCTCTGCAAAACACACAGTAAGACGAGAACATGAGTGTGTCCAAAACCAGTACAGGGTCAAAAAGTTATGGAAAGTATTCATGCAGTTTACTTTGACTAGCTTTGTGGTTTGATTAAAGACAGTTTTAATACTCACTCATTTGAGATGCTTATTTCCTTATTTTGAAGGAAAAGGAAAGGAAAACAAAACAGAAAAAATAAGTCTTGAGACAGTGAAGATGTGTTCTTCAAGGCTGCAGGAACAGGCTGTTAAAGGCTAGGGTCTGGTTTCCAGAATCTAGGCAACTATTCCTATTTCCACTAAATAAATTCCCCATTATACTACCATAAATCCATAGTAACTCAATCGATTGCAGTTGTAATCTAATGTAAGTGAGGTCAGATGTGTGCCCAATAGGTCTCTAAACAATCCTTTACTTGAAAGGTAATGAAATAATTTTGTAAATTGTTCCCATTTGATTCTGGATCAATTGAACAAAGCCATTTAGTATGGTTTATGTATTTTTTGATCAGAGAAGAGAAAACTGGAACAAAGTAACCCATTTGAAGGTTGCTAGTCTTAAACACCTTAAAATAATAATTTTGTAAGCACCACCACTAGTAGTAACCTCTACACAACAAAAATTTCTAGAGTAGGTCTTCACACAAATTCAGCTTTGATTTATTGTACCGTAACAGTTACATCTTGTTACAAGAAAAAGAATTTCTTCCCAAGGACTCCCATCATTGACCCATAAGTCATGCTACCTTACAAACTCTGTTTCAAGAGATGCATGAAAAGTGGTGAGAGGGAGTTGCAAGTGATACAGCCTACTAAGAAAATTCTGTTTTATGATTGAAGAGTTGCCATTGATGCACTAGAATACTGAATTTAATTGGTAAATATTCAGTTATACATTGAACATAACTGTTAAATTCACATAGTTAAAGATATAAGCAGTAGTTTCTAAGTCTTTAATTCATATAGCATAAACTTTAATGGAAATGCTTAAGCCCTGTACACACTTTGACAGGATCTAGATATGGAGCTGAATTACTTACATAAAATTGATGAATCTAATTGCTCCCTGAGAGGTTCACCTGAGAAGTTGCCTCTTCTTACCACTCTTAGCATTGTCTTGAAGGGCTTTTGATTTAAGACTGATTAGAATAGACAAAAATGTATTTAAGAACCCAAAGGGTTTAACGCAGAAATGTGTCAAACGCTTGCAATCCCTTGATCCTATCATTTTATGTTTCATAAGGGATCCCTTTTGAGAAGGGTTTATGTGTCCCGACATATTTGGAAACGTTCCTTGACAGAACAAATTCTTTGAGGACATAAATCAAAACTACAGCTGCTCCCCTAAAAGCTGTCAGTGATAATAGCATCAGAAATTGGATTTAAAAAGTCCTGTTGAGAGACAGTATGTCCATTTCTACATTCAAAACACAAAAATTAGCAGAGAAACCTTTATTCCAAGAGTGGGAATGGACAACAAGGAGGTATAATAATGCTGTCCAGCATACAGGAGCCCAGCTCGGGAGCTTTCCCAGAGCAGAACTCCTCTCTCTTTGTGTAAACCTGAGTGTGCTTCTTTGAATAATGTAAGCATAAAACGCTAACATATTCTGGAGTGGTATGAATAAAACCTAACTGTGATTTCATCCAAGAATGGATAGGACAAACATATCCATTTGCTCCAAAAACAATAATCTGTGGTATAGCAACAAAGGAGAAAGAATTTTACAGAAAAGTGATAAATATGTAACTTGGGATTTCCAGGTGACAGTTTGTTTTGACTCCCTCCCGCTATACTGTTTTTTGATTTTCAGAAAAGGGTTGCAAAAACATAGCAGTGATTTATACTTATTTACTTTGAAGGGAAAAAGTGCTGAAGCCTAAACAGACAATACCAGACTAGGGCTAAGTTTATTCTCTTTAGTTTCATAGTAGAGCTCACTGCTACACTACTTTCAGTGTGAACCAATTTTTCAGCTATTTCTCAGTACTGTTGGCAACTACACCACCACTATTATGGCTAACACACACTTGGCCATTACCCATCAGTTTTATTTTTGTATTTTACCTTGTGTGATCCTATTTACTCAAACAGCAAAGGTTTTCAGGGGAAACTTTGCTTTGATTTATATTGATAGGAGACATAATAAGAAGCTTATTTATATGATATATTACCACATTCGCTTATGTTTCTATTTACTTTGTCAGAGTATTATAAACATAATGGATAATAAAATAGATTATTGTCATAGACATTTAAATATCAAAATCTGAACATCCACCACAGCTAAGGAATACAGGTCCTGAGCTGGGTTGTGCCCGTGACAAGTAGCTTTATAGGATATTTTTGGCTTTCTGCTCACACAGCTACCTTGGAAGGGTTGGACATGCTGCATATAGACCATGCAGTTGATTTGCATTGCACTTCAGATACAGCTTTGAATTTTCTCCATGCCCCTACAAAGTCTGGCCTCGGTATGCCACATCGCTGTTATTATGGAGCTCTATTGTGAAGCAGCTGTGTGAATGGGACTGCTAAGCCCTCTAGTCCCCTCTGTGATGCTCTCCCCCCTATATTAGCAATGGCTAGAAAGATGCCCATACCCACATCATGCACTGCTGCGGCTGCTCAAGATCCTTCTCCGATCCTCTCCTCTCCCAGCAGATAGCTGTTTACCTCTAGGAAGTATTTATGCCTAAGGCTGGTTGCCTCTGCGCTAGAAGTAATTTTGCTTCTGTTAAGGAACCTGCTCTGCTCTTCTAAGATAAAAAAACAAGCATCAAACATACATTTGCAAAAACGTCCATTATCTGTGTAATATTTATAGCACAGACAGCTTTGCTGTAAGTTTTAGGATTAAAAAAAAGAAAAAGAAAAAGGAAGTTTTACAGATAAAATATCCTTTACACCTCTATTTGTTTAGTACTTATCAGAATATATAAAGTCAGGAGGATGAAACAGATTGTTATCCTTAGCTATGATGTATGCTTTAGGCTCAGAATCAGCAAGTTGATAAAAATAGTTATTTCTGAACACATGGACTACCCGAATTCTACCTTATATCTTCAGGGTCACAAACCAAATGCTCATTTGTTACCCAAATGGAGATTCATTATTCTGACTGAAACAAACAGGATTACTTGTTTATCAATTCAAAAGTAATCTATTTTTTTATTTACCAATATATTACATTGCTGAGCAAAGAATTATCTTTCCATTGTTTATACGCCTCACTATTTAAGAGGATTATTACTGTAGAATAATCATCTTGCTTTAATTACCAAGAGCAGAACCACATCATTTTATTAATTTTCGGATTTATGCCAAGTTGGAAACAGAATGTAAAACACCGAATCAGTCGGTAGCTGACAGCAGCTTTGTTAACACGTCTACAAACTCTTTATTGGGAAAAAAAACCCCACACACCCACAAAACTAAAGGCAGTAGATGAATTATTTTTTTTTAAATAACTTAGCAGTCTCAGCAAATAATATGAACATACATTCTTGCACTGTACATACCTGAGGCACAAAATGCATACACATCTTTTCTTGATTACTAAGAAGCCAAAGTGACAAAATATTACACAAGATTAGTGGCAGGGGTAGTGCTGCAGACTGCATTGCCCAGAGCAGAAGGCAGGAGTGCAGCCAGCCCCCACACAGTGGCTGAGTCAATCTTTGCCATTTTCAGACTCCAGAAGGAACAGACCAACTTCAGCAGCTCTCAAGAAACAGCCATGATTAAGTTAATGCTGATTGCCAGCACCTGCCAAAGCAGTTAAGCAAACACACTTGTTTTACTAATCCTTCAACTTACCTTTTTCAGGTGGTGGTTGCATCATCTAGGAAATGTGGGTCTCATCCTGCAACCTGACTTAGCTCAGGAGACCCCCTTCTCCTCTGGTGTATTCAAATTGGTGTAGTGTCCTGTTTGATACATCTGCATCACCAGTTATAGGATCAACAGTGACCAAAATCAAACTCTAAAAAATGGGGACTACACTTAATATGCATATTTATTCAATGGCTAACTAAGTCTCTAGTACTACTGTGTTTAAAAAGAATAAGTATTATCTTTGATAAGCGGAAATCAAGCTACTAACTCAAATGACAGCATCTATTATATTCCTTTAAAAACAGAAAAAGTAATGGGTATAAAGACTTGGAACCAAGAACAAAACAAATCTTTTTCCCCATTATTCTTTCTTGGCCCAATTCTAAATCTTCCTCAATCATTAGGTGTTTGGAAGGGCACATAGAATTCAGGATTGATGCCTTTTTCTCTCTTTCATAAAATATTGCAGACAGCCTGCAAAAGAAAGCATTTCAGTAGCTTAGCAGCTCCATTTCTACTGGCTGACTCTGAGGAATTGATCTCATTGCATCTATCTTCAAAAAGAAAGACGTTAAAAATCCAGTACTTTTTAATCCTTATTTTGTGTCACCTGAATGTAGTCTTCTCCTGTTGTATTATATACATACAGGAAGTATTTTTTAGGACAGAGACAAAAGTTTACTTTTTTTTTTTTTATATATTTGGCTTCAGCTCAAACCCTGTAAGCCTCAAGAAGTCCGTCAATCAAGGCTGGGCTATCTCAGGTTTAAAAGGCAACCACTTAAAAAGGGATGGTATCAGATGCTGCAGGCTTTCCTTTTTTAAAATTCCTCTTTTAAAATTCAGAACAAATTAATTAAATTAGAAGGAACAAGATCTTTTTATACATAAAAAGAAACTATAATTTAAAATATGAGAAATAGTGATGTTGTGCAATCAAATCCCCTAACAACCTCCAAAACACTGGTTTCTACCTCTTTTTCCAGAGCCATCCGATATGTACTTTCAGCTAAACATGAAAACCTGATTATGTTTAGTATTTTAAAATGTTAAGAGAAATGTTTATCTCACAGTCAGAAAATTAAGAATTATAAAGGATTTTTGTTCCATAAAATTAGTAGGTTTTTAGGTCCCTGTTACTGTTTATAGACTACTGACTCAAAGTTAAAACTGAAGTTTGTTTTTTAAAAGATGTTTTCCTAAACTAATGCTTGTGCTCATTGACTTGTTATTTTATGGTTGTTTATGATTGTTGGCTGCTGGAATTGACTTGTACATGTGATATATTAAGAAAGAAAAAAGAATTGAAGCATTCTTTTCTGATTAAAAAAAATATATATGTGATATTTGCAGAGATAGAGGATTAAGAATTCGTAATTCAAGGCCTCCTAAATTTGATGGTGTAAGATAAGGTCACCTTTGTACTTCTAATCCAGTCCTTGAAAATATCATATTCTGGGAAAATCTGTTTAGTAGTAATCAAATAAAACAAAGGTATAATGAAGAGAGCTGAACAAATAATTCACACTGAATAATTTACACAAACATTTTGACACTGGAGTGTCAGTTTCCTTGAATTTTATTTATTCAGAAATACTCAATATATATTGTTTTTAACTGTGTACATCAAAAGTTCACTAAACATGTTTGGTTTAAAAAAAATCAATGCTAAACTACAGTTAATTGTATAAATTCTGTAATTTTTTTCTGATTCTTCATTAAATCAAGAAAATAGTGAAATGCCTGTCTTTAAAAACAGAATTAAAACAAAATATCTGGGATATTGAACCTCTTATCTAGTATGTAAAAGTAAGGAGCATTAGAAAAAGGTATTTGTCTCCTCTTCAGACAATGATGCCCTTAGTCAAGAACATTATTCCTGAACAGGAAACAGTAAGATTCACTCGTGCAAGATTTCAATTTGGTACTCTCCTGCCACACCTCTCATCATGCGGGTGTCCATTTGCTTTCTTCAAAAGGTTCATTTGTGGGGTATTTTTTAAGGGAAGCAGGGAAGGGAAGGGAAGGGAAGGGAAGGGAAGGGAAGGGAAGGGAAAGGAAGGGAAGATTTAGAAGGGGCCTACAATGATCATGTAGTCCAGCTATTTTTAAATACCTTTGTGCCAGTGTTGAAAACACAGTTCTCCTCTCTTATACAAAGCATCTAGTATTCCAGCTCCTTAAAGTAAACACATCCTTTTATTAACTTTACTGGTATGAAATTTTGACTAGCGATTTTGTTGTGATGCACAGTTAGTTGTGTAGTGTGTAATGACTGTTAATGCCCCATCCCTGGAAGTGTTCAAGGCCAGGTTGGATGGGGCTTTGAGCAATCTGGTCTAGTGGGAAGTGTCCCTACCCATGGCAGTGGGGGTGGAGGTGGATGGTCTTCAAGGTCGCTTCCAACTCTAAACCATTCTATGACCCTATTATCAGTTTCTTATTTGACTGACAGTAAGACCAAGTTTAAAAAAAAAAGGTCTTCCAGCTAAATCCAGCAATATCTACTATAAATGACGAGTATCTAATTTCTTTGATGTGGTTAAATTTATCTTAAATTTTCTTACATTTATATATATAGAGACAGTTTTCAAAAACAATGCTTCACCTTGCACAAATACCTGCAAGCTACATTCACCATTGTGGAGCAAAAAGACTTGCCCATGTTCCCAGCTGGATTTTGAGCCTATATTCAGCTCTCTGTCTTAGATTTTATGTTGCTGTTGGTAAATAGACTAAAGCTATATCAAGTTATGCAAATAAGTGACTTCTACTCACCGATTTCACTGCTGCAGAGACAAATATATGCAGGTTTAATTTCTTGTCTCTCTTACACCAAGAGGTACGAAACTGAGTCTTATAGCATTTCAATATTGTTCTGAAATAGTAATTATTGAGCATCATCACGTCTTTCTCCTACAGAAAATTTTATGGATTGTTTAAATCTACAGAGAGGCAACACTTTATTTAAACTGATAGATCTTTTCTATATGTGTCAAACAGATATCTTGTGACAAGACATTGAGATATGAATGAACATGTAACATTCATTGTGTGAAATTCTAGAAGTTAGGCCCAAATTTGCTTATGGTTACAGGCAAACATTCTCTCCCTCATCCCCACCCCTACTTATTAAATTATATAGAAATTATTTTGCTAGAAAAGTATGAAATGAAAATACCAGCAAATCAGGTGGCAAATCAGGGAGGGGAGAACATTTTCAAATGATTATGTTGTTACCTTTACTTAGTGATAACAAAATGGATGCTAGCTTTCAGCTGTTCAAAATACTAACATCTATTCAATACAGAAACCCAAAAGATAAGGTTTCTGTAGTCTTTGCTAAGGCTTTAGAATCTTAACAGGATGTTCTAAATTATGTAGAAATAAAAACTATCAATCACCTGAGTAGAAGCTATGCAGAGAAAAAGTTACAGTCACATTGGATTCCATTTAGATTATGTCTTTAGCCTTTTTATCCTCGAAAATACTGTGGGTTTATTTATTCAAAAATTAAATAGTTAAAAGATAAAAACAATCCATACAGAACAGTGTCCTCATTAAGGCTTTATATAGTATTCTTTCCTTTTTCTTTTCTGTGCCTTTTTTTTTAAATTGCATATATTTTATCTGGTTTATTACTATTGGACTCATTACCTAACCAAAAAAGCAGATTGATTCCTAAAATTACATTTTAAATTTCTCTTTGGAGTTCACATTGAATTCTATTCTGAAAATTCACCTTATGATACTTCCCCTTTAGTGATATTACTTCAGAGTAAATAGTGTTTTGGTTTCAGCTTGAGGCCTTGATTAGGAGATGAGTTTTATTTAACACTATAGGACTCATTTCCTGTTCTGTCACAGATTTTCTGGGCAATCACTTACACCCATTCAGGCCCAATCTGATGAAATGAGCTATGGAACACTTCCTGAGTTCCTGAGGGACTCAGTCAGCATATCATTTTACTGGCACATATAAAATGGAGAAAATAAGTGCTACCTCTCAGGTAAGCTGTAAACATTCATTAAATATTTTAAATTGTTGCAAGATCCTTAAGATACAAAATATTATAGGACTGATTTTAATATTTAGTGTGCAATATAGTGTGGGGTTTTTTTTCCTCTTTCCCAATCCCTTCATGAACAAGAAGTCCCTTCAGCTATTCATAAAGGGACTGTAAATCCACATGACAAAACAGGTAGTTGAATTTGTGGTAAAAGTTGAAAACATTGCTGCTGCTGCCTTCTCTATAATCCTGTTCTCTAATACAAGAAAAATATCTGAACCTCGTTAAGCCTGCAGGGACTGTATATTCCCTGTCTTCACTAGAGAAACAAGCAGCTGAAGAATAATTACTCATGGAACGGTTTCTAAGGAAAGGTTATTATTTTTTTTTAATTCAGGGAAAACTATTTTAATTTTATATAAAAAAAACAATATACTCGTTACTAAAAATATTCTCCTGCTGCTATATATTTAGCATATCTGAAGATGCACAGTTGTATTTGCTGTCATCATGGACCTAGTAGAGCTATTTTTTCCCTGGAAAAGTGGTTCTCATTTGGTTTATCTACCAAAGCATCATGCCCTTTCCTTGGATAAGGGGTGACAGTGAAGCATAGGAAACTGTATGCAACAAACACACATTTCTTCTTCTTTCACATTCAGTTTTTAAAACCAAACTAGCAAGAAATGTATTTGACCACCACAAATTTTATCACATATCATTCGTCTACCATCCAAACAATTAGACTACCAATAAAGTGACACAGAAAGCTAACAAAATGAGATTTAAAAATGTTTTTAATAGTCAAACTACAAAGTTGCCCTAAAATGGGCCACAGTATTATGACAAACTTTCTCAGTCCTTTAATTTTTTCTTCATGTATGTGAGGTCACAATTTGTTCAGTTCTGCATGCTTTTGAAAAATATTTCTACTGACCTAACTTTGGGCTGGGATGTAAGGCAGTAGCTGTGGAGCTAGACACCCCTAAGAATGTATACATATTTTTTTTGTTAAATAAAACTGGTGGGTCTCCAGGCAAAGCAGTTCAAGTCTGATTTCTGCAATACAGTACTGCAACTCCTCAACAAGTGTTCCTAACACTTACAGTATATTCATTAATCCATGGAAATACTGGTCAAAATAAAATATTGCTTTAAGCTTTATGAACCCAAAAAGCGTTTCCTGAAATTTTGTTACTGAAATGTGCTCCATGGAAGAATACTTGAAAAATACCACGGTGTTTTGCCAAGTTTGCCTTAGTGAGTGCACAACTGAGGTGTGGGCCACAGTGATTATGCTGTGTATAAGGAAAGGCTTTATAACAATGAAATAACGGAAAATCAGTTCTTTGATATTCAGGGAATTATCCTCTGCTCTGTTGTGCTGCTTTCATGCCAGTGTAACCGCAGGGTAGGCAATGGACCCACGTAAAATGGATAGTGTGGAAAACATGGCATTTTCAAAGACCTTTGCAACTTGATGTCAACTGCGGTTTCATCATTGCCTGAACCTGCAGCCATCAAAGCCAGTTCAGCCGTGCTTTCAGTCCCCAGAAGTGATGGAGAAAACAGTGTCTGACCCAGTACTGAGAAGCTGCTTTTGATATTTGGCACTGCTAACGATGGACATGGTAATGAGACAAAAGAATAAAGCTTCCCACTCAGAGCGAAACATTTGGGGCGCTTGTCTAATCAATGCCTCAACTGAATCCATTAAAAGAGCTTCAGCCCTCTAAGTCTCAGATGTGGCATGATATTATTGTTCTTGAAAAGTCAAGGAGGTGTTTTCTACTTTCTCCCTAAAGCACAAGAAAAGGAATTTGCAGAAGTTCACTAACAATAGTATGTATGCTGCTTTCTCCACCATAACGTTTGTTTTTAGCATTTTACTTTCAGATAGCAGAGAAAAGCCCAGCTGGGAGATAGGCAGGGAGTCAAACAGGAAAAGGGATCCCTGGAGGGTTAGTGATGTTCAAGCAGATGGGGGAGGAGGGAAGAGAGAGCAGGAGCAGATGGGAGGGGGGAAGAGACCAGAAGCAGAGCAGATGTGGGGGTGGGAGGGGGCTAATTTTGGTTAAAGACAAAGGAGGACAAATAAGAATTAAATTTATAATTTACATTTAAAATCTTCTTTTTCCCATAAACACACTTTTTGTGACTTACACTAGAGGAAAGTTTGAATAGCCTGCAAAATATAAAAGATAGAGCAAAATAACATCAATGTCACTTGAGCAAGCACTAGAAAGTGGAGAGGTCTGTAAGAGTTTTTCAACCATGGGTTTTTGTCTAGGAAAAACTAGAAACTGAAGGTTTCCACCTGTACTGTACTCCTCTGCACAAAGTACACATTTGGAAAGATATGCAGTAGCAAAACAATAAAGAGGAGGATTACATATGTGGATAATGAATGGATCTTTGAATTTCCTGAGTTAAAGAGGAGTAATAATAAAATTTGAGTTACCAAGCCATGAGGGAATTACACACAGGACTTCCCTAAATAAATAATAAAAAGGTATAACCCATGTTCACGTGCAGAACATTTTCATTTCTGATGAAACCATCCTCTATATTCTGTCTGGTTCTATATTTTAAAGTTGCATTTTGTTGCTGTGCTTCCTGGCAGGGTGTATAGGTTGTGAGTGAAGTCTGACTGAGAATGCTGCAGCTGAAAGTTAATTAGTTTGTTGGCAAGCTGTCAGCTAGACTTTTGTCTGTTTGCTTTTCGTACAGAAATGAATGAGAGTGGATTCCAGAGGTGTCTGAGTACAATTAAGTATCTCACTCTCTAAAATAAATATTTTATATTACTGCATGCTTTTAGAAACCAGCCAAAATGTAACCGTTGATGGTATTTTCAACTGATATCCTTAAGTGTAAATATATGTAAGTAGGTGAAAAAGAAGTATTGTAATTGCATTTGTTTGGTGGAGCATAAAGGGCCATATTCTGTGTTTCATTTAAACACAGAATAATTCTGTGTAATCCACAAACCTGCTCCAGGTTTGTAGAGGAATACTGGATATCAGATTCTGACCAGATTAATTGGACCTAAGTTAGTTTTGGATTATACACCAGCCGAGTACGTGCAGAATCATAGAATCTTTTAGTTTGGAAAAGACCTTTGAGATCATCAAGTCCAACCCTTCACCTAGCACTGCCAAGTACACCACTAAATTATGTCACTAAGCACCACATCTACATATATTTTAAATACCTCCAGGGATTGTGCTCAACCATGTCTCTGGGCAGTTTGTTGCAATGCTTGACAACTTTTTCAGTGAAGAAATTTTGCATAGTATCCAATCTAAACCACCTCTGGTGCAACTTGAGGCTGTTTCCTCTTATCCTACTGCTTGTTACATGGGAGAAGAGTCTGACACCCACTTTGCTTCCACCTTCTTTCAGGTAGTTGTAGAGAGTAATAAGGTCTCCCCTCAGCCTCCTTTTGTCCAGAACCCCAGTTTCAGCAGCCACTTTTCATAAGACTCATGCTTGAGACCCTTCACCAGCTTTGCTATCCTTCTTTGGACACAGCCCAGCACCTCTATGTCTTTCTGGGCCCCTCACAGAGGCCCAGAACCAAATTCTTTTTGTTAAAAGATTTTCCAATTCTATACTGAAAATCTGCTAGAAATCTTAGAATAAGAAACAGTCTAGAGCCAGTAATAAGTCTTCACCCACAGTAAAAACCATGCTTCTGACAAAAGGTTGTCTAGATTTCAAAACTCAAAATCAAAGTGAGAGTGGGTGCCTGGAGTGGGTGCAGCAGTGAAAGAGGGCTAAATGGGTACTAGAGAATGGCAACCTTGATTCAGGCTGGATGCCATTTCCATGGGGACCCTGCCTATAGCTGGGTTTCATCTCACCAGGGACAAAGAGGAATTTCTCCATTTGCCCAAAAGGAGGTGCTCCAGATATCTCAGTCCTCATGAGAGAATGGGCACACACCAGCCCAAGCCAATAAAAGTCAGTGCCCTCAAGTCTCTTCTCCCTCCTGACTTCTGCATAGACTTTTTGCTTTTCTGTCATAGCTTTCCTTTATTAAAAAGCTCTTGCAGTTCCCCACAGCTTCTGCACACAAACATAAACCTCACGTTATGACTGGGGCAATTACTGTGGACAGTAGTAATGTCACAGTGTCAGCAGCCAGGAGAATATTTCCTAGTGCTTTCACAGACCTTGGACGCTTGCACTGGTGGACCCTCACAGGTGACACGGTGCTCCCTTGAATGTTCTGCATCAGCTGCCCTAGCAATCCAGGCTCTTTAGTCTGTAGATGATTGCAGAAAGATCACAGGGTAGATTTTAGATTTTTCTTTATGATGTATTTTATTTCTTTTTGTACATTGTTACTTATTTCACACGTTGCAGAGTTACACTCCCAGGGAAGGTAGTTACATCAATTGATACCTGTTACTCTGCACACCTCTTCTTTTTCCGTGATCCAAGGATTAGTGCATTCTGAGTGGGATGATCTGATTCCTCCCTTCCACTTGCACAGCAGCCATACAGAGGACATGATTACACCCCAACACTGGTGTCAGCTTCCATGTCTGTGGGCTCTCTGCAGGAATCAGCATCAGCTCCAGAAATCACAAACCAAAATTATTTCTGTCTCACATATATATTCCTCATACCCAAGTATATTCACCTTGGTTATTCGAGTATGCTTCAGGTATGCTACAGGAGTGCACAAATAATCCCTATGGAATAGGAAATGACTTTGAAAAGGAAAGATTGTGCTGTAGCCCACAATCCAGGCCTAGTGGTTTTTGTCTTGCAACCAAGATCCCCAAAAATCTGATGTGTCCAGCCACATCTGAAGCTCTAGAAACTCATGCCTTCCTGCCACTGCACCCAGAGGAGATGTTGGCCTCCACAGAGCAGGCTGAGTATCTCTGTGAGTAGAATTAAATTGTCCTGAGCAAGCACAGATTATATGGGTGAGAAAAATCTGCTGCAGACTGGAATATTGTCTGGAGGCACCACAGGATACATTTCCCAACAAACCTGAGTATCTGTTGCACAAATTCCCATTGCATGTAGCCCTGGTGCTGCAGGGCAGACAACATATAGGACCCCAAAAAAGGAACTTCCAAATTCCTTAAAATGACCAGTAGCATTTAATATATTTTATTTTACACTTCGTAATATTATAAACTTATTTTCTGTAATAAAGTTGGCAAACTTTCCAAAACATCACAGCAAAGAAAGTCACTGAAACACCTAGGCACAAGGAACTCATGTTCTCTGGGGTGCAGTTGTCCTCTCTTACTGTTTGCTTAGCTGGTTTGCAGATTAGCACAGAGTCAGGGCTTGATGCTGGTCCCTTTCTGAATCCAATTTCTGCTTTGTTTTGAAGTTCAGTGTGAAATTGCCAGCTCAGAACCTTCCAAGGTTGTCTCAAGCTTTTACCTGAAGAAAGGCTCCCTGGTGCCCTCATCAGTACACAGATGTGTGAAGTTTAGAGTATTAGTTTATATATTTTTAGAAAGGATGCAAACTATTTGGAATAGAAATGGCTCCCAAGAGTTCATATATAACCCACAAGGATTCATATTCATCCCTAACCCACTAATCCAGTAGTTTTGATGGCTTAAAAGCCTACTACTTTAGAATTCTTTGTGTCTGTATCCCCAGCTGGTCCTTAATTGTTTCTCTCCTATATTTATGTGTACTCCAGATCATGTGTTGGTATACAATGTCTTTATCACAAATTGATTTAAATCTGTCCGGCTCCAACTCTCAGAATCCATCAGCATAAAGCAAAGCATTTATTTCCTGTCCATCACACGATAGTGCTGAAGCAGTCATGACTTCCAAGCTCCAAAACACATCAGCACATAAATTAGTAAGTGCAGTTTATGAGAACAGACTCATAACAAGTACATTTCTAGCAGCATTGTATTAAGCAAGAATGTTTAAGTCAGGGCAGCTTGTCCCTCCAGATTGTCAGTCATTTTCAATCACAGTAAGAAGTGAAGGCAATTTAAGTAAATATAGGAGTTTCTTTGTTTGAGCCTTTTGTTTTAACACATGTTGCCAGGGTAGTAATTATGCCAACTGAAAACTGGTTAGGGTCTGCCAGTTTGCCTCATCTGACCCCAAACCATAAGCTTCTAAGAGCACTGAAGTAAAGAGAGAAGCTATAGTTAACATTGCTGAGCTATCCAGAGGGTCCTAAAGAGACCTCTGTTATCTTTTATAAACACCAGGAAGACCTAATCCAAGTGCCAAAAGAGAGGCAGGTTATCTTCATTATGGGGATGAAGGAGTGAACATGTAACAGCCTGTAGGATTAATACTGCTCAAAATAAAAGTTATAGCATACCTTTTGGTATAAGCACCCTGTTAGAACACGTTTTACCTCAAGTTTAAAGCCCATTAATCTTGTGAAGAACTGGAAATCTACAATCCATGTTATCTAGCTGGCAGGAAGCACAAACTGCTCAGGAAAGCTGCTGAAATTCTGATCTAGAATAAGCTTGTGAATGAAACGTGGACAGCTTTAGCATCTTGTTGCTCCTGGTAGCTGCCATTACCAACTGCTCTCCCCTTTTTTTGTCACTAGTCATTGATTTCGCAGCGTGCAGTGTATTTTTCTCTACTCACCTGCAAAGTCAGAGGTGCCATATGAAATAATACAGCAAAGGTTAAAGACAACGTGTTTGCCCTTTAAGAGAGATAAGCTACCAAATAATAAGGCCGCTTTATCAATGTGCAGGCTTGGAGGCAGGTAAAAGCTGCTTTTTAGAGATTTCTCTGATCTTATCCTTGGCTGTGTACCCCAGTTTCCTAGCACCTGGGAGCTGCAGCCTGAAGCTATACGTGGGCAGCTCTGTAACCTTTGCAAGACCTCCTCGCACCCTGCAACCCCACTCTTGAATGTCTTGCATGTTGTGTCCCAAACACCTCACGTGTAAGAAAAATAAGGAGGATCAGAGAGCATCTGATGCACAGAGGCTCACAAATGTCTTGCAAATCTCTACCAGCCTCAAAGCGAGGCAGGGTTCCCACCCTGGCCCTTGCTCATGATCCCTGCTGGTGACCTGCTGTCCATCCCACCTGCCAGACTCATTTCTACCCTTCCCTACGTGCCCTTAAGGCATCAGTGGTTTTTGTTCTGCCTGAAGACATCCCGAGACACTCCCCACCCACAGCCTTAAGATGGGACAACAAAGGTGACACAGGCCAGTTGCCAGTCTGACCAGGCTCTCACCTCCAATACTCATTGAACCTGGGTCCAAACAAGGACACTGCTCACTTGCAAGGAAGGGCTAAAACGGACCAAATACCAGCCTGTGCAGGACTGACTATTTAATACCCCCTCTAACCCGGAACGTTTCTCCCAATGACCCCTGTGCTGTGCAAAGGCAAGGCTGAACACTCGGCAGCCCTCCCCTTTCAACTGCTCAACTCACCCCATTTCCACTCCAAGCACTTCTCTACTCTGAGTTTCCTGGAGAGATCAGCTACACTGAGAATGACGCTGAGAACAGGATGCTCAGAAAAGTTCGATTTTTATTATATGATTATTGCGCACAAAACCTAAGAACAATTTCTATATGGTAGACAGCTTGCTATGCCTAGAAAATGCTGCAACATGCCAGTTTTCCCATATTCTGCTGTTAGTAAGTTCATTCTTGTCAGAACTTGTTTGCATGTTGCTTTGGGCCGTAAGCAGCACACATTGCTCTGTGCTGGGCTCTGCAGAATTAAACACCTTGGAGCGCAACCTTCCAGATGCTCTCAGAAAAGCAAACAAAACAATTCAGGTCAAGACAAATCAGAGAAGGGAATCAATGGAAAAGGAGACAGAAAACAGTCATTGATCCTAAAGCTCACACAATAAAATTTGTAATAGCTTGACCCAGGTAATGAGGCAGACTGTTTTAACATCTTTTTTTCCCTTCCCCAAACACCTTTGCACAGATGATATAAGAAATGAAGGGACCGTGGATAGGTGATGATAAGTTATTTAAATTTCACATGTGTATAGTCATAAATCACCATACACAATTATTTTATTTCTTACTGTTGGTTAAATCTCTGAATTTTAAAATTATTTTAAGATCTGGTTTTGTGGTATTTTCCCCCATTTTTTCATTTTAATACCAAGAGCCTTTGCTTTCACATTTAGTTCAATTCTTTCTATCAATTGCAGGTGAAACCACAGCTGGAATTAGAAAAGGCCAAACCAGCAGATTATCAAAAGGTAAATGTGTTCTCTACCAGAAGAACATTTTACCTAACACATCTAGCATACAGAAAATCTATTTATGCATGCTGTTTGCAGGGGCTTACCTTTCTGTCAGAACAAATCAATAGCTCCCGTCCCCAAAACAGTGAGAAGGTAAAGAAAAAAAAAAAGAAAAAAATGGTTGAGCCAACTTTTCAAAGAGCCCATGTCACACAGCAACAGGTTAGGACTGTTGGCCTCATTCTGTTGTTCAAAAATAAAATATTATTGTGTACAATTAAATTAATTTTCATGCTATGTACGAGACTAGAAATCAACTTACACTGTGAAACTTGCAAAGGGTCAAAATCCTCTAACATTTCTTTATCTTCTGTCTGTATTTGTGTATATGGATCCCTGAATTTTACCAGGAAAACATCTTGAAACTGGAATATTTGGATGGAAAAATGTATTCAAATTATAAATTAAGCAGGAATCTTTTGATCACTTGCTTAAAAGATAATAATATAAATTTTCAAATGTAATGATTTATTGAAGTAACATGTGTTGAGGCATTGCCAAGGAGCTGACTGGGTTCTCGAGTTCATATTTCAGCTTGTGAATACTCATGAATGAACCTTAGAATTTTGTTTTCATTGCTACTTAGTACTGTCAATCTTTTAATTCTTCACAAAGTTCTCATTACTGGAAGCATTTTTGATTAATATCCCCAAGGCTTACAGTAAGTGAAAATCAGTATTTAGAAAAGCTAGTGAATGCAATCATCCCATTAAGGCATGATGGAAAAGAAGTGTTTTTCCTGTTTGTCCTTTGCTATCAGTTTGCTTATTGTAATAGCTCTTTTATCGCTGTCTGTATTTTATACTTGCTATACTCTGTAGTGCTTTTCTACTCAATGGCATTGGATAAATCAATACTCTTGATGTTTGTTCTTGCCTTGCTATGTATTTGTAAATCCTATTGCCATACAGATTGGAGAGGAAAATACACACCAGAATTAGTCAAATTAATATTTTATTTGTTATAGTTGCTTCTCATAGTGACTAATTCCGTATTTGGTCTTTAACCTTTATGACTGGTTAAATCAGTTCACTTAAAAGTATCCAGGACTCTGTCTGAAAGTTCCTTTTACTGCAAATTAAACTATATTATACATATATTTACCCAGTATCTGGCCAGCTCTGTTACAGGGAAGATGCTAATATGACACACTGAAGCACACGCTTCCCCATGTGCACCAGAAAAGTGACTCATTTTCAATGAAAATTCATCATATCTACAGAAAAGCAGAATAATCAAGGTCTCTGCATAGCCTTCTGTAGAGACGCCCAGGGAGGCAGTGAGGCCCTCTTTTCCTTTCCAGAAGACTCAGCTGGATCCTGCACACAGGAACCACAGGATACTGCAGGCTGGATCCATCCAAATTCTTATTCTAAATCCTCTCATATGGAACTAGTGGAGAATAAAGAGAATACACTGAAGATAGAAACATCAAACGCCACTCTGTTGTGGCAAGGGAAGGTTGCTGATAGGAATTTATCATTATTGACTGAAATTTGTGTCCAAGAAGATAAAAAAATAATTGTAAAATTGGTGACTGTGGAAGGTCTTCTTCTTTCCTATAGGCATTTTGCATGTGTATACATTTAGTCACAACAGCTTTATATTCTCTTTGTAAAAATGAATTAACAGAGGACAGTGTCATGACTTACCCTGGAGACATCTACAAGTTGAAAGATCTAGCTTTGTAATTTATGTTTAATAATTTATCACATTAATAATATTTTAGATTTGGATTATTGAGTATAAGCACGGAGATTATTTAAATGAATATTTAATTTTTCTTCACCTTGCAAGAAGACAGAATACGTTTTTAATTGCCCACAATAAAAAGTAGAAAAATTATCAGTAAATAAAGTAATTAAGAAAGTGTTGTTACAAAGAATTCATGGTTGGGTTTTTTTTTATTTCCCCTATCAGAATGATTACTGTAATATGCAAAATTAATGTGAGAGTTGACTTTTTTAAGATGATGAAACAACCTTGTCATAGGAGCTTCAGCATTAAAAGCCAATGTCTCCAAAATATAATCAAGATATTTAACTAAATCAGCTTTAAAGATGTAATAATTTTAATTTGCACAGTTTCCTGCTAATTTATCTGCATTAGCACAGAACAACATAGGTTGTTTTTCATACAGATAGTTATCATCTACTTTCCCATTTTCTGAAATCTCTCTCAAGTTTTACATGCTGTGGTTCTGTTGAAAATCTTGAGTGTCTTAAAGACCAGTTGAGCCCAGCTTCTAGCCATTTGTAATGTGCTAAATGTCAGTTTGAATCTGATGCTTGGGTTAAAACATTGAAAAGTCTCTGAAATTCTTTTGCATATATCGTACTTTTGGTATATATCATACTTTTTGGTTTTTTACCATGTATTTGTTCTCCTGTTACTGGAGAAGCTACTGATTTGTGGGTATTTTCCTGAAGATTTTTTTAATTTATTTATTCTTGTCCTTAGGATGTAATCAAATCAACTTTTGCAGAACAGTATCTTATTTTTAATACTGTTTCTCTGAAGGTATTATTTGACTGAATTTCAACTCACTGTCCTACCTTTCTTTAGAATTTAGAATCACTTTAATTTCCACCTTTGGCCTGAGGCTCATATATTTTTAGCTTTACTTGGTTTCAGTTTCTGTAATTCTTAGAAATTGAGGACCGTTTTTCTTCCCATTCTTTTAAACACTGAAACAACATTCCAAAAGAAACTCCACAACAAATCTCATGCTTCAAAGTTTTGCACCAGTGTTTACAACTAATTACTGCTAAACTAAATAGCTTGTGATGCAATATGCCAGAAGTCATGCATGTCTTTTGTGAGTATCCAATATGAGCCACATATGTGCGATTTTTATTCAAGTTCCCTTCTGTACAGCCAAATTATCAGATCATTATGGCTCGCTTGCCTGTTTGGGCTCCCTTCCAACGCATTCTACATTTGTATCCATTTTTCCCCTACTGGTCACTTACTGTGCTGGAGGCTATTTTTAGTATTATTAACTCCTCCTCTCGTTTAACAGTTTTCAAGTATGCAAAAGTCTGCTGCAAAGAGCAAGGGAATAATCTCTTGTCTATATCCACAGTGGACAGGACAGAAAATAATGAGCTTAAATTGCAGCAACGAAGATTTAAATTCAGTAATATGGAAAAAACAAAGCCAGAGAACAAAAAATAAAATAAAATAAAAAACCCTTTCCAACTAAAAGGAAGGTTAAGCATTAGGGTAGATTGGCTGGGGAAGATGTGGGATCTCTGTCACGGAGGGTTTTAAAAAACAGGTTAGAAAAACATCTGTCAGGAATGGTTTAGGTATAGCTGATTCTGCCTTGGGGCAGAGGGAATGGATGAGGTGACCTTTCAAGGTCCCTTCCAGCCTTATTTTCTATTTATTTCTAATTTTTTTAGCCTGGATTTGGAAGGGTTCCTCAATGCACTTTCCATTTTCAATGGATGGTCAGATTTCTGTTTATAAAATACAGATGGGGTGTTGCTGTGAAGAAAGATTCATTCAAATAGAAATTACAGTTAGGAAAATGTTGATTAAAAATATCATTTAAATGCAAAACAGGGAAAGAATTTTTAGCAAAGCTAATAAAAACTAACAAAAAAATCCCACACTTAAAACTATTAATTACATAAGGGGCTTCAAACATTCATCAGACTGTACCACTTGTCCTTGTTGTAAGTGGTATTGACCCTTTAGAAATGAAGTTGATCCAATACTTTCTACTATAACTCCTCTTAGGGATTAGGAGATTTCAAATATTTTCTCTAGTGATATTCAGTCCTTGATAGCTTAGAGCCAAAGTGAATTAATTCTTCCCATACAAAGAAACTATCAAATTCCAAGGAACACAGTTAAGTATATATAGTACATGTGTAACAATCACAGAGGCAAGAAAACACTTTGTGTGCTTGGTTGGAATCAGCTGGAGCCATGTAACCCTTTAATTCCTGGAGCACCATTTTAAAAGGATTTATTTTTGTTCATCAAGTGCTGCTGTTGGAAACATGAAGCAAAGCTCCTATAGAGGGTGACAGAAACCTGTTACACCCTCTGTTTGCTGGTGGAGTCTTTGGTGAACACTGGCCCAAGTCTGAAAGTCTTGCAACAGGGTTAAGCAAAACAGTTCTTCCTGCAAAATATTTGCGGGGGACTTCCTATCTGTCTAAGGAAAGATGTTCTACCTCAGAAACCCAGAAGGCATTCCCCGTGGCCAGGAACAGCAAAATTCAGTCGCAGTTGGATCTGATAACTTTTTTCCTTTTTCTTTTAATATACTGTAAGTATAACTCATATTAAAGATATTTTAAATATGAATTAGATAGTGTGGAAAGCAGTTTAGATGTTTTATCAATACTTATCGTTGTAACGTCATACTTTGTACTTCAGGTTAAAAATTCACAAAGCTGAACACATTTTTTATCTCAATAAGTTAGTGAGTTGCCAGACTGATTTGTTATTTCTTTATAAGGGCTTGTAATTGAGCCACATCTTCACGCAGGTGATCGGTGAGACAGGAAGCAACACTGCGATACTGCAGGGGACAAACATGCTGGTATTACATGAAGTTTGTTGCAATATGCTGGCGCTTTTATCAGCAAGCATAGAGCTCTTATGTACATAGATATATTTCTGCTGACAGCACAGTGGTTCTGCCTCTTAATTTAATACAGTTTCAATGATGAGAAGAACATACGGTTGCCCTGAATGGTTTGGCTCAGCCCAGATGTTGGGCTTTTGTCTGTGTGTCTAGTTAAGACAGGCAATGCAATAGTTTATAACTCCAAGTTTCTTTGAACTTTTCCACTGGTCTGAGAGCCCAGAGTGGTTCTTGCCAGACACTGATACCTGACTGTTATTGGTCGGTATGCATCCCTAAAAAACTTTGAAATAACTCTACGTAATGGTCTGGTTTGTTTTGGTTTACAGTTTGGAATCTACTTTCTGTTTCTTTCCCTACACCTTCCTTGAAACACAATGAAAAGTTGCATTGCCAAACTTTAAGGTACTGGGAAATGCCATTGATTTGTGTTTCACTGAGGTAACGAATGTGCCTAGTAAATCTTGTAATAAACATAGTACAGACAAAATATCACATTAAAAATGCTTCTATCAGATTTTAAAAGATCTTAGAAATCTGCTGTAATGCTGACACAATAACTCCCTTTCAGTTTCACTTAATTTTCTGTACCTAATTATGGCCACACTCTCATGCATTCCAGGATGGCCTGAGAGCCAGGATTCCAGATATTTATTAACTTTATTTATTGTTGATTTCAGGTATGCATTTTATAATGCTATGAGTACCCCTTTATGCAAATACTGGACCCTGTGGTTCATGAGCTGTTACTGACTGTTACTGAGAAGGGCAATCCAGGCCATGGACAAACTGGATATGCAAAAAAATCCCAAACTAATAACTGCCAGACACAGTTGAGAAGGTTGTAAAACAGTTATTTCAGTTTCTTGGACCGTAGAACAGCAGATTACTGAGCTAGCCTGTATGCTTTCCCAGGTTATTCAATATATGAATAGTTGGTCAGATCATACTTGCTTTCTGACTAATTTTCTACCACCAAATGAGAGCATCATCTGCACATTTGTGGTGAGGGATATGACAGAGTAAGCCAGCTGCGTAAAGAGAGCACAAGCCCACTATTCAGATGACCCACACAGTCAGCCTAACAGAAACATCATTAACGGGTTTAGACAGATAAATCTCACTTAGCTTCTCAATCTGTTTATGCAAATGTTATTCAGCCAAACTGGGCAAGAATTACAATCAATATTTTTCAGAATTTTGTAGCCAAACTTTACAATAGCATTTTCCCTAGCATCCAGCCACCCCTCTGCAAGATACATACTTATGAAAATATATATATGTCTGCACAAATAGTCAGTCAACTTTAAAAAATATATTGTTTATTTTATTGTTTAAAATATATTGTTTAATAATTGTTATAGTTAATATAACTGTGAAGTAAGACTTTTTTTTTCAGAGAAAATAGAAATAAGTTTCTTTGAAGAGCTGTTAAAAAGTACATTCGTGATTGTTTTCTCCTCTTCTTGATTCTTTGAACCAGGGAAATAATATAATTTGGCTCCGAAGGTCAAGTCTCCATGTTTAAACTGTTTGGTTAACATCACATGTAGTATCATATAAATATATGTTTGTTCCTCTGTCAGTAGGATATAGATCTCCTAACAGATCTACTAGAGCTGTTTTGTTTAACTACAACGGCTACAACAAAACAGCTATGTCAGAGAGTCATAACTACAGACATTATTACTGCAGCTAATGAGAAATTGCTCTGGTGCTCTTTGCTAAATTTCCACTAACAGTGGGAAGCTGGCAAATGCAGCACACTAGAGATATAAATACTTTGCTTAAATACATCTTTTAGTCTAGATTTATCTTCCACTGTATCTGCTCCTCTTTTGAAATTTTAAAGACTAAAGGAGAATGATAGGCCCTTGGTGTAGAAAACCGTGCTGAAGCAGAAAGTAACTCAGTGCTGCAAATGTTATCCAGCAAACGTGGCCCACAGGCTCAGTGATTATAACCCTTATTCCAGCACATGCTTTACAGTGCACTTTTCTGACATATTTTTTTGGAGACAAAAAAAAAAAAAAAAAGATCAATAGCTTAAAACAGTCTACTGAAAATTTACCCTAAATCACAGCAAACAACGCATAAACGAAGACTACCAAATCTGTTACCAGTATTTAATACTATTTTGTTATTCTGTCCCTAGTATTATAACCAGAAGTATTTAATATTAATTCATATTAATACTAATATTTAGTGGGGGAAAAACCGTTTTACCTCCTATATACCGAACAGTATTCTGTTCTGTTTCTTCCTTCTCACATCCTGAATACTAATACATTCTTTAGGAAATTGCAGGCTCCTTTGTAAGTATGTTTTATTTTTAAAAAATGTAAAAATAACCAAACAAAAAATCTATGTGCCCGCAAAATTTTGTAAATCACATACAAAGAAAAGATTCTCTTTTGTACGTAATAGTAAAAGGTTGTTTATGTATTTCACTGAATTTCACTGAATTTTTAGAGTTGGAAGGGACTATAGAGATCATCTAGTCCAACTCCCCTGCTGAAGCA
>JAOXNO010000004.1:20375042-20468919 GCA_028565335.1 Limnodromus scolopaceus
CAGTGAGAGGACGAGGGGCAACGGGCATAAGTTGGAACATAGGAGGTTCCACTCAAATATGAGAAAAAACTTCTTCATGGTGAGGGTGACAGAGCACTGGAACAGGCTGCCCAGGGAGGTTTTGGAGTCCCCTTCTTTGGAGATTTTCAAGACCCGCCTGGATGTAGACCTGAGTAACATGTTCTAACATGCTGTAGGCAATCCTGCTTCAGCAGGGGAGTTGGACTAGATGATCTCTATAGTCCCTTCCAATTCTCAAAATTCAGTGAAAATTCAGTGAAAAGTCTAACGAGAGCAAAACTATTAACATTGTCAAGATTACTACCCTTGCAAAATAGTCTGCCTTTGTATAGATCTGATAAAACACTGTTTTCACCCAGTTCCTTGATCCAGTATCCCAGGCTGATAGTGTCAATCTTACAGTTGTGTTAGAGAACGCTTTTGTGTAGGCTGTCACCACAGACACCCTGTTAATATTCATGTTCTTGTAGGAAACTTGCTCGTGTACAATTGGAGGAATGGCCCTAATGAAATGTCTTCTTGCTAAGGTATCAATAATCACTTTTGCCTTCTCCTCCCTACCACCTGCCGTTGCAAGGGCTAGCTCAACCAGCTGGAATATTTAAGTTCTACATCAATGATACCTTTTATTCCCTCTGAATTCTGAGTACATATATATCTGTGGTTATCCAAAAATTTGGTCAATACTGTGTGATGAGATCAAAGGTATAATAAGCCGCAAATCTAAACACTTAAATGTACATTTCAGATTAGACTGAAATATGCAGTGAAAGTGAGATTCAAGTTTTTTTACAAAGTAGTCTTAAAACTGTTTTGAACTACAGTTTTATATGGTCATAATTCTGGTAGTTACAGACAAATTTTAAACTAGACACAAAAGAAATTTTCTTTTTCTTTTCTTTTTTTTTTTTTTTTTAGGTGAGCATTTAATTTCAACTTCACAAAGACCAGGTTTGGTACATGAAGCCTGATTCATTCATGGTGTTTTCATGTTGTCACAATGTGTGGAGCATCAGGTTAGTTGTTCAAGACTTTAGAATGTTAAAGTTGTCATTTCAATTTTTCTGCATTGCATTTTAAATTCTTTTTAATGGTGCAGTTACCCCGGCCACAGCATAAATAAGAAAACAGGATTTGCATTTAGAATGCTGTAAAACACTATATTCCTTTGGGTATACCCATTCGCAGGAATCAAGATAAGACTACTGAAAGCAAAGCAATTTGATTAGGTACTAAATTCAAAATGTTACAAGAATGTGGTCTAACAGCCACTAGGAACTTAAGTCAGGCTACTTATATGGCGCTGTCTAGAGTGGAAAATTAAAATGACAGGTTTAAGAGATAAAGACAATCTTGTTCTTATTCAGCTTCAGGGTTCCTGCCAGTTTCTTTCTTATGAGGTGTAATGTAATATTGCATATACATCTACTATAAACAGTGAGGCTTTTATAGATATGTGAAAAGGATACCATTTGATGTGAAATAAAATAAATTACAACCTTGTAAAAGTTCTATAATTTACTCTCTTATAGTCATTTCTCTCTGAGAGACATGGAGCAAAAAGTAGAGCCTGTATATTTTACCTAGTGTATAATCAAAGTAATAAACTATAGTTTTCAATTATGGAGATAAAAATTCTGCCGTTAGCTAAACTAATAAACAGTGTCATTAAAGCTTATGCAATTTTAATTAATGAATATCTACAGGGTTTAGAGCATTTTGTTTCTAGTTAATAAGTCTCAGTGACATACATGTGAGTATGAAACTGTCCTCTTCCTCTTTTCCTTAGATTGCTTTCACCTTCTTTGGATCTCAAAGTTGTTGTAAAAAATTACTCTTTTTCCCCCCCCCTTCTTTCTCATCTGACTCAATCATTACTTGATTTCATTACAATTATGAATAACTTCCACTTGAGGCTACAATAGATGTTTGCAGACTTCCTCTAAAACAACATAGCCTTCTCCCATCTCCTTCTGATAATGACACCAAAAAACCATTTATGGTTTAGATATACTTGGCAAGTAACTGCATTCCTTTCCTATCAAGTTTTACGGCTTTTATACAGCCAGCATAGCCCATTTAATCTCATACTCATTCTATACATACTTTTTTTACTGGTATTTTCCTGCATACCCTCTTATAATTAGGAACTAGGCCCCTGAGGGCCCAATTAGCCAACATGTGAATGTAATTATAACCCTTGAAATGTTTTTTTCCATGTGTGTCTGTGATATGACTTTGACCATGCATAATATGAACCTACTCACAAGGAAAGTTAATCCCCTAATCATTTGTAGAGAGCGCTTTTCTCAGATTTATAGGAGGAATACAAATGATTATAAAATAATCATACTCCGGGTAGTGTAGTAACTATGTAGTGGTCCTGTGGCAGTGTTGAAGAAATAATCCAAGTTTCAGAGTTCTTTAGTACCTCTCTATTTCCATTGAATTTTAAGTTCTGTGACCCTGCTAATGTGTCAATAATACCTGGATTTAATTTACCTCTGGGATTCAAAAACTTCATTTAAATATTTGAGAATTAACCTACACATTATTTCAATGTTTCTCTGAGGCAAAGGGTTACAGAAACTCCCATTCTCAGGCTCTAGAATGGGGGGAAAGTAACCCCCAAATTTTTGAAATGCTATTCCAAATATTTCTGTTTTCTTAACATTATTTTTGTCACACTCTCCGACTTAATGGTGACAAATCTCCCAAACATCTGTATGTTTTTATTTTATTTCCTATGACTGGGTAAAAACTTTATTGAAAAACTTTTCAGCTTTTTTAAGAACTGTTACTGAAATGAATAGTAAACATTAACTTGCATGGACAAGCAAGTCTGATACGGAATTGGAAGTCTTCTAGACTAATACTTGTTTTATTTTATTTATTTTATGCTGGCTTCCTTACTACGTGTCTGCAAGATATAAAGTCCCACAAGAAAATAAATCTCTTCAACATTGATATCTAGCAATACATTGCCAATGTCCTTACTGGTTTTGACTTGGTTAGGAAAAAAGCCATGTGCCAGCTGAAAAGGGAAATGACAGATTTTCTTTGGAAAGATGTTTATCTCTGAATATAAATCTTATGTAAAATATGCATGGAAAACCAAATAGAGCAAACTCATGAGAATATAACGAACCTAACAATCTTACATCGACAGCCTAATTGTCAAAATGGCCTATTATTGGGTCTTTCTTGTCTGCAGGGTTTGGTGGGTTTTTTTTTTTACTTGATCTCTAAGGACACTTAATCATAAACTTACAAACAAATCTTAGAAATATGTGGCTGTTTAAATTGACTCCTCTGAGATATAACAGGCTGGCATTATGGGAGAGACTTGGCGTATCAAAACTACTTATAGTTGGCACCTTCCATTTTCATTAAAAATGAAGCACTAGAGCAGATGGGCTTCGAAGATATTTTTAAGATTTACGTGCCAGCCCATGGGAGGGCTCCGGTGCAGTTTCTTCACAGAGGGTCAGAGCATGCTAGGTTAGGGGAGGGGACCAGGCAGCCTGTTTGTCACACATTAGGATCCTTTCATGCATTTGGTGTTGTTAAATTTCATTCTGCCTGTACAAACAAGTCATTTTAATAGGGGAAGCTTACATCTCTCAAGTGCTTGTCCTGTACCAAATGTAGAGTTTAAAGATATAATAAAATAAAATGTACTGAAATAAGCAACACTCTACAAAGTAAGGTTTTTAGTCATGTCACATCCTGGCTGCAAACGGCATGTTTGGTCTCAGGATTAATTTCTCAGCTTGGCTCTACGCTGAAGCCACTCAATAGGATGGGAATATTGCCACTGACTTCAGTTGGTGTTAGAAAAATCAGTCCCCTTAGCGATGAGAACTTCTTTTCAAGGAAGTCTAGCAGGGCATGTCATAATATGTAAACAAGGGAAGTATGTAGCCATTTAAGGATAATTTGTGTCTAAAACTACACTGAAAAGACACAACCCCTCTGTAATTTCTCTGTATGTAACTATATCAAGATGTTATTTCTTTCCCTGATTTAACTGAATTAATGATTTATACCAACTACAGTCCTTCAGCATTTAAATGCTAAATCTATTGGGAATCCTTGGAGAGTTTAAAAATGTCAGCAATTTTAATGCTATGAGCTCTGCTAAAATTTCACATTAGATGCTTACCAGCCTGCTGAAACAGGATGAGTCTGCTGGCTGTCTTTGAGGTCTGACAAAAAAAAAAATCCCAGTGTCAGACCAGTGCGCCTGCAAACATCCTCTTTGCTCACCTCTGGTGGTATGAGACTTCTGCTTTACCACTTAAACTTTCACAGTCAACTGGTCTTTGCATAGAGTTTCATAGAAAATAATTAGTCTTCACCATGTATCTGGATGTAAAACTCAAAAAAGACAACAAATAAGCCAGTTTCTGATCCCTCAGGGATATTCTTTGGGACCTCATGGACATAAGACCGTCTTATGCATTTTAGCCTGCTGTTTTGAACCTTCCAGTTTTTGTTTTCTGACCTTCATTCCACAGCTAAACAACCTCCTTCTCTCCTGCTGTGAAAGCAAAATTATAATTTCCCCTCTACAATCCCAAAATTCTAAATCCTGCCACGAATCTTTTTCTTATAGTTTTCACAGTTGTTTATGTCCTTCCTCACCAAAACCTCCAGAGAATTTTTTTCTGTCTTTGTAAATTGGTGTGTGGAAAGACACCAACTTCTTGCAGATAGGCATGAGAAAACCAGCTCTTCTGAGGAGGACACCTTTTGTCCGCAGCTGTTTCAGTCTCTATAGATTTGTACTAAGATACACTAACAAATCTGTGCTCAGATATGTCAGTTTCTAGAAGCTTTATTGGTAAGGTCAAATACCTACTTGTACATACTTACAGAAACACTGTAACATTCTAAATCTGTGTTATTAGTTCTTTAATTCTATAGAAGTTCCCTAAATTATGACAAACATCAACTACACTAATGACAGGGTCTTTTTGTGCTGCAGGACAAGTCTATTAAGAAGTTAATAGAAGATAGGATCAAGTAGTGTCTTGTTAGTCATTAGATCTTTATAGTATTAGGCTGCCTATAAATGAGACACTCTATGTCGTAGTTTAACCAGCTAATATTTTTTTAGCTTCCTAAGTTGATCAGAAAGAGCATTTGTAGCTAGGAAGATTTTTAGCTACTGGATGTAGATAAACATGTTTGCTTATGTTTGCTGTCCTTTCTAAAATACGTTCATCTATCTTAAATTTACTTTACTATCAGGATGTTTCAGGATAGCTCTGTTCATTAAATAGAGCCATACAATGTTAAGTGTTATAAATACATTGCAAAAAAGCTGGAGTATTTACAAAAGGCTTATAATCTAAATATGTCTGGGAATCACTTACTGGAAGATGATAGCGATAGTCATGACAGTTTCGCTCTGATAGTGACCATTTGTACTATCAAACTCTATTACATCTGAGTCAGTGATGCCAATAAAGCAAAGATCCTGCCTCAATTGTTGTGGGGTTTTTTTGTTTGTTTTTTTTTTTTTTAATATATGGCCACTTCAGTTAACTTGGTGGGGGGGGACACACAAAACCTAGGGCCCCACATTTTTTAAAGTATTATGACACAGCAACTTCCAGGTCTTGTTTGACATTTTCTCACAGTGGCCTGTTATGGTATGCTTCTTGCAGTATTTAGTGATCATTAGCCATTTTGCTTCCTGTTTGTAAAATTACAGGTTTCTTCACTTTGCTGCTGAAGAACTTGTTTCTATCTCTGTGGATTCTCCTCACATTATACAGTTGGACCAGCAGCAATAACTGTAGCAGCAGTATGTCTATCAAGAACTGAGGAATCAGCAGAAAAAGCAACAGCAAAAGCCAGTTATTCATCATAATCATGGTCATTAGCAGAAACATAAGATCCAGAATGAATTCCTACAGGACTCATTTGTTCTAAATAGCCAGTGTTTTGGATGGGCAGTGTATTCATTTTATCAGGCTTCCTCATTCACTTAGAGGAAGCAAAATGATTCTGTTTTGGGGAGGGACATTCTTGAGGGTTTTTTTGTGGGGGGAGTTGTTGTTGTTTTAAATTAGAATATGTATTTTTTATCCTTTTTATCCAGAAGGTCATAATTTCTCCATGAAAAAGACTAAGTATAAACTGGTACTTGTATAATAATTTGTGCAATAAAATGCTAAAATTAGGGAATGGAAAATTCATTTGTTGACACTGAACTACAAGTTACTTACATAATGAGTGAAGAAAAGCAGGATCCTGAGTGCCTTGAATCACTGCCTAGGGAAGCCTGTCTCCTTCGGCTATGAAGAGATCTTCACTCTGTGTTGGATGTTGCTAATAATAGATGAAGTAAGTGTCCCCCTTCATATTAATGAAGTTCTAGCTATGCATGCAAGGACAAATTTTATGGGTGAAACTGTATCAACAATGTACATAGATTGTAATGCAAGAATAAGACTCAGCATATTAAATTCTAGGGTATAGTAAGACAAAACAAAAGAAGGAAAGTGTCAATAGAGCTGAAAAATCTACAACATTGACATTAGATGGGAAAAATGACATCTTAATTGAGGTTTCAAGTGCATAAAAGGTGGAATAGTAAGGAATGAAAAATCTCTGAAGATTTACATTGAATCATAAAACACCTATATTACTATGGCTAAAGTATAGTGAACAAGCAAATAGGCTCTTCTCTGTGAATTAAGTAAAGGATTCTCCCCTAGACTGCTGGTTTGCAACAGTCCTTAAACCACAGGCAAAATGAACAGCAGTTACCAAGGAAGAACCTGACTGGAGAAGAGAAACCCATGCTGAGATTCATGCTGCTGCTATTGGCTTGGCTACCTCTGTACTACTTTGCAAGTGCCATGAAGCAGCCCTCCATTCATTGGATTGTGGCTTTTCTGGACATGGTGTTTCTTTCTTCTTGTTTTAAATAGAGGATGGTTTTTATATTTGGAGCTGACTTTGACTTAGAACATGGCCAATTCTTGTTCATCCAAAAGGACTGCATTGCTTGCCTAGAGGTTCTATTTTCAATCTGAAAATTCATAGAAACACAAAACTTACAAATATTTGCTGCTATAAATATACTGCAGAGTCTCACAAAGTTCTCTTTGGAGTTTACCATGGACCCATCTGTGGTTAAAATAAAAAAATACTGAACTTAATTGGAGACCAAGAATCAAGCCACTGTCCTTTCTATTGCAGAGAAAAGGCTTGCAGTGCATTAATTCCAGGATATGCATGAATAACATTTTAATTTTTTAAAGCATTAGCATTAACATTTTAATTACTGATGAATACTTATGATCTATAAATATTTATTAAACAGGGTTGACATGTTCTCAGTGTTCTATGCTCTCACTGGGCCGCAGCTTGACCAAAGGGACTTGGTGAACAAGTGTTACTAGGTGTGAATACCATTCTTTGTTCAAAAAGTGCAGAATTTTAAGTACTACATGTTACATGCCTATAGGGTCATGCCACCACACTCTTCTAGATAAGTGCATTGGAATCAAAGACAAATTACCTCAAAAAGAACGTTCTGGAGGAGTAGTTTAAAATTCTTTCTAAGGAAAAGGATCATATCTGATAAAATCCTGTCAGCTTCCTTAATATTATGTGCTCTTGGAATTTAAAATGGAACAATTTATCAGCTTCCTAACAGTGTGAATCACTAAGTATCTTGTGCAATCTTATTTACACACTTTTCAAAGAATGACAGTTGAAAAAGACTTTCATCTATTCCAACACATTAAATAAAGTTAAATATTTGGGAAAAAAAAAGCCTCGAATGTAAGCAATTTAGTGTTCTCAAGCTCTGCTATCTGAATACTAGAGAGACTTCAGTTGCTGAAAGTGTGGAGAACAAGGAACATGATGAAAGTGTGTTCAGAAATAATGAAAGGGGTAGTGAACACTGATCAGTTGTTCTTTCTCCTCTGGTGAAATAGTTTACTAGAGTAAGGAACTTTACTGAAATAAGTTCACAGCAACGTTAGGACTGATATTTTTTACATGAGTTATAATCAGTCTGTAGAAGTAACATCTATTGTTTTAGCTAGTTTCATAGAATTTAAAAGTGGTTTGCTGGCTGCATGAATTTACATCAATTTATACAGTGTAGACAGCTGTACTTAAACAAGCAAGTAATATAAATGGATGTCAGGAAAAAATTAACCACGTGTTACAGGTTATTTAACTGCCAGCTTATACAATTAGACATGGATACTCATTTAAAAAAACCCTATATTCTAGTTATCTAACATGAAGAAATGTGTTCTTTCATTTTGCTGTATGTTGGCCTAACCCAGTCATGGTTCCATATAGTGCAGCTTTATAAATATCCTTTATTGTCTTACCTTTAAGAGCTTCTCTTTCATTTCATGTGTCTGAACATGTCATCAGCATTCACTGTCTTTAGTAATGTATGGGTACTTTTCTCTATACATATGGGTAAAAATTGAGATGCAAAAAATTACTAGCTTTTTAATGGGTATTCCATATTCAAATGCTCTTTTATACTGTCCCTTAAATATGTTAAAATAATGTTAAGAATTTTGCTGTGAAATTGATCCTTAGGAAATCCAAAATTAAGTAGTACTTGAGAACTATAGTTCTAATGAGATCCCAACTATGAACATATACAAACAATGATGGGGGTATCAGTCACTTTTACCATAATAGAAATTTCTCTTCTGCTCACTTTCTTTTCATTTAACTGGCTCATAAAATAACATCAAATGTTGAAATCGGCACATCATTGAGATCAAATACTCCTTTTTTACATTTGTATGCCACAAAAATCTGGGATTGTATGCATTAAAAGCTCCTGTTTACCCTAAATCTTTCTTGAATTATACCACAGAGATATAAGTGGGTTTAGTGAAATGAAATGAATTATTATGATCAATCATGTTTCATATGGTGGTGGCCAAGTAGCAACTATTGTGGTAGATGAAGTACAGAGGCAGAGGAGCAAATGCTTTTCCTAAGCTGTTTATAATCTAAATGAATGAGATGGAAAATATGGGTAAGGGAAAAGATTTAGCACAAACAAGTAAACACGGAGACAGTAGGAAGCGGATATAATATGCTAAAATGTTTTTATATCAAAATAATTTATCCTTTTCTAAAGGATTTTTCAGGAGGGGATGAAAACAACTGAAAAGAACATGCAAGAAAAGTGTAAGGGTGAGGTAGGAGTAGGGAAAATGGAGGCAGCAAGGCAGCAACCTGAAGCAAAGGGCCTGTAAGGAGACTTTTTGCAGTTATTCCTATTTACCTGAATCCATCGAGATATTTCTTGTCATTTGGGCTTTTGTCTAAATGTGTAGGGAGAAAATGGTGAAAGATGCAGTCAGTGAGTGAGACATCACCTGGGTTCCAGTGAAAATGGTCATTCTTTTGCATAATGTCAGCCACAGGCAGTGGGGGAAACAAGTGTCTTACAGAAATATTGATATGTTTCTTATTTATGCATTTTTAAAGGATATGTGTTCTTTAAGTGGTCTGCGTACACAATTTGTAAATGTAGCTCAGCTCTCTTTCCAGGATAGTACAGGCACTTTTCATTGGGGAAGCTTAAGTGGTTGCAAAATATATGCCTCAGAAATTTTGGAGATCTCTTAGCTAAAGCCCAATAATGTTTTACTTTCAGAAGCTGAAAAAGAAACATAAATAATAAATAATACAGTGATCTATCCATGGGTATTTGATTAGAAAGTAGATTAAAATCTTAAAATACTGCTGAAGTTATCAGGGCAAAAAAGGAGTCAAATGTAAGGGCTGAAACCAATCAAAGCTTTCAGTGTCATGCAGCAGTATTTTCTCCAGAGCTAATCTATGCACGTTGCATTTATCATCTAAACAGCTCTAGTACTACAACCAGTGATGATATCGCCAAAAGAGAGGGGGAGAAAATCTCAGAGTTGATCATTTATCTGCCTTCTCCCTTCTTCTGCTTTTCGAATGCCATTTACATTTAGCTCACATTTTAAAAGAAAGGGAAATCAAAAAGGGGACAAGGTTCTGAATTTGACATCAGCCTTTCTGCACCCTCTCTTTTTTTGGCGTTATTTTTTTTGTTTTGTTTTCTGCAACACTGTTTTACTTCTAGAAAGAAATTCTAAATTGACATTTAAATGGTGGCAGGGCAATTCTCATTCTCTGCCTTGTGAAACGGTCTCTGAAATGTACAATTATGCTGTCATCTTTAGCACTCCACATTGGACAGAGTTTAATTATTAATGTGTTTCCCTCAGAGAATGACTCGATCATGTCACAACTCTAGACAAATACAGCTAATGCAAAATCATAAAATATTCACTTGAATACTGCTGAACTGACAGGAAATTAATTCTATGAACACTTTTGATATTACCAGAAAATTAGTTTCAAACGCATAAGACTGAAATAAATGTGTTCATAATTTGCTCAAGGGTAACGCTCATCTTGCAATCAGTTGGTGTCTTTTTATAAATGTTACAAGTATTCAACATGGCTTTATGATAAAGAGGACAGCTAATGTAATGTATTATTTGTAGACAGTATTTCCCTTGTAAACAGCAGGGAGTGAAGAATTGCTCTTTCAGAAATATTTAAACTCTAGAAATATTCTGCAATTTATCATTTTGTGGTACCAAAAATACACCTATTTTTGAATACTCCCAGGAGGGAGCAGGAACTCAGAAATTTTGTAATAATGACATGATAGTCTTTCACATGTAAATTATTGAGTTGAGTTTTAGCCAGACTCGAAGTGACTGAAAGTCATTACCACTCTGAAAGTTGCAACCAGCATAGTCAGTGGGAAAGGATCAGGCTCTCCTTAGAGGCAAATGCCTTTGTAGCAAATGTCACTATCACAGTGTACTCTCCAGCTGGATGAATATAAATGCAGATGAATTGCGACAATTTGCAGGAACAAAACCAGCAAATTCAGTTGTTGCTACTTATGGCATATCATTTGCCAGAATTTGGAGAGCCTGAAACCTAAAGAAAAGCATTTCCAACAAAAATAGTTATGGTCTGAAATTTTGACCTATGTGTTACATGCTTTCACCATTTTCTATGTATTGTTTCTAATTGTTTATTTCTGGTCTGACTTTTCATCTGATTGATCATCCTCACTGATGATGTGCAAAATCACATGCAATGAATTCTCACCAGGAGGGGGCAAACGCTTGAGCGGACTACTTGTCACTAAACCAGGGCTGGAGATTTTATCTGTTCAGCTACTTGGCAGATAATCCTGAACAACAGGGCCTGGCTCAGGAGTCATTTTCAAGCAGGAAAAAGTATTTGGAATAAATATTATTCACAATGAATAATTTAACAGCTTTCATGGGCACCTTTGGAAAGTTTCCTCAGAGAGGCCTAGGATTAAGTCACCTAATTTAGTCACCTAATTTAAGTCACACCATTTAAGTCACTAAATAGTTTTTCAGGGTTAATCCTGCATTTCTTTTTGCAGCACTAACCAAGGTTATGCAAAAGGTTATGGTGCTTGGGGATATGGTTTAGTGTTGGGTTGGTGTTGGGTTGGGTGTGGTGTGGTGTGGGGGGGGTGGTGTGTTTTGGTTTGGTTTGGTTTGGTTTGGTTTTTTTTTTTCATTGGTTGAACTAGATGATCTTAAAAGGTCCTTTCCAACCTAGGTGATTCTGTGATTCTGTGAAAATGTGGAGGATGAATGTAGTGGAGCCACATAAACTGGGAGAGCTTGTATTATAACTAACAACAGTGTAAGGACCATCCCAGATCCAATCTGCTGTTCTTAAAGTATACAGGGTGATGTACCTTACCAATATATTCAAGAAGAGATGATCACAAGCGTATCAAAGATGATTGTCAAGTCAATCACTTCAGTATTTCATAGACAGAGATGGAGGTGTCGTTTCTGTACACTGTTTTGAAGAGCTACAGCACAGGACAGGGGAGGGAAGACTGATTCCTGGTGATGTCATGTTCTATCAACAGAAAGCCCAAATATCTATTTATCCATGTTTCTGGAAGACATTTCAACATAGAAAAAGAGGTACCTTCGATATTCCAAAGTTCATCTGGAAATTCACCAAACACTACATCTATGTACAAGACAAGGTCTTTTTATATTTTGGCTGCAACATGTTAAACCGGAGACTAAAAAAATAGCCTCAGAACATCTTTTCTGCTCTGTCTGCTTGGCTGCATAATAAATACACCATTAAAATATGCAGTGTCATTAATGAACACCAGTGGATTGCACAGTTTAACTGCTTAAACTTTTTATTAAAAATTAGAGGAAATGAGAGTATTCATTATGCTATAATGCTGCTTCCTATCATGACAAATAGGACTAGTTCTTAGAATTAAGATGTCTGTATAATAGGGAAAGTACAATACAGTACTAGAGGTATTTGCACTATGTTGGAAGAAAAATTCAGCAGATTATATGATAATGAAGAAGACAGACAAGAGATAATAGCTATCTACAGCTGTAGTTTGGTTTACTAGCAGTTTCAGCTGAAGCTGTCCTCGCAAAATTTAAAATCCATGCATCATAGGAAAACATGAAGTTTACATGCTATAACATGCTCAAAAAAAATACTAACTTCTCCTGAGTTTTGTTTTTTCTGTTTCCAGATAAGCGCTTTTTTGTCTGGGTGATATATGCTGGCACTTTGGCTTAGCAGCTCTCAAATAAGGTATCAATAAATAGGAACTTGGATGCTGTTCCACATTTTATTCCATAGAAACAGTAAATTATTAAACAGCAGTCTGTGGATGTCAGCGAGGGACTGTCTACATAAAAACTTTGAAAGTAATTGCACACCATTAATTCTGTTGAATTTTTGAATTAAGAGAGAGAATTTTTTTTTGAAAAAGCAACCCAAACCAAAACAAACCTCTTCCTTTTAATAGGGAAAAAAACTTAGAGTGCCTGCTTTGGTCTTTGTTTGAAGGAAAGCCTCCATAAAAAGGAAAAAAAGACAAGATATCTGAAGGTGAATATGCTAGGCAACAGGTAAAAAAGGAGTAAGTTGCTATCCACTGAATTAGAGAAACAGCCTCCTATTAACTTTGGCCAGCTCTGATTCATCTCCCCAACCTCACAGCCAAGTGAGTATGGATTTCTAGGCAAAGGATTATATAGATGGAACCAATACCTGAGTCGTCATGTTCTTGAGGTTTCATCATTGAATGTGCTTGACACTGTACTCATTTTATAACTCAAAAATATTCCTCAAATGTTTAAATGACTTAATTCTAAGAATGGGTTTCAATGAGAAGTAGAGAACATTTCCAGTTTATGATTTTGTAAAGTTCTGGGTGGAGATTTTTCCCACCAGACAGTATCTAATTTTCAATGAGTAAACTCAGTATCATAAAACTTATGAGTTCAAGAGATTAAATTTGAAAATTATATGTTATATTCAACATACAGTCTCAGTGATAGAAATGCTTGAAGTCATTTTAAGCTATTCTTTTGTTCCCATGTCATCTAAGTTTATAAAATCAAAAGCATATCACAATTCTGCTTAAAGAAAAAAAAAATTCGTCATTTCGAAAACTTCCTTCAGATTTGGAAGGATAATGTATTGAAAGCACAGAGTTTTTAAAGTAATTATAGGAGGTGAAAGAAGGAAAAAAAGAATAACTGGTTAGGATTGTATTCATCTGTCTTTAGGGAGACAAAAATCTTGAGTGGGATGAATTTTCATCTTGCCACCTATTTCAGGCTGGCTGCTCCTGGTAGAGACAGTGTTTCTAATTTAATTTTACTACAAATCTTGAAACCTCATTCTGTAATTCCTGAGACTTTCAAATTCATAGAAAGCACTACTGCTACTACAATTCTTCTATATTGTAATAGGAATGTATATAGTTACTTGATTGCAGCTGTCTTCATAGCAAAAATGGGGTTGTGTCAGTATCAACAGATAATATGTATGTAACCTATGCCTCCTACAAATGTAAATTGCAGGACCTTGATGTTTGCTTTTCATCACTTTTCTTCCGTCCCTCACCGCCTCTGTGCCCACCCCACCCCTGGCTCTTTTAAGATCTTGTTTTCTTCTAACCTCTTTGGAGAATAAGCTTACTGGAACAAATGAGAGGAAGATGTGAATCACTCTGCCAAATAGGTAAAAGAGAAGTCACAATCTGGACTCTTTGATTTGCACTGGCATCTCCAGGTGTGTATTAGCTGAGGCTGTGGAAGCTTTGACCTGGTCTTCAGCAACATCTCACTAGTCTGTCCTGCTAAAGGGGCTTAAAAAACATCAGCTGGAAACTAGCCATGAAAGTAGCATTTTGGGCAAATCATGTTTAGTGACTGTGATGTAAAACAGTATATATTGGAAATAGGGCACATCTTATCAGAAAACCATTAACAGAACTAAACATTCAAAATAGCATATTATTAATTCAATTGGGAACCCCAAACAACTCCTTCCAATCTCTTAAACAAATGAATAAGCCTGTTTATGAGTTTTCAAGCAAGTTCATTTAGCAGATTCTTACTATATACACTTGCTAACTTCATTTCTCATTGATAAGATCTGCATAAACATCCTTCCAAATGATGCTTTTAATTCCTTTTATTTGTTCAGAGTCTGCATGCTACAAAATCAGTGCTGGGTGGCTTGTATTATGTCTTGTGATGTGCTGAGGAGGAATCTGAACAGCAAAGATGCCTTGGCCCTTCCATGATTTGGCCAGGGCAAGATGCTGCAGAGCTAGGGATGATGGGCTGTGCAGCTGCTCCTCATCATGCTGCACTGCCTCAGAAATGCCAGCCTTTCTATCCTTCTCTTTCTCAGTCAATCTAAGCCAAGCTGAATCCTAAATCCTAAAGACTTTCAGAGCAAAGGAAAAAAAAAAGAAAAAAAAAAAAAGGTGTTTTATGGAAAGAGGCTTTAATTCCTTTGTCCAGTTCTGTTTACTCATTTCCCTGCTGTCTTCCACCATCTTTTGGCAATTTTCTCTCTTATGATACTGTGACTTTGTGGTCTGCTCATCAATTTCACTGCACAGTTTAAAAATCCATGAAGCAAAATTAAAATCTTTACAGATTCCTGAGGAAGAATGCCAGCCTCTGCTGGAGTTCTCTGACATCAGAACCAGATGGGACTTCAGCATAATGGTTTCAGCAGAGGACCGTGGAAGGCATGACATGGGCAGCATGAGCAGAGCACTTACTAAAGGGTTTGTTTCCTTGTTAGTCACATGCCAAAATTTTAAAGTACCACCAAAACATGGGATTTTAAGTTTTTTATTCAGGAAAAAAAATAATGTTCACTTTAGCAGTACTTTTTAATGGGATTCTCAGTTACACCAAGCTAACAGAATTTGTAGACTGCTCTTCTCATAACAGCAAGCATTTATTTTGCAGCACATTCCTATTGTTTATGGCACATGATTTCATAATGTGCACTGTTTTGTGGAGAATGAAAAAACTAAGGCTTCCTCCTGAAAGGCTGGCCCTGAAAAACTCAATGTGCTGCTTCAAATACAGTTTGGGGATTTTTTTCCTAGTCTTTTTACAGAGTAACTTAAATTGATTACTTGCAAATGTAAGGAGAACATTCCCATCCTGATCTTCCCTTTTTAATAGAGGAGATAACTATAGGAAAGAATAACAAAACCAATATGTATGTACATATTTCTCCTGTGATGGCTGTATCTGAACAAAAAAGACCTGTCTTCAACTGGTAGAGATCTCTACTGCCTTATTATAGGGCCAGCTGGGAATATTTTGACAGAACATTTTATCAGAGAATATAAAATACCAGTGCACCCAAGCAAAATGTTGTACAGAGACCTGACAAATTCGACAATTTTATTTCAGGAAGAAAAAGACATTCTGTTAAGGTCAGAAATTTTTGTTTTGACACTTTCAAACTGAAATATTTGGCAAGTTTTTTTAATGATTTTTATTTGAAAATTTGTTTTTTATTGAAGCTCAGCCTTCAAATCAGAGTGAAAAGAGAACAAAATATTTTATTATGGAAAGTTTTGAAAGAATCGTCATTGTGCTCAGTATGGTATGTGATGAAAAACACTGAACTGCTAGATAGATATTTGCTTCTTGGGCAATTCCATACCAACTTCAAAGTACCTGGATTAATATAGCTGAAATTTAATTCTTCCAAGGCCTCCTTTATACCAAAGAGAGGGATATACCAGTACCACTGGGGAGCAGTAAATACATAACAGCCAGAAAAGATGCTAATTATGATGGACAGAGAGAGATGTATGGACATACGTGTGCACCCATGTGTGTGTAAATGTAATTCCACAGCAGATCAACATTTTCTGTTGAACTTTAAGACTAGAAATTGCCTTTGAATGCCTTAGTGTAAAGAAAATTTGAAAGGGTGGGTAATACTGACCTTCTTTTGGCTACAATGTAAACCCTCTGTTGTGAAGAAAGATTGGATTTCACTGGTTTGTTAAAGCTTATTTTATACGAAGCTGGAAGTTTATGCCAAAGTCTCAATTTTAATGGGTTAGTAATATTGCCAATGCTGTATCACTCAGAGAGCAAACTGATGGGAATGTTCCATCCAGTGAATGTATGCAGTTAACTCTGTCCCAGAAAGCTATAGTAAAAGGATAAGTTATTTGGAATGGTGTTCTACAATTTTCAGAGATGTACCAAACACTAATGTTGCATGCATTTAAAATATTTCCCTCTCAACTCTTCCTCTCCAAAAAGCCTTTGCAATGAATGTGTTGAGAGGGAAATGAGCTGAATATCGCAACAAATGCAGGATGGAACTGATAAAAGCAGAAAGCATGGTTTGTATTAAAGAATGAAACACTATAAATTCCATTCATGTGTGTTATCTGAAAAGGCAATTTTGCTAGCAGTAAAAATCCAGCACCAAGTATTGAAATATGTCTCTCTGATATGATGCTCCCTCCCCTAGATGAGTCTGTTGCTTCTTCCTTTCTGCAGTTTCCCCTTTCCTTTGGAACCATTGAAAGGATGAGGGTCATTTTTTTGTGTTTCAGAATGAGTAGCTTTGTGCTTCCTTTATATAGATTTCCAGACTACACTTTCTGATCCTTTATCACCTTTTACCTCAAGCCTCCCTTTCACTTTTTCACCTCAGCCTGCTGCTTTGCTTTGTGCTTTAGGCCTGGCTCGTTTCTTTCACTCCTCACAGATCTTCCTTCTTTTTTCCTGGTGTCACCACCCCTATGTCTCCTAATGCTTTCCCGCCTCTTTTAATGCAAACATGCCTGGTTTTGACACACTTGCCATTGCTCCTATCCTCCACATTGGTGATATATGTGTAAAAGACTGTTCTTAATAAATATCACCCATAATAAAAACCTCAATTATATAAAACATGACTTATCTGAAATGTGGTGGACCATTTTTCTGGCACAATGATGGAAAATATGTTTCCTGAGTAAATAGGGCAGGAATTGCACTATTCTTTTCATACATAGCATTGAAAAAAGAAAATGCTTTGATTTGGTTGGAAGACAGGTTTTTCACAAGGAAATATAGAAAAATGGACTGGTTTGGGTTGGCAGGGACCTTAAAGACCTTCTTGTTCCAACCCCCCCTGCCAACACCTCCCACTAGACCAGGTTGCTCAAAGCCCCATCCAGCCTGGCCTTGAACGCTTCCAGGGATGGGGCATCCACAGCTTCTCTGGGCAACCTGTGCCAGTGCCTCACCACCCTCGCAGTAAAGAGTTTCTTCCTAATATCTAATATAAATCTCTCCTCTTTCAGTTTAAAATCATTACCCCTCATCCTATTGCTCCACTCCCTGATAAAGAGTCCCTCCCTATCTCTCATGTAGGCCCCCCTTAGGTACTGGAAGGCTGCTATAAGGTCTCCCTGGAGCCTTGTCTTCTCCAGGCTGAGGAACCCAAACTCTCTCAGCCTGTCTTCATAGGAGAAGTGCTCCAGCTGTCTGGTCGTCTTTGTGGCCCTCCTCTGGACCCACCCCAACAGATCCACATCCTTCTTGTGCTGAGGATTCCAAAGCTGGACACAATAAACATTTTTAGGTCTTCTAGAGTTCGGCAACTAAATTCTTCAGCAAATGTAATTCTCCTTCCCTGAATCTCCAAAACTGAAAAGGGAAAAGATTTCCACTCTGTCTTGGAGTTGCACTACAGGCCGCTCTTTTTCCCTTTCCTCCTCTCAAAGGTAAGCATTTAAGAAGCTCCTAGAAGATCTGTCTTGTAAATAAACAGACCTCAAAACACAGTTTCATTCCTGTTAGAGTTATGAACGTATTAGTATGAAGTCTAAATATTTTTAACTAATATTTTATTTTCTAGATGTTTTGGGGACCACCTGAGTACTGTCATAGAACATTCAACCAGCTTTGAAAAAAAATTATCTGAAGTTTCTCATTTTATGTAAAACTCAGTTATGTTTTGGCCTGCAAATCCCATGGAATATTGCAGCTAGATCTGATCAAATACTTTGGCCACCCAGGAAATATAATTCTGATGTTTCATGAAATCAGAATGCAGAAAAAATTAAATATATTCCCTTGCATTGGGTTAAATCCTGATTTATTAAGTTTCAACATTTTTATTTTCTTTTCTTGGGAAGGAACATACTTTCTTTATTTTCCACTTCTTCCCATCCTTTGAAAAAAGTATTTCTTGTACAGATGCTAACAAAATCATGATATTGTCATTGTAATAGTACATCTCAGTACTCATAGGAATGCCTACTGTAGGTGTCTATATATTTATTAAAAACCATACATATATATACATACTTAAAAACATACATATACATATATGTATGTATATATACAGCTATACTTACATAAAATCCTAGCCATTTGACGCTTACTCCATACTTCAGATTACTGAACTTTTAATGGCACTAATTAAAAATAAAAGATAATCAGATGGATGTCTCCTGATAGTTCGTAAGAAAAGAAGAGGATAACATATCTGTAAAGAATAACAAGTTCCATGATTCATCTATAGACCAATGTTATGTTTGGAGCAGCCATTAACATATTTTACCATAAAAATATGCAGTGTTCCATAAAATGCTGGTCTTCACACATTACTAAAATTATCAAGACTGCAATGAGTCGTCCTTTAACTATGGTCTTTGGAGAACTGAGGGTGTTGCAGCAAATTAATAGACTGTTTTCCCTATTCAAGTATCTGTAGTGAAGTCATTATCTAAAGGCTCAAAGTTCCATTGTGTTTAAAATTAAGCAAAGTGCCGTGGCTTTGGGAATGAAATTGCAGTAGCTATTTTGAAGCATGCAACATAATAGTTGAGGACAGTAGATGTGAATGACTGTCTTTATTTTGAACCACATATTTAGGCTTCAGCACAAAGCAGTAACCAACCTTCACTGTCCTACCCAGGACATTAGGTCTGAAACATTAGAGTTGGTTTTTATTTAGTAACTTTAAGTAATTATGTTCTTGTTATACATCTTATCTGAAACACCAGAAGATACCAGGATGGTGTTAGTGTCCACTAAGTGTTACTATAGTTTTATGTTTATGGAACCAGAAGGTAGCGCAATGTGTTGGGTTACGTATATTGCTGTTCACTACCCCTGTAGATCCTGCATGAAAACTCCAGGAACAGGACCACAGCATGAAGCTCTGTGACAAGACACCGGTTGAATAAATATTCATGCGTGCTTTATTTACACCATAGCTTAAAAACCAGCACTGCCTTTCTAAAAAGATAATTATTGGAGGACAGTAGTCAACAAACACTAGTTAACAGAATGACAGAAAGTTCCAACTGATGTTCCAACTTTCTACGGATTTTAAGGCTTCTGTGGCCATCTCAGTAGGAAATCTAAATTAATGAACTACACCACTGAAATAAAATTTTATTTGAGAAAGTGTGTTTGAATCAATTATTTGAATAACTGTAGTTGTTACAGAAATGCATGTCAGTTCCTGATTGGGAATATTTACTGTTGGAGGACATGCCACGTGACTCAACATAATTTAGAGCTGAGATCTTTTGGGACTTGCTCTATGCTCTTCAAATTATTAAACTATCATTTTCATGATGTTAAAATAATAGTTAATTTGATTTTTAATCTCAAATGAGCATCAGCTATCATAAATTTCCAATAGATAGCTGCTAAAAAATAGTTCATAGTTACACTACAGATTAAGGTGGACCTGCATTTGAGGCAGAATATTTTTCCTCTATTCTCTGTCCCTACGTTTGGGTCTGATGATGATCTCAGCCTCCTTATGGAGGTAGTCGTTCAAAACTGTGGTGCTAGACTCAGTGCCTATGAATAGCTAACTTCCCAAGGGGGGAAACTCTGAAGTAATTTGAGAATCCAACCATTTTCCAGCACAAGCATAATTATGAAAGAAAAAGTAGCTGGGGGAAAGGAAACTGATTAATGTACTAGTTCATGAAGTAAAATCATAATTACTAGATAAGAAATAACCAGGTTTTCATTGTTCTGTTTTATCCACTAATTTATGATTACTCCAGACAGTATTAGAGAGAATAGCAAATCAAACTGAGAAACAGCGCCTAATGGGTGAAGCAAAGAAACATGAGTTACTGTACGTAGAAGCTCTGCTTGGTTCTGCCATCTCCTTACTAAGTACCTTCAGCAAATTGGTCAACCTGTGTTGCCCTACAGAGTTGATGGTATCCGTCAGACTTCATAAAGTGAAATTCACTCTATACAGGCAAATGCTTGTTTTTTATATGATAAGAGTACCATTTCTTGTCCATTATATCCCTCTGACAAACAGACTTTTTTCACGTTGTTCTGAACACATTCTAAATGGTGCTGTTAATGAGACAGATAGATGGATAGATAGATAGATTTACTCAGAGTGGTTCCATGTTTTGAAATTACCATACATCTTTGTCTGTAATTGCGTAGGTTTACTCACCATCAGTTTGTCTGCTTCTAACTCCTTTTAGTGCAATAAAATTATGTCATTCTTTGGATATAAACCTGGAGACATTTTTGGTATTGAAATAAACAGTGTTTTGTTGACATATTTACACAAATGTCAAGAAAATAAAAGTCTATTATATTTATATGTACATTTTTTTTTTCAAGCAGGCTGCTCCTTCCCCCCAGATCAGTGGGCGGTTTTTTGGGTTTCCCAGTGTCGTGATCCTACAGCTGCATCATGGGAAGGTGGGGAGAGCAGCCAGAGCAACCCTGGCTCTGCAGACAGAGCAGTTGGCTGTGACACAACTGAGAGAAACACTGATACTGCTCAAGCTTACTCGTTAGGGATACGGCGACTCACCCCTGAAGCTAGAGGCTGCCAAAGGCATGCTTTGCCTTTCAGCAGACTGTAAGACCATGACAAGCAAACCTGATCTATGTCTGAACAGGATATCTACACCATATTGTATTTGTAAAACAAGATGCAAAGAAAAACACTTTGTTTTCTGTGCTGCTTCTTCAGTTCCTCATGGACTGACAAATTCCCTGATTTATCTGGAAAGTTGCTTGCTTCCAATGTTTTTAACAACCTTCTCTTTCAGTTTTGCTTAGCTGTTGTTCTTTTCCTTTTTAGCTGTTTTAACATCCATCTTCCATTTAAAATGTCACTTCTTTCTTCTGCTGATTTTCAATGGCTAAAATTTCCACAGTTTCTCTTTATACTGGAAATTAATTAACATCTTCTAAAATGACAATGTGTCTTCTTGGCCTGTGTGTGTTGCTTATTGGTCCTCTTTCTTTTCCTCTTCATGCCCAAATACAAGACACTGAGATCTCACTCTTTCACAGTCTCAGTTTTTCCGAAGATCCATTCTTTCAAGATCTGCTGTAATCACAACCACAGTCAGCCAGTCTCAATAGAAAGCCTTAAAGAGCGTAGTCCACTTGACCAGAACCCAGAAACAGTAGATATCTTACCAGTTCATTATCTCTCTTGTTGCTAGATAAACAATATTTAGAATTTGGAATGAGTACCAAGTTGAGAAACAAGGTATTACTAGTTTAATAGGTTATGAGAAACTCACATTTCCCTTGCCATGAGTTAGCAGGTATCAGGCTGAACTTTGTTTTCTTATTTTTTTCACTGGTGACAGAGGAAGAGGAAAAGAAAGAGCATGTTTGGAAGAAAAGAATGCCCTCTGTGATAAATTATGCCTATTTCTTGCATGGCATTCTATGTCCTCTAGCTGAGAAGGTCATTCCCAAAAAAATCCTATGTCAAAACATCTCTGTTCCAAAGAGTTAAAATATGCCAAAACTTACTTGCAAAGACAGAGTTCATTAAATGGCTGTGCTTTATGCTCCACTTTTTAGTAAAGGAAGAAGCTCTGTTCCTTGTATTGGTTATTGATGGCGTACTTCTCACACTTTACTGTTATACCAGATAACTAAGATATTCATTGAATAGTCCGTCAAAAATTCTACTGGCACCATAGCCTGGAGTCTGACAAAAAGTAGCTCTTTTGAAGATTGAGTAAGAATTTCATACTAAATGACATATAATATCTTTAGAGCCCTTATTTTATCATATAATGATATTCCATCCAACATCAATCTGTAGTCACCTATAACGTATTTCAAAGAACGAAGCTGAAATGACATTGCACTGGGGAACTATAATTCGCTCTCACAGGCAGGACATTCATGTCTGGTCTGCAGTAGCTGTCTGCTGATATTTTTTATAGAATGGGTTGGAAACAGACTATGAACTACATAGAAAAACACAAAAATTTGAGTTAAAGTCTACTGAGTGATTATTCATAGCACTAACTGTCTTCTCAGATGGGGCGGAACACAAGGTAGCCTTGGGAAGCCTGTGTTGATTCTGCCTATTTCTAGCTCTTTCATCCGGTCATCTAGGACAATTTATGAGCAGATGTTGACAGACTCTTGCAAATTAGATAGGCTGTGAATATCTTAATAAAATCAAATATGAATTATTTTTTTTCTTCCAAACTTGAACTGGAGAATTGAAAAGAAATGCTTGAACTTTATACTTTTTAATTGTCTTCATTATTTGGACTTTCAGCAAGATTAACCATGTGTGCAAGATTTGGTGAGACTGGATTTGAGTAGAGTGTGTTTGCATATCACATTTTAAATCTCATCCTAACATACCTTTCACAAATATAACACTGCTGTTATACAGTGTTATAGCAGTGTGTTTGTAAAAATCCAATTTGACAGGTGACTCCTGAAAACTGGATCCTTTTGCATCACCACATTTTGTTATGGCTTTGTTATGGGTTAAACCACTTAGGAGTTTACCGCTGCCGTGGGAACACCTGCTAGCAAAACAGTTTAACTGCAAGTTTTTCTATTGCTCAGTTCAGCTAACAAGATGCTTTTAAATGGCCTTCAGACAGCAGTGTAACACTAGTGGGACTTTTTCTGTTCCTCCTTTTGGGGCATATAGTGGAGAGCTATTCATCAGTTATTAGGATTTCACCCTGTTGATGCCTGCTGTAAATGCTAGGGGAACTTCAAGAAATGCATCTTACGGTTTCTCTTTTAAAAAAAAAATTCTAATACAATTATCGGAGAAATACATCCTCAGAGAAATAAGTAAGACCTTCCATGACATAAATCTCTACCTTAAGTCCCAGGTTTATCAGTTAATGTCCTGTATATTTTTACAGAGCACATCAAGATATTGCAGTTAGCCAACTTTATTAATAACATGCATAACTGCAAAGAATAAAATCCTTATTTTTAACTGTCATTTTAAAATTTATTTGTTCATCATGAAACTTCTTTTAAATTATGGTCTACTTTTTCACTATACTGTATACACAAGCAGAAGATACAAATGTTGAAGCCAGTAATAAACCATTTGTTTACAAAGAAATTCTGAAAAGTAAACTGCATTTCTGAACTTTAATGTCTCTAAAATGACTCCACTTAGACATGTGTAAGTGTGATTCATGCTTCAAGACTGCTCACCTCACAGAGAGTGATGTACTGTCACTATTTCATTCATTCCAAACGCAGTATCCATAAGGGTTTAGAGAAAGTAGACATCACCATAAATCAATGTTATTGGACTATATTTTCAAACAAAACATTTTACAGACATAGACATCCCACATTCCATACTGATCATGAAACACTTGCGTGAAGGTCAGCTAAAGTCAGCAACAACTTATGGATTCATTTTCTGAAGGAATAAAAGATGCTCATGTATTTTTTCTGAGTACATTAAAAGTAGCTTGAATCTATGCAAGGTTTCTGTGCAGAATTCCTAATGGTCATAAGAGCTTTGGTAAGGGCTGTAACAGAAACAACATTAAGGAGGCATGTAAGCACTTGAAGTTGTCTTTTCTGATGAAGCTCAGAAGGGTCTCAGACAATATGCTGGATAATATCACCACTTTATAAAGTATGTAGAAGTATTAATAGTAAAATTTACTCGAGTGTGAACTTCGATTCATTTAAAGACACTTATAATATGTTTCTTAGGAACATAAAATCCGATTAACTTAAATAAGTGGTACCCTATTACATCAGTGATTCCTTTGTATATAAAAACCAGGGTTGTGTTGTCAGACTTCGGAACTCTTCCCTGCTTCTGCAACGTAACATGCTCTGGTTGTGTCTGACTTGGTGTTAAATTGTGAGATACCCCTGCTGCTCAGGTTGCATAGAAAGGGTCTGCAGATCAGGAAAATAACCAGCTTCTGGGGACTGGACTGTGCTGCATGGCATGCCAAACCACATTCTGCCCTGCCAATGGTCTTTTTTTTTTTTTTTTTCTGTTAAAGATACCTGGGGAGGTGGGGATGGATCTGTCTCTCTTTATACTGGGCTAGATCAAAAGTAGGCTGTTGTCTGCTTGCCTACTTTTTTCTCAAGACTGGCAGGGACTAATGAAGAGATGAACAAGCTGATGCAAGTTTAGCTATTTCAGACAAGTTACCCAGTTATCCCAGAATAGTCCCTATTATTATTTAGCAGAACCTTTCTGGTTGTGCTACAGTCTGACAGCTCCTGTCTTGGTCTACATTGACGAATGAATTGGAACTTCTGCTGTGAAGGTAGAATGTCTAATGTAGAAATTTGCTGGATCAACAATATTGTTTTTCAAGTTTTAATGGTACTTTGGCCTGGTGCTTCTCATTGGGGTACTCTGAAGACTGAAGTTGCTAAAATAAGGACAATAAGATCTTTATATTAAAAAAAATCCTAATGTACTCCAACACTTATAATGAAATCTTACACCAGTAAGTGTGCATATTTCTACAACTTGAACTAAAAGACCTACTCTTGTGGCTAGCAAATGTATGGATCCTGTCATTAGAAGCTGCAAGAAGGTTACACAATGAACTGATTTTGTAAGACTGGGCTTGTATGAGAGAAGCAAGGGAAACAAAACATGTCTCTTTAAAAAGGGCAACGAGTCACTTGTGTGAAAGCATCATGATGTATACAGAGACATTAATACCGGAAATCTTAAAAATATGCTGACTAGATTTATTTTTTTTAAAGTGGTACCTCAAAGGCCCAGAGGGCATTTCTTGAATGATCCTCTTTACACATTGAAGGCTTTTTAAAATAAAAAGTAGGATAGTTTTAAATGGCACTGCTAGGGATCAGATCTTGGCAGATCAGTAAATATGCTGTTTTAACAATTTATATTATGTATTTATTGCATTTTTAAATCTATATACACAGTCTGGAAGCAGATTGGAGAACACAGAGTCTGCTTTTCTTCTACTAAAGGACTTTGATCCATCTTTACAGAGTTGAGTACAGATATTTATGCCAGAACAGAGCTTAGGAACAACCTTGGGTAATAAAAGCTGTTTCATTGGGAGAATCCTCAGCTGTCTAGTTAATTTGGTTTTCCCAGAGCAGAGGTCAAGATCTGTCCCTTATAATTAGGCAAAAGAGAAATGTCTACTTGTGTGTAACAACTAATAGTAAAACTTCCTGAAAAGCTCTCAGGTCAGACAGTCATCTCTGAGCCATGAGAACGTGAAAAGTCTAACAATATCTTCTCTATTTTTGCATTTTTAACCCAAAATTATTTGTGATATTATCTTATAAAACTTTAAAAAAAAATCACCCAAACGAAATTACTGTAAAATTATAACTTTAAAGAAAGCATTTACTATAAGATGAAAAGACTATTCTGTATAATGAAATGCATAAACTGTAATTTAACGAATGTTCTGACTAGAATAATACATTATTTTTGTAAAGAATATTGCAGTACACTGGAGGTACAGAAATTTATCATATGCTGGAATTTGTATGTTACGCAGTGATGAAATCCATCTGTTAGGTGCTCACTTATATCACATAATGTAGTGAAAGCAGCCATCATCAATCACACATTACTCTAATCCTACCTCCATATTCTACTACTCCTGGGTCATTGAAGAAAGGCAATGGTAATGATCAGACCTGTAATTACAGAGCAAAGTAAGTATACTGCGTTCCAGCGAGGATAATGATGTTTACTTTTCATCTCAAGATAAATTTGGTGCAATCAAAATGCTAATAATGAAGTGCCAGCCACAGAATATCTACTGTGGACAACAGTGCTACACCCAGGTATTTCAATTATTCTAAGAAAAACAGACAACATCATTTTGTGAAGTGCTGCTCTTAAAGGAAGTTAAAGGCAGGCATCAAAGAAAAGGGTTTCTGAAGACCTGGTGTTATTCCTGACAGTTAAACTACCTAGAAGAACTATACCAAAAGGAAAGGAGTTACACAGAGATAAAAACAGTATAGATTTTTCTGGGAATCTAACACCATCTGGTATGTTTAAGTGAATGTGTTACAACACTGAATACATTTTAGCAATTTAAAACAAGTAAATGTATTTTGGTGGGACAAATTCAAGTAAAAGGATGCAATATTAGGGCAATTTCAAACAAAAAACCCCAAACAGTGATGAATCAAAAATTTAAACCCAAGTAATGAAGAAAAAATATTTCCATACTAAACTTAAAAACTGAATTTCCGTGACACAGTGAAATGGAGGGGAGGAGGGAAAGCTTCTTTTGGGTAAACTTTAATTTTTTCCTGAAAATAGGTGCTTTAGTTTTAACGCCTTTAAATATTTTTAAATTTGAATTAGTTTATAACAAAGCTGTTGTTTTTAGTGAAAAGCAGTGAACTTTTAGGGGTTTGTAAAAGACCTTTTTGCACTTTCTCTTTTGTTGTAGGAGGGAGCAAAAAGTAGTAGTCGAATAACAAATAGTGTCCCTCCTGAAACTCAATTTTTTAATCAGCAAAAGAATTCACCCAGCAGTTGATCCCATTGAGAGGCAATTGTATCATGCCTTCGTTTGTGCTATAAAATCAATTGGTTCTCACCAAGCGTGCTCTGTGCAAAACAGTGATAATCAACATATGCTTGAAGTAACATGCGGTGATAATTGCATTGGCCTCAGCCTCTAGCAGTATTATGGACATTGAGGCCAGCAGTGTGATCAGAAAACGGGCTTGAACAGAAAATATAGGCAGGCCAGGTACAAGAAAAATCAAAGTTGTGGCATAAACATTAGACAGTGGCTATGTAAGACCAACAGGTCTTGTCTAACACTACATGGCCAAATTATTGAATATTTTTCCTACATGTACAGGTTGCACAGACCTGCACAAGCTGTACAAATAATCCAATAAAGGATTGTTCTTGGACATAAGTATTTACAATTTAATCATTAGAGTCAATTTTAGCAATTCTATCATCCTAACTGCATTACCATAAGTAACAGTATTGTTACAGATTTGGGAGGCCCCAAAAGTTAATTGATGGGTACAAGTTTATGTGCTTCTGTGAAACGATGCATCTTTCTGTCTCTTAAAGAGCAACTACTTTTTTAATTTGTAAATTCCTTGGAAATTACAAGACAGAAGAACAGATCACAAAGCGTGATATATATGTTCTAGATTTTTTGCAGGGAAAATTGTTGAGAAAACTGCAGGAAAGGGTGAGGTGAAAGTGGCTGAGGCAGGAACTGTGAAGAGGAGAAGCAGAAGTGGTGCTTCTGCTCATCTGAGGCCTTCTGGAGAACACGATTTCTTCCCACAGCCCCCCTTTCCTGGATGGACCAGAGAGGGGACCCAGACCAGAATTTACCATTTTGTGGCTGAGATCAGCGAGACACATTCAGGATTTCCAATTGACCCTGATTGTTTTGACTTTCTGCACTACCCATGCCTGTTTCTCCATAAGAATCTGCATCCCATGTTCCCTGAAACTCTGTTTTCACCACCAAAAAAAAAAGTAAAAAAATAAATAAAAAATATAAGATGCGGTTTTCAAACTGGGAGAGGAAGGGAGTTGGAACGGAAGTCACATCAGGGAAAGAATTTAAAAACTCTTGGCACAGAGAAAGCAGACTGTATAAAAGTTTGTAGACAATTATTGAAAGCCCTTGTGGCTGGGACTGGCTTAGAACAGAGCCATATATATATAAAGTATATACTTTTATTTCCTCTGAACAAACTCAGATTGTGATCTCAGTGATGTGTGACAGGATGTGCGCCAAGCAGGGTATTTCGCTGAAGTCATGTCAGATATGCAAAATGTCTACAGGGCATTATTTGAGATCAGACCTATGGTCCGTACACCAAGAGACCCACCAGGCAGGTCTCTGGCCTACTAGGTACCCCTGGACAGGCTGCTGGAGAAGCAGCAGCTCACGCAGGAGGTGGGGAGAAGTCGAATTAGCTGCACTCCGCTGCAGGGTTTTTTGACAGATCCCGCAGGTCTGGAAATAGGGCTGGAACTCATCTGAAAACAGGCTGCTCAGTGAGATTCCTCCTGCTTCCACTCTTATTTGAGTGGGAAACACTGTGAGAACAGCCCTTAGACTGATTATTTGTGCTTTCAGTCCTTATCTAGGCCAGGAGCCAAAAATGCAGAGGTCTGGACATAAGTTACCAGAAAGTTTTGTAACCTTGAGAGAGGTTCAGTCCAAGTTCAGTTCTAAAAATAAGAGATTGATCAGTGGGGGGTTATTATTCTGTATAAGCAGTCTTCTCCATCCTACGGACAGAGTCTTCCCTGTTGCATTAGTTTTACATTCATGAAACTCCACTCATTGGAAGGCAATTACTCATGCTTAATATGAGGGTAAATGTGAACACACTCAGGCTTTTAGCCTCTCAGCATTATGCGGATTTATTGGCAGTATGCCCAAACCCTGCAGACCCTTTCCAGTCCAAGCCCCTCCTCCCCTCAGTCAGGAGCTTTGCCCAATACAGGACTGCGCTGTAGCTGTATCAAGGCTGACAATGTCATGAAAAGTTTTATCTCACCTTTACTGAAGTTTGCAGCTTTATTAAAAAGTCCTGTAGTGATACATCCTGCAAAATTCAGCCTTTCTTCAGAGCTGTTCTGTCAATCGTGCTGGGGAATGTCTGGTTTTATTTTGCTGGTTTGGAGTGGAAAAGCAGGAGGTAGATTAACATGCTAAAATAAAACTTTGCTCTACATCTTCAGGTTTTAGAGATTCCTTTGCTTTTATAATTTCTACAGGATAGAGTATTCGTGCTAGGATATCACTTATAGTACTTAAATCTCTGTTATCCTCCAAAGAGGATAATACTAGAGTGAGGATATCCTCACTGAAGTTGCATAATTCTAAAACAAATAAATCTACTTCAGGCTTTATTTTGTTATTTGGAAAACATACAGTACAATTTGTGCTCCAGTTTGTGTTTTCTGAGATGTTGGAGTAAAAATTGTATGGAAGCTGTGTAAAACGCTGAACTTGAGTAGCCATTACAATGGCATATTATGCTGAACAAAGGATCTAAAACTGCCCTTGCTTTGTCAGTCAATTCCAGGTAATTAATTTCTATGTCCAAACAAGATGCACAGATGTGCTGACATAACGTTCACTGTTTCCAAACCTTTGAAGACATTACTCTTCTTATTACTTGTGTGTGCTTAGTGTTTGCTCCTGTAAAAGATTAAAAGCCCCACACTGCTTTGGTATAAATTCAAGGTAATGATAGTCAAATCATGGTGGTTGCATTGTGAAGGATGGCTATGAAAGAAATTAGGTTTCACAGTTCACAATTTGCAACCTCAGATTACTTTATATCATCATGCAAAACTGAATTGGTTTTAAAACTGTTAGGTCCATTCTCAACATGTATTCATAGTAGAAATGACTTGCATACTTTCATAAATGTGTGAATGTTTTTTGTTAAATTTGGCTGGTTTCCCTCGTCTGAACTCTGTGCAGATCCCAACAGTTTAGATTTGGTGAATTTATATCTGATCATGTCAGCTTAATGAACCGACGAGGCATCAGCTTTGACAGGCTGCCTGACATTGTACAAGATGGAAATAAAAGACTCAGGGCAAAACTGTGACCCCATACAAGTCAATGGCAAAACTCCTCTTGCCTTTAATGGGTCCAGTATTTCATCTATGGCTCTCTGCCTCATCTTTCACTCCCAGAGACAAACAGCACACAGAGTATAGCAGGGACTACAACACTAGGCTTCCTCCAGTATATAATGAGGCACTAACTGAGTGAAGTTAGAGCTTTTGGATCGCATCAGAGAAGTGGGCTTTTTTATAAGAGGGTGAATGAAGAAAAGGTAAACACATAACTGACTGGACGGAAAAGCCACTCCTATATATAGTGGGGGAAAGTGAGAGATTGCCTAGATTTTTTTTTCATTTGGTTTTTCTCCAGCTTCCTGAAGTCACTTGACAGCCTACTAGAAAAGACTCACTATCATTCATAAGCAAAACACAGAATAATGTCATGGTTGAAAAATACTCCCTCAATGAAACTCCCACATGCAGAATTCAGATGGTGCCATAACTTAAAAGAATTTACAGCAGCCTCTGTCAGACACCTTCCTTTTCCCTTGGTGCTGATCACTTCATTCCAGTAAAACGTGTTTTAATTATGGGGACTTCAGAGAGCAAAGGTGGGTTAGTAGCTTGCTTTGTTTTATGGAACATATGTATCACCGTGTTACGAAATATTCCCTCCTGGCCCATTACTCTGTTGAGGGTTTTGGTGCTAAATAACAGTGTGAGATAAAGATCTCTTCCTGCACTGCTTTCACCTCCGCCACCCTGAAGCTCCTCCTGAACAAGCACCAGATCCTAACATGGTGCAATCTGACCATTAATACAGTTGAGGTATTTCAGGGCTTTCTTAATCTGAAGTTAAATTTTTCCTCATAAAATTGCTTCAAACTGCTCCTCTAGCCATCTCTCTTTGCTTGACGGGGGCAGTTTGCCGGGCAGCAGTACAGACGGCAGGAGTAAAGGACTGGTGCTCGACCCAGGAGCCGTGGCCACCTCATGCCCCAGCTCGGTTTCTGCTCTCTGTGGCCAGATGCAGGGATGACACCGTGCGGTGGGCAGCAGCAAGGGACAAGCCCAAGAGGGACATCAAATTTGCATCTGCCGCTAATGATGCTTTTACTCATTACTGTTTTTTATATAAACGCTGAGGGCCTTTACTCATATTTCACTCAGTTAATGTTCCTTGGCTGAGGGAGAACTGAGTCAAGGCTTCAGGATCTGGCTCTGTAATGACATTCAGCTCTGTTTACACATCAGATTTTTAAATCAATTTGAATGAAAGAAAGTAGGTGGGATAAATAGCCTTTGCCTGACTTGGAAGGGGCCTTTCATGGCAGGGCTTCCCCCCTTCTGTGGTGTGGGAAAGGATGAAGGGGGGCGGACTGGAGGGCAGGACCCACAGCCCCACTGTCACGAAGTGTCTCCTCATAGAGCATCTCAGGGAAGTCGTCTCCTGGTGTGCATGCAGCTGCTGAACTCAGTCAAACCCTGCAGATGTGGGGCACAGAGAGGCAGCCGGTCAAGTATTTGCAGAGAGTAAGATATCCCTTGTGCCCGGAGGCCCTGCCACCCCTTGGCCTCGCACACGCACGTGCACGCGTGCACACACAGAGCTCTCCATAGAAATCTGCAAGCTTTTGTCCAGCTCTCTATTCAAACCCATCCCTGCCCCATTCAATTAAATAAACACATGTGCTATTTGTGCTGAAAAGACATCCAGAAAAAGGTATGTACAAGTAGTTGTACGCTGAGCTGGAAGCCTAAATCTTGCTTTATCCACCTGATGGAAGAACAAATAAGAAATTACATGGGGTCTTTGGCAAATCTTCCAGAAGACAAAATATAGAGATTCTTAGTGTGGTTTTCCTTGCTAATCTTTAGGTAACTTTCCATCAGCTCTGAGGCAGTTTGATTTTTAACCTCTGAATAAAACTGAAGATGCAGGGTAAGTCTGAACTTTACCTATGCAAGTCTAAGTAGCATTGATTTCAGCTGAGTTGTCCTCAATTTATACCAGAATAACCAGCATCAGAATCCAGCCCTGAACAATACCTTTGTAAGCTGATGCCATGAAACAGAGAGGGCCATATATTTAGCTGTCATTAATCTGAGGTCTGTGAGTCTCTTCTCACTTTAAATCACTTGTGGGACTGACAAAGTCTTTCATTCTTGGGATAAAGACAGTTAACTGTGCTTGAACGGGTGACTTCTTTTCCTTTGTTATGGACCAGGCACTAAACAAGGAATGTTTTAAAAAATAAAACTGAGAGTTAGATAAGGCCAGAGTTAGGAGGATAATTTCTGATGGTGGAGTACTCATGCCTTTCTAAGAGAGCAGTGTGACTTCTGAGGGACCTATGTTCACAGACTTTTAAAATACTGGAACATATGGTGTTAAGAGAAGAAAAAAAGACTTTTTTTTTTTAATTTCATGTCATATCTCATCACATTATGGAGGCCTGTGCTGCATAATGTAATGAGATGCACATTTTAACACACAGGCCTTTTCTTGTAATATCAAACAGGAGAGAATCTTAGGGAGCAAATTAGGTCATTCACTGCCGAACTAACTGGTCAGCAAACTGATATAATGACTATTTTCAAGTTCACTCTCAAATTTGCCACTTTCCTGCCTCCCATTAAATCAGGCAGAAAATAGAGCTGTGTCAAAAATTAGGTACTTCCTAAGAAATTGTTCCTCTTTTTTTTTCATTCTTCTTCACCCTTCATTATAGGAAAAGGAAAATTTAAAAAAAAGTCCTTTTACCTAGCATATTTTCACCACTTTGACCGTAAGTGAAAAGCAGCTTTTGTCAGCAAAGTGCTTTTTGCTGCCTGATGGGTAATGTAATGTGTGAGTCAGTGTGGAAAAGGAGTTGAAGGTCAAAGCTGTAAGAGTACTTGCAGTGTCACTTGGTGTCCTGATCTGAATGTTATGCATGTCGTTTCCCCAGCTCACTGTCAAAGAAGGGAAACCATACCATGGCTGGGAATTTGCATGAGTACTGAAGAATAAGTCAAGAAAAATTGCTCCCTTGAAATGTGCCAAAAGTAAGGAAAAGAGTAAGTACTTAAGTTTGTTTCTCATAGTGTGTGGAGATTTGCACACTGCCTTCTCTGAACACCATTACCCATCTTTTCCATTTGTGAAACTTTGCAACAAACTTTGAATTTGCCACTGACTTGATGAGGCTGGGAATTATCCAGAAACAGCTCACAGAGAAAAGGAAGGCTTGCAAGAGAGTAATAGAAAGTTTAAAGCAGTTGAAAAATCCCTGTGAATTCCTTTAATCAACATTGTCATTATGAGTGCATTTTCAGATGAGATTCTCCTTCCACGGAAAATGTTGCTGAAAATACCCTGTTTGTTGTTCAGTAACCTTATAAAAATCCCACTTATGCTCTAAAATGAAGTGTGTGTGCACACTGATTTCCTTGTTTTCTGCAGGACCTTTTACTACCCAGGTGCTGGGGTTTTTTTAGCATCAAAAAAGTAGAATGAAAGGTTCCTTTAAAGAACCTTAGCTTATTTACTCTGCACAACTGGACATTAGTAAGTTTGCCTGCTCTTTTCACTGACTGGTTTTGTAGATTGGGTTAAAAATATTGGTTTTGACATTTAAGGCCCTTAATTGACTAGGTCTCAACAAAGTGCCTTACTGAGCTTCTGGCACTCTGCATACCACTTCCTCCTTTTGGGTCAAAAGGGGCAAAACTCTTGTATTTGAAGGTCTGCAGAAGTAGAAAGGGCAATGTTAACATTTCTGCATGTTCAGCTAAAGATCACAGAACAGTCACCTAGCTGACTTTTCCCAGGATGGCATATTTCTGTTTAAGGCAGAATTGCAGTCCTTTTTAATTCAGAGGGCTCTGACAGGACTTTGTTTAACCTGGTATCACAAAATCATTTTTCAGTTTGTGATAAATTGCAATTGTGATTTTTTTTCACTGGTTGTTTTTTTATTTATTTTTACTTTTTAAATGATCAGAATGTGAAAACCTATAATCAAAGGAAAACACCATACATTTATCTTGGCTCCTAGTGTGATTTCACCTGATTGATTCCACTGCTCCTAAACAGTTTTCCTCAGAAATGGACCCAGCATCATTTTTTTAGGCTTCCTCTCTTGTAGAGTTTTCCTCATCTGGGATCTGCCCTTGCAAATGTCTCAGCATGTGACTAACTCAGCTGGATTTCTTGTGTAGAAAGTCAACATACTCCTAAGTGCAAATAGGCAGAACCCACAAACACTTATGTGGCTGACTTTACAGGCTACTGATGTAAACTATGTATCTGAGACATTTAATTTCAAGGGCCTTATTTATCAGAGTTAGAAGAATGTGTTAAACTCATCAGCATTTTGGTTCTGCCTTGATGTTACAGTTTAATTTGCTATTAATTGTTCATGATTTTGTATTGCAGTGAAGAGTAAGACAGACTACTAAAGGATCATTTTAAATTACCGTGATAGGAAGCAGTCTTGCAACTGAGATTGGGATTATAAATCACAAGATGTCTTCCCTCATAGTTTATAGTGCCTTTCACAACTCACTGATGAAATGAAGAAACATAATTTAAGAACCACAGAAAATAGTGAAGTTAGGTTTATGGGCACCCAATGAAAATGTTTCATAAACTGAAGTTAAAATAGACTACTTTTCTTAAGCACCTTTTTAGATACTAATTTGAGAGGCATAATTTTTATCAATGCTTTTCCTGACATTGTATCATAGTGTCCTTTTATTTTAGTGCTACTGAGTGAAGGAGACATCATAATGACTAAAGTCTTTCAAAATCACTCTAGATGTTATAATTAAACCAATTACTAATCCACATATCTTGTTCATATGCTGAAGAAAAGTGTACTAATTCTGTCCAATTGCCACGGGTAGCCTGTCTGAAATTCATGCACACAAATACAAACTGTGCAATATAACTTAAGAAGAAAACTCTCTTATTTCTATTAATAGGCTGAATTATTCATAATGGCTCTGTCTGTTAGACATAGTCCAGCATGATAGTTGATCTGTAGAACAAAACAGCTGATGTGGATGTCTACATTTGGGGAGGGGGAGATATTTCATATTAATTCTTGGCAGTTCCAGTGAACTGTATGCCCATTAGCAGCCAGAGTGCATTGGATTTGCTCCTGGAACTTTGCTTCTGGTTTATTTTTCATTTGAAAGAAATCCAGCTCATAAGCTCCAAGACCACACAGTTATATGACTCAAATCTCAGCAAATGGGAACAAAGGAGCTATTTACTTGAAAAATTGCACTCCTGATCTAAATCAAAATGTTAATGTAGATTCACGCATTTACCATATTTTAAAGACTGTGAAGACAGACCTTTTTCAATGAAGAATAAACACAAAAATAGTAGAATAATGGTAAAACAGTATGCCATGCTCAGCACATGTTAATATCTCTGGATAGTTACTTCCTTCCTAAAAAGTTTTAAAAAGCAAGCTGCTTACAGATGATATCAAGTGCTTGTCTTTAGCTTTATTGTGTTCTTGGGAGAAGGAAAGCCCTTCACTGCGGGTACGTGCAAAGAATGCAGAAGCAGGTAACTTATTTATCAAGGAATTTATTGAGGTACCTCAGTTTCATATACTTGAGCTGCATAAAAAATTCCTAAGGAGGTATACTACAGTACACATGCAGCAGTGCTGCAGGAAAGGGGGTAAAGCCATCTCCCTCATTATTGACTATGAATTGCATTATCATCCGTGCAAGCTTGTCACCAGTAGTAAGAACCACATTCACTGAAGCCTGTAAAAATCTCGGCACAGAGAGATGCAAGTGTGAAGCCGAAGTGAACACACAGCTCTCACTTCTGGATAACTTGTGTCTGCTAAGGGTCGGCAAGAGCGAGGTGCTCTGCGAGGGCAGGTGAGGATGACTGAAACACTGGCAAGTGCCGTGTCCCAGCCAACAGGAACACAGGCTGGTAGGACCCTGAAGTTTGGCGATGTCACAGACAGTATCGTAAGTGCAGACAGTGGATGTGAGACACTTCCTGCAAGGATGTAACCCAGCCACCAGCTGACATTAGTTGTGGAAAAACTCTAGCTTAAAAAACTATCAGCGTGATTGGAAATGTGGCACCCTCAGCTCAACACAGGTGACAGCTGAAACACCTGACTGAAAATGAGCACTGATGTGCTGCAGTCTGACCTGAGGTGTAATACAGCCAACATAAGCCAATCTGGAGATGCTCCAGTTCAGAATCTGAGAAAGAATAGGCAGGACAAAGATAATGTGGGAAGGCAGCCACTCTGATGGCACAGAAATGTTATTTGGAATTAGTAAGGAAAGACAATACACATTTCCTAGTTTGGTGATTCTAAGCCTTTCTGCAGCTCTGTGCTCTCCAATATTTGTCTCAGCCACACAATAAAAAGACAAAGATATTGCAAAAGCTTACTAAAATAGAGCTTTTTTCTGCAAGTGGGGGCTGTGTACTTCTGCAGAAATGTTATTTCAATCATGTGACTGTCAATTTCTGAGGGTTATTCAATCTTTATTAAACAGCAAAGTAAATATTTATTGAAGGCTTGGAGTAATTCTTTGGTACACAGTGCTGGTCCTATCCAACGTACTGTAACATGTATAGAGCTCCTTTGCTTCAGAAACTATATGCTCTTTATTTGTCTGAGGTTCTATGCACAGATTTGCTTTTACAAATAGGAAGTGCCTTTATTTTCCTAATGCCAAATTCCTTCCTACCTGAGCCAACCTTTAGTTAACCCTGAGGGAAAAACCCTCAGTGCAAATTTGTGTAGTGCAGCATGCAACCTGCCCTATTGTTTCTTCATTCTTCTTGGAAGAGCTGTGACTCTGGTAACAATAATAAAAGAATCCCTTCCCTTTTCATCCTACGAGGTCCTTCAGGTTTGATAGATTACAATGAATTAATCATACAGGATTTTGATAACGTATTTTATTATGTTGATTGAAGGGATTCACTTGAGATGACAGATAACATGGCTCAACAGCCAAAAGCTTTTTAGCACAAGTATAAGTCTATTCGCTGTAGCTGCCATTCTTGAATCACCCAAAGGAAGGAGCTAGAATGAGCGATATATCACTGGTGATGTTTTTCACTCTATAACTATGTAATATACCAGTAATTGCAATTAAGCAAGCACAGTTTCAGGAGAAAAACATTTTATTTAATTTGAGACTTAACCACCCCCAAACCAATCAGATTAAAAATTAGTATATGGTAGTTAATTTCTTTCAGACATACTTTATTTAATTGCTTCACGTGAAGTAAGCCTTTGTTCTTCTTGGGTAGAACAGTACTCTTCAGGTTGTGGTCTGAAGCTAGACTATTAGATCCAGCTCTACGTACCATACTTCATAAAAATGTGGACCAATTAGAGCTAGTCCGGGGATTATAACAAGAAGTCTCAGATGTTTATAAAACATGACCTTGGGAAGACAGTGAATGAACTGGATTGCTTGACCTACGGAGGAGAAGACTGAATGTGACAAGGTAACAGTCTCCAGATACACAGAAAGCTGCTGCAAAGAGGCAGAGAGCAATCTGTTGTCCATATTTGTGATGGATAAAAAAAGAAAAAAGGAATCTAAATTGCATTAAGGATTATTCAAGTCATATATTAGGAAGAATTTTTGAACAGTGTGGATAGTGAGGGAAATGTTAGCATGGATTGCCTGAGGAGGAATGTCCATCACTGAAAGCCTTTAAGAAACAGTTAGACAAATATCTGTCAGGAGTGACACAGATAGAATCGATCCTTCTTTGACATAGAAAGAGATCTATGTTATGCTTTAAAAAATTCGTATGTTATTAGTCATTACAGCTGTGTATAGTCTGCAATGCGTTTGCATCACTTTTGTATATACATTTCAATATGTTAAAAGCATGTTGAGTTCAAAATCTCATCCTTAAATGATTATGCAGCAAAATTAAGGCCAGCTGTTTAACCCTTATTTATTTCCCTGGTATGTTTGCACTAAATTTTTTAGTCTTTAATTACTCTGTCACACGTTGTTTTATTTCCACAGCTCTCTCTTACATTAGTCTGCTGGATAAATTCTATTCAGGGAAAGCATGATATTTTACATATTGTCTAATGTTCAGTGGGTATTTTCATATTTTATTACTGCACATTGTCCAGACTTATTCTGAAGACAAATTTGCTGCATTTTTAGGAAGATTTATACAGCTATCTTCAGTGCAGTGTTTGAGTGATACTTTAACATTAACTTACCCTCCCAGCATTGCTTTGACATCTGTACAGTCAGTTGGGAGCTCAGTCTGACACTGATTTTTCAGTGTAATCACTATTACATAGCACCACAGATGTTCATAATAGAATTATAATACAAAATGTTTAAGGTTCAGCAGTTTTAATAGACCAATTCCTAACTTCTCATTGGTGATATCACAGTCTCATTGTTCTTGATAACAACTTGCGTATATGTACTCTCCCTAATCATGAAATACGGAATCTAGGTTTTTTAATAGCTAACAATCTCCATTATGCAATATCTTTTTGACAACAAGCAGGGTTCCTCAGCAAAACTAAAACTTTCCGATTCACAATATTTGCACAAAATGACGGATTTCTACAAAATTGTCATTTTCTATGTGTATCATCATTAGTATGGAATGAGATACATGCTCAGTTATTTAGGCTTCACCTACACTTCTTACAGCAGACTACAGGAATCCTATACTACAATCCTTGTAGACTTGGCAAGAAAGTATATTCTAACAGGTGTAGGCAAGACATAGCCTAACAACCCTGTTCAAACTTCATCATCTGCTGACAAGATCTCTTATGACAACAGTGGTTCTTTTCAAACATAACCAAAAAATAAGAATAGTAATAAATAGAGCTGAGCTCCGCTAGTGGCAGGAAGGAACTAGAAGGAGTGGCAAGATATAGATCTGGGATTGAAGAGAAGATGGCAGGGTAGTTCTGAGAAGAGATGACCCCACGTCAGAAATTTCTGCCTCTGCAGAAATTGTAACTGCTGGTTGTGTTAATCTTCTCGTCCTTGGGACTGTGAAAGGCTGATCAGCCCTAAAGTAGAATCATTCCTCCTCCATCCATTAAATTTTGATGCTTTTTGTAACTCTGTTGCTGATACCATTGACTCTTCTATTTTTTACTTTCTTTTCTGGTTTTCCCAATACATAATTCCACATTTTCAGCCTATCTGCAGTCTCTTTTTCAAGACTGTTCTACACTTTGGAGTCTTCATGTATCTTCCTCCTACTTAAATCTACAATCTCTTTGCCTTGTTCCCTGTTCTCCTTCAATAGCTCTTCATCAGACACTACTTTTTCACCTGTCTGGCCTCCTGGTGATCTGCTGTATTTTCCAGATGAAGCCACCAAATGTAAATCTTTTAAACATAAATATTTGAAGTTTAGTTGTTACAAGAAATGAAAACATGAACACTATCTGCAGGCAGCACTATAAGTCTCACTTGTGCTGTACAGTTTTTACAAAGTTGAGTATATGCATCATTTTCACATGAGTGAACTGCTATTGACTGCAAGTGATCATTCATTTAACCTTAAATACACACCATATTGCTTCTGTATAGGTAGGCAGAAGAAAGGAATTTCAATTAGCTTCAATGGGTCCAGCTATTGTGTATCTGAGGTCATGATCCTGAGAAATGTTATCCATGTAGTCTACATGTTAAAAATTCAGTTGAGTTGTTCAAAGGTTTTTTGTAGTTGCCTGAAAGCTCATTGCTTTCTCAGAGCACATCCTTGGAATAATCAGTTGTGTTGTATGATTTTTGTTGCCTAGAATTGAAATGTTTTATTTATAGAAGGCATTCTGCGCATTTGCATTGCCCTTTTTTTTAATATATCATACTTAATTTTATATGTTCTAGACCTGCATATGCAAGCCTAATTTGTATATTTAATGGTCCTTCATGAAACAAATGTTTAAACCCTTAGCCTAATAGATACACTTGATTTATTAAACAATGTATGTGCTGACTGCAATATGGAAAAAAAATATATGTAGTCAAACACTGTGGTTTTGCAATATTAAAATTGCAACCAATTTGCTTGTATGTAATTTAAAGAAAATGTAGGAAATAAAAATGAATAATAGGCCAATTTCAGGGTGTTCTATAGTTGTAAACATATGACATACAGGTAAATCTGAGGTGTCATTAATTCAACATTTATAAATGTGAAAGTCATAATCTTGACTTTATGTATATATAAAAGATATATTTTTGTTTCCTTTGAGTCATATTTATTGTACCTTTTAATGTCCAGAGAGCAGAAGGTCTTCTGCATTTTCTGACACAGGAAAAGTAATTAGTTTGACAATATATTTCTCAAAACCACCTTGATTTAGAATTAAACGTGTACTTGTTGCAATCTTTTCTTTCTCAGACTTTGGCCATCCTCTTGGCCTGTAGAGGAAATATGAATACAGGAGCTGGAGCAAATTTCTAGCATTCCCAATAGCTAACCATCACCTACCACTAGTTATGAAATGTTCAAGAGGTCAAGTAATCTGTACCTTGAGACATAGATGGATGGTTTTCTTTGCCTCTGTTCTACTCAGTATGTTATATGTTTCTTCCTTTTTGTACAGCATATACTCTAGACATTTCAAAGTAGTACAGTACAGATTAGCTACATTATGATGCAACTCAGGAGAACAACATTCATAACTATAAACAGAGTCATGAGCTGACTTTTATGCTGTTTATTCACAATCTCATTTTATAGATTTGTTTTTTCTGTTTGAGCAGCTGTGAAGAGGACAATTGTTCTGATGGAAATATTTTTGAGCTCTCAGATGTCACTTGTCATATCAAGTGGATAGGATCTGTAACATGTTAGTTATCCCCAGAAATTTAGTGATACCATTTGTGGTTAAAATTATTTCTTTAGTTGACAAAAGAGATCACAAAAGGAAATTCTTAGCAAGAAAGCCATAGAAGTATTAGCCTGAAAGTTCCTTCTTTTATCCTGCAGAACCACTCATCTTTCAAGTGTATATTTATTAGAAATGCCATAGGTTATAGGAAGAATAGAATAAAATACAAAAGAGAAAATGACCCACACCAGGATTTGGATACTAAACCTTTAAGTGTAAAGTGAAATGAAGGCACCAGACTACAAGCTCCTAAGGGAAAGATGTAAGCAACTAGGAACCAGTGAATAATACAGCACAAATGCAAGACAGAAAATGTGGGTCATGGGAACTACTAGAAAAAAGTCCAAAAAGAAAAAGAGACTTTTGTTGATTTCTTGCAGTTATTATTCTGCTCATGTTTTGTTATCTCATAAAAAAGTTCAAAAACCCTTCTGTTTCTAGAATGTAAGTGAAAAGTGATGGAGATAGAAAACTAGAAACAGATGATATGCATTTGACATCATAAAACAAGCAGTCTTATTTTCATCAAAAAATAACAAATCACAACTCCCAAACCTCTGTATGTGTACCTCTTCCTTTCATTATTTTCCTATTTTTAAATATAGTCAATGATAAAAAGATGTCCGGTTATAACGATAGCCTTCATAAAAAAAATCTTAAGCATTGATTTGGAGTGTTCTTCACTTGCAAGAACTGGAATTCAAATAAAACCCTTAAAAATGTTTTGCATGGGATTCTGAAAACTATCCTGCACTGTCCTAAATCTGCTCCCACTGAAATAATTAACAAAACTTCACAGCTTCTCTTAAAACTTGTTAAACTGTCATGAGGGCTGTCAAAAATCCCACTCTCTATTAATGAGAAAAATAGAATGTATGCTCTGTAAAACTCAACTGTGCTGGTCTACATATATTATTAATGACTAATGAGTAGTGGTTTTGCATTTTGGACAAAGATCTATGAATAATCTGGTGCCACAATTAAAAATGGATGTAGCTATGTCAACACTTAAGAAATATCGTCTTTGATATCACAGCAATAGGCTTTCATTCTAATAGTACCATCCTTCCCACTTCCAATTTTGTTTAAACCATGTGTCTTCAGAGACCCTTAAGAAAATGTGGGTTAGTAGTTGTGATGTTGCAGATTTCAGGACGCAATTTTCTACCTTGCCTTTTATTTTAGGGAGTTGCGGGTTCTAATTTTGGTAGGGTCTTTTGTAGTGACTTCCTTATACATAATACTTTTTCATTTCTAAAGTTTAATGTCAGGTTATTGTACAGTCCCTCCCACAAGGATCTGAATGTAATTGTGTTTTGGGCACTATTATTTAGTGGCTCAGTTATAGTTCTTGAAATAACTCTCTGTGTGTTACTTAGGGCCATAACCTCTCCCCTTGTGTGCTCTAGAACAAGCTGTTCCAAGAAACAATTGCTTAAAATGTCAAGAAATTGCTTCCTAAACCTTGTCCCAATATGACATATGACCAGTTTATATGCTGACAGTTGAAGTCCCCCATTACTACTGTTCTATTAGATTTAGTTGCCTCTATGGTCTTAGCGTTGCACACAGTATTGTGTTCCTGATCTGGAAGTGAGTAGTTACAAGCATATGTGTTCTCTCTGCCCAGAGAGCAGCACAAAATTATTCATCATTTAATTCTATACATGTCTTTTTTTAAGGATGAAGTGGAACATGAGCTGTGTCTAGCTTTTTTTACAGATATTCTGAACAAATGTGTACTTTAATTTGTATGGATATACAAATCAAATTATAAAACATACTTGCATGTCAATGACTAATTTTTGGTGATTTTAATGCATTAATTATACTTTAAGCCTTTCATTTTCCTGGGGCTAATCTACTCCGATGAGCCTTGCCAAACTAAGGACAGAGACTAAATCTGATATTACAGATTTATAAATGCCAATACGAGTCCTTTCCAAAGCAAATACACTTCTGTTCCTTCAATTTTCTGCTTCCGCAGCTTGGATAAAGAAGAATAGAGATATTACATCCTTATTAGAGTTATTAGCATTGAAGTTTCACAGTCTTAGGATTACAGTTCCCCATTCACCACACTAGAAAGTCTAGTTATACTTAATTGTTGTTCAACTTAATTGTTGTTCAGCTCATTGAAATATCTTACTGGGTTAACTAGCCATACTACAAGCCAATGGCAGATTTGGGAAGACTACCAAGTTGTTAAATTGCTTCATTGTAAAACTCTTGTTGGCTCTGTAAGAGGCAGATTTCCACTGTGATCTTCAGAATGTTAGACTTGTATTGTGTTCCTTGGAGTATGTCAACTGGATGTTTGGGACCAGCATTGCTCATCAGACTAATTTTCAATCATCATGTCAGCTTTTTACATGACTGAACTTTTTTCATTACTTCTATCTTTGTATCCTAAGGAATGTCCTCATCCAGCGCAGTTGCCTTCACACTTTCTCTCAGCACATCTCTGTTTTGGCACTTCCTTCTCGGTAGCTAACACGAGGCCAAATTTGTAGTTCTATCCTATACTTAAGCCAGCTCTTTAGTAATAGCAGTGTTGATTTCTCTGAATAAATAGTACAGGCAGTTAATTTTCCATTATCAAAACATTTGTTAAGAATCCTATAGGATCTGTGAAAATTTATAACATGGGTGCTTTCGAAACAAAACCTACAAAATTTTTTTTCTGTGGAAGTTATGCCAAGAATAAGGACATAGCTCCTTCTAGAAAATATTCCCAATCTCTGCTGATACTAACTAATTTAGAATAGTTAATTCTCAGCAAAATAACAAAACATTTCTTTGAAAACAAGGGGAAAAGTAAGGATGAATAAAATTGATTTTGTTCTGTTGGAAGTAAAAGATGTATACTACAATAATGAATGAATAGTAGCCATTCATTTTTAGGAATAACAAAAGCTAATGAATTGTTTCCCTTAGTCTTATGAAACAATTTCAAAAGTTGGTTTTCCTTTTTTACTACTAGAACTCAGGAAATACATATTTTTTCAGGTATTAGCCGATGTTACATTAATAAGCACAGAAATTATCCAAGGAATCTAACTTCAATCTTTTCAGTACCTTATAATTCATCAAAAGGAAGTACCTGGCTTTCTGAAATATGAAAAATTGCTTGTGGTTTTCTGTTACACTCATTTTCCATATTCTGAGATTGTATACTTCATTTTTTATATATTTATGACATCCTATTTGTAGATGATTCTGTTTTCTCTGGCTAGCTCTTGCACTAAAGGATGTTTTAGTTTTTATTTTACTCAATGAGCCATGCATCCTAATTGTCACATGCCATTGATTTGACTTTACCATAATAAAGCAAGGTATTTTCAATATATATCAATAATTAAGCTACATAATGTGATTTAAGAATCATATTTTAAAGTTCAAAAATGCTTTCCGTTCCAAAAATGGTCATGAATTTATTGGTTTTTTTAAATCATGACTGAATTGAGGAACCGTTTATCTTTGAGCATATATAGCATCTTTTAAGTTTCATGAAGAATCACTTTAATTAAAAACAAAATTAAAAGATTTTAAACCATTATGAAATTGTAAACAAAAGCACAGACTGAAACTACTCTTGGTTTACAGCAAAAACAGATTTGAGAATGAGACACATCAGGAAGCTTTTGCAAACACTTCTTCTCATCTTGATTTTGTGAAAACAAAACTCTGCCAGTGTGTGCTCTACTCTGTGCCAGGGCAATCACATTGACAGGAGCAACCAATATACTTGCCCTGTTGTGGGAATAAGAGGTAAGAAACCATTTTGTCTGTGCCTATGCCTGATGCTACAAAAATGTAGAGGTTTTTTGAGGCAAGAGAGTGAAACTGTAGTCTGAAGTACAGTGTTCCCCATAGGAGATGACCCCAAAAAAGAATGGAGTGCTACATATTTGACTTATAGTTGATTCAATTTAAATATTGGACTATTCTTTATTAGAGCTCAAATTAATGAGTCCCAGTAGTCCAGTGTTATTCAGCCTCAGACTAAAGGAAATCAGGAACTCTCAAGGACAGTGGACTAGGAAAAAACTCAGGTTTGCAAGCCAATTTTCTGAAGACCTACACTATATGCATCATGGAAAGAATGGTCATACCAAATTTATTAAGGAATCTCCCAAGGATATGAAAAGAACATATTTAAGGTACTTGGCCATCTTAAGTCCATTGAGGTTAACTCTGATAGTTTGGGGACTTGCTTTTGTTCCAGAGAGCTTTTGTCTTAGCTTCAGTAAATTGTAAATACTGTGCTATTTCTCTTGTTCTTTTTCTTTTTGGTGTGTTCAGTACTATTCAATAACCTCCTGAGGTTTAGAACAAACTTCTCTTTAACACTTGTACTTGAAAATGAAGACTCTTGAGCCTTGTCGACCTACAAGGAATAGCAATCACCAGCTAAGAACCAGAGATACAACTGCTTCACTAAGTTTAAAATTTGAGTTATTTAAAATAGCTTAGGGAGGATTAAGTCTATGTGAGTTAGATGCAAGGGCCAGCTATGTGGAAAAACACTACTTGGTAGTGCTGGTGTCTGTGAACACTGTGGGTTCAAGCTGCTGTGTACCAAGAACAGATCTCAACCTCCCACATAATTATTGCCTCATGTATCTACTGTTTTCATAGTGCTACTATAGCATTGTAATAACATTTTAGGAGGAGAACTTTGAGAGGGCTTTAAGACTATGAGAGTCCAATCTGAAAACAAAAATAATTTGTGATTTGCAGAAGCATTTTAAATCCCTAATGAACAACACCACTGCAATGCTAGGCGATGGAAGAAAGCGGAGAGCAGAGTCCATGTACACCACCTTCTTAGTACTCTCGGTAAATCTGCCGCTATAGTAAGTCAGATTTTTCAATTGTATTCCCATAGATGTATGAACACTCAATATCTGGCTCAATATCTGACTTCAGATTACAGTATGTAACCAAAATCTCTCTATCTACCTTTCTCTCTCTCTCTCTCTCACACACACAGAGCTAAACTTTTTTTTCATGAAAAGGGACTTCTCAGGTGCAAACTCAGGATTATTGTCAAATAAAAGACATGAAGTAGTCAAAACCAATGACGACTTCATCTATTGCATTCTTCCTATTGAAATAAAGAAGAAAATAAATAAAACTTGAATGCATCTGTGTGTAGGTTGCATGGTTTTGGTAATTTTATGCCTATGTGAAGTGTAATTAAATTTAAGAACTTATGATGTGAAATGGGGACTGGGAAATAAAAAGGAAAGAGGTTTCAGTGCATGATTCCTTCACATTGAGTGTATTAGACAAGTCAAGATTTTAAGTCCAAATAAAGGAATGCATTGAAGAAAATATATCTATGGTCATTCTCCACTGAAAGAAATTAAATGAATTTTCAAAGAATATGATATAGATTGCAGCACTGAACACCCAGAAGTTCAAAGACAGATTCAAAGCTTTCCCTTAGCTACTGGCTCTTTTTGCATGTACTTTACAATACTGCCCTTAATCCTGGTGACCCTGGATTTAGGCATTCATATTTAGTTACTGTTTTGGATACTACTGATATTTTCCTGAACAGTGAGGGTGACAAGACATGAATGCCAGTTTTTAAATATGGATCCTTGCATGGAACCTCACTGATAAAAGGCAATTATCTTTTCAAGGGATTTCTCCATGCTGAAATTCAAAGTGGGAATGTGAAGCTCTCTCAAAAGAGTTTACAAAAAAAAATATCTCATCTAAAAATTGGAAGGTTTTAATTTTTTGCAGAGTTTGTTTCCAAAGCAAAAGAAAAGAAGTTCCTGATGTTTTTTTAAAAGTTTCCTATATTTAGGCAGGAAAAATTCCAAAAACTGGCTTGGAAGAATACCTCAGAAAAGTTCCATAAATGTTTGTTATACGAGTAATGACAATGATAGTAAGTAAGCTACTTTGTTTGTTTGATAAGTACTGACAATATGTTCACAGAGAACTTGACTCTGCTGTGTTTACTCCTTTTTTGTTTACTTTTTGCAAATGTTCTTTTGGATTATTATTCTCAGAGGAATGTTTGCTGAAATGTTCATTTTAAAGAGGATATTAGAGGACATTTTCAAATTGTAAATTTTGAACTCATAAATATTAGAGCCATTCCAGGAGATTGATTTACCTATGAATTATGTTTATTTTCTGAAGACACAAAAGGAATTTTTATCCAATCATAATTAACACAAGTAAAAATACCAGATTAAGTTAACGACAAATGTAATCAACCAAATAAGATATTTTCTTAATATTCATGTAATGATTCCTATCAACTAATGGACATATGTGATAGATATTATATGGTCTCTCTCTACAGAGTATATGATTCTGTTGCTTAACTAAAGAGAAGTTAATTTCACAAATTGATCTTCTTTTTTTTTTTTTTTCCTTTTGTGCTTATGGTGCTCATAAAAAGAAATCCTTAATAAGTAGGATCAATGGCCATAATACATCATTCTTAATCTCCTTGTGCAAAACATGGTTCAGTCACATAGCAAACAGCATTAACTTGCAGCTTTTTTTCTTCCTGGAGCCCTGTGTTCTGACAGCAAAAAATGTCAAGACTCCTCTCTCTTCTATCCATCATGAAAAGTTGGGTGGTCTTATCCTCTCTCTGTTTGCTTCTATGCCATCCCTGCACTGTGCCTGTTGTGCTCAGTGATTGCTCCATGCTCATCAGCAACCTGTGCCTTATATCTAGTTCTAACCAGCTTTGATGAACAAGAGCTTCACAGGAGTTTCAGTGTTACAGCCCTTAACAGGGAGACATAAGCACAGGGTGTGAGCTCATGGACTGCTCTGGAAAAGACATATAATACTTCCTTTTCCACCCAAAAATGTGGGAGATAAAACCAAACAAACAGAGTACCTGCAGAGCTAAGCAACTGAAAATTTTCAAATATTAAAAAAAAAAAAAAAAAAAAAAAGAGAGAAAGGAAAAAAAAGCTTCATAAGTTCTTTTCCATTTTTAAATTGTGGTAATTTGTTATCATGTTTATTTAAATGCATTTTAAAAAACCAAAATGAAACAAAGCTTAAAAGCATAAATAAAATAACCTGCCCACAAATATGAACAAGAACATTTATCAGAAAACAGATGGTCTCTTATTCGCAGAACTAAACACCTCTAGAAACATAACAATCCATTTATCTTGATGAATGCATCCTCTAGCAGATATCTCAAATAGCAGCAGGATCAGTTTACCTGCGGGTCTGGAAAACACATTTCCATGAAGATACATGGCGTAGGAATAAGTTCTGGATTTCAATTATTTACATTCAGAACAGGAATACTATGGTAAGTATTCCCTTCTCCTGATCTGATCTTCAGGGAGAAAAAATTTTCTTTCTCTCCTAGTCCTGAATCTTAATGGCACCAAATTTAACTCCAGAGCTCAATTTAAGCAACTGCAGAAATCTTTTAAGTAATATCTATTTGCATTAGCTTCCACTGATTGATCTGGAAATTAGATGTGGGTCCTGCACAGGCCTTTTGTAACAAAGAATCTCTGGGAAATCGAATTATCAGACTTTCCATCTTCCTTTGTATCACTAAAGAAATTTAATAACAAAGTTTTAGTAATGGCCAGAAGTGAACAATTTAAAAAAAAAAAAATTCTGAACACACTGAAAATTAATTGTTTACAGTATAGTATTCATAATCAAAATATCCTATGCTATCTCCACCGAGAAATTATTACCCAGGGAAAAGTCTAGTCAAATATTTCTCAAAGACATAGCCAATTCCTCTTGGCCAGAAAATTCTGAAAAATAACAGAGCACTATATAAATTGACAATTTTAACATATTCTTCCTAGGAATTCACTGCAGCACTATAATCTATAAACATTAGTGCCATAAATTGTCTCTGGCTTGGCTTTTGCAGCATTTACAACCACTTTTAAGTTAAAATACTTCTAATAGCCTTCTGTAGTAACTTGTATTACCATTGAGTATACCTAAGCTTTTAACAACTTTCTTGTAGCATTGAAAGGGTCTCATAAATAGATACGTAGCAACCTGTCTATTTATATTTAGTCCTCTGAACTTAGAAGTAAATGATCATAGAAATATGACAAGAAAGCTTTCTTGTAAGAGGGAAAAATATTTCCAGAGAAGTCAACAAATCAGTATTTGTTGCATACTGGATTTATAGTATTTATAGCATACTGGATGCCAAGATAGTTTCTCAGGATTTCCTTGTCAATGTGTACTGTGGCTTTCATAGGAGGAGCTTACACCGCAATGTAAATAACACATAGGAAGGGTCTAATCAAGTTATCTTCCTAAGCACTTATACTACCTAATGAATTAAGTTGGTGAAAACTTGGTCTGGCTTTTTAAAGATATGATAATTCAGGTTTGTCACAGGATAATCTGCTTCTGTTGTCAGAAACAGTGATGTTACTTTTCTGTCGTCAGATTACTGATATGGCAAGACTTGCTTTTCCCCAGGCAGTTAGAAAATGGGAAGAACTGTGAGAGCTGGAATGTAGGTGGGAACTCTGGGGATTTGTAATGCATTATGATAAATTGCTTTGCTATTTATGTACATTTAAATAATAAAATATATCCATAAGCCTTCTTATCAGCTACATTAAATATGTTTTCAAAGAAAGAACTAAGCCAACCTGCATTTAAAAATCCTCTCTACCTTTGCATCCTATCATCGCTGTGGGATTTGCATTTCTCCATACAGTCTCCATAAGCTCTGTCTAACCGTGTGTGCAGAGGGGCCCAAAGTGGGTTATTTTGAGCCAAGGAAAGGTGTCCATTGTAGGAGCTTGAGACCTTACCCCATAAAGGGCAAGACTTGCCAGCTGTCTCTGTTTTATTACGAGCAATTAATCTTGAGTGCCGTTTTCCACTATCACCAAGGCAGAGTAGGACAGAAGAGCCAATACATCAGGTGGAGGGTCCCAGGATACCAATGATTTTTCAGGATGCTAACATCTTAAATTGTAGCTTAAGACCAGTACGCAAACCATGCAGATCCATTTAAAATAACTTTCAAGTATGTGGAAGGAACATGCAGGAAAAGGAGAGATGCTTTTGGTACATACTGACCAATTCATTAGTTACCTTTCATAACGCATTATCTTTAGCCAAGTGACTTAATCAAGTGTGACTGCTTTCTCAGAAAGCTTTTATTTACATGTGTCTCTCATACATGCAAGACACTGTCCAGAGGATGAGTCTTCATCGTTAGCTCATAGCTAGGTAGAAGTGCTAAAAAAAATGGTCTCTGATACAGTACACAATGTCTGTGTGAATAAATTCCATAAGATTTCTACCATCTTCCACAGGTAAGTTGAAACATCGTGTAAGAAAGGAGAAAAAGAACAAAAAAAGAGACCTTAGGGACAATTACAAAATATCTGGGGACCTGTTTTGAATCAGTTCTATCAAAAATATCTTTATCTTTGTTTTTTAAAATGTAGCTGGGATAACAAATACTGAATAGCATTGCCTATTTTCTTGCCAAAACAAGTTCTTTTTACAAAATTTTGATTTATGCTCTTCTTAATCATTCTTTTCTTTCTGAGCTGCTACTTAAAGTTAATCGTCTCATTTACCTTGGGTGTGGCCTGACTGTTTCACAGCCATCTCTCTTAAGCAGACAAGACATAAGAAAGAAATCTCTCTATCCTTCACATGCAAAATTTTGTTTTGGAAAGAAGCTTTAAGAAGTTTTCAAAAGGTCAATTAATCAATCAGGGAAAAGTAAAAATGTTATTTGACTCAGAAGCCTCACCACACCACTCAAATAATGAATGATGAATACCAAGCCTTTGAGTGAATTCTTGCAATCAACAGTCCATGACTAATCGATAGGCTGACATTTTCACACAGTTGCACAAAGTTATCAAATTTCATAAATATCACATATTGTTGTTGGAAAAAATCATGCATGGTGAAAAAGAAAACAAAAAACCCCCAAAACACACAACCCCCCCCAAACAAACAAACAAAAAAGGGATCAAAATTTGCCTGGAAACAGTTCATTGCCAGTTGTGCGCCCAAGTATGGATGCAGCCATACACAGGGAGAAGGCGCCACCTATAGATCTGCCAACCCTGCTCTCATCCTGGGATCCAAGGTTACCAGTTTGGCTGATAAAAGCTGACTGGGACTGTGAAAGGATTGTGCTCACAAACACACAACACTGTTGGTCAAACGTTAGCTGTGTATGCTATCAGCAGCATACACATTACATGAATTAAGACCTGGTTGGTATCTCAGAAAGCAGGTTATTCATGATTATTCATCTGGTTATAGACGTCATTTCTGAATCACTACTAAACAAACTTACAAAGGACAGCTTAGTTAACAGAGTGGTAAATAATTAAGAGAGCAGTTAAACAGTGATCAGTATTGCTTGGTGACCTAGGCTACGTAGAAAAACTGTAGTTTAAGACTACAAGTGCAAAAGTTATTAATTAAGAACAAAGGGTGAAAAGCACAAGTGTGCTAGAAAGCAGAGACAATATAAAAAATTAACATGAAATTCAAAGCAATGATGTGGCAAAAGTAGTTGATATTGCCTGTGATTAAACAGGAGCATGCCAACAGGAATGGGATATTTATCCATGTAGGCAGGCTGACAGAGGAAACTATGGAAGTTTAAGTTTAAGGATGTTTAGAAAATGGAGAATGTGAAGAAAAAAAAAATCTCAGAAATTATTCAAGTCTTTGAGTAAATGTTCAACCTGGTCTGTTTAATTTATCAAAAGAAGTTTGAAAGCTGATTTGATTGCAGCATGCATGTACTTTTGAGAGCTAAACAAGCTCTTTTGAGTGAGAAGAGTAAAGGCAGTACTAGTGGTGGAAATCTTATGTGAGGAAAATTCAGATTAGAAATTACAGACATTTTATTTTTTCATTTCTTCTTTTCCTTTTTTTTTTTTTGTCTGTGTTGGTAATTATCCACTGGAAATGGACAACAGAGGAAGGGATTTATTCTCCAGTTTCTGACATCATCAAATAAGGATATTTTACTGAAGACAAGATTTAGCAACATACAACTGGTTTTTAAGGAGTCAAAATGTGGTGTACAAAATATTACTTGATAATCTTGCTAGTTACTTTCAATTTTGAGATGTGTTGACCAAAATACCGAGTTTCAACCCTGAGCTCTGTTGCCACATCCCCATCTTCATCATCAGTTGAAAATCTAGGTAGCAATCAGTAAGTCAGACTTATGTGTGCCCTTATTAGACACAAGGTAGATTAATGTACTATGGAAGCAGCTATATCCTGATGTCCTGTTACATTTACAGATTACTGCAAACACTTCTGTTTGGTTCACCATCATGGGCAGGCCTGTTCCCAGAAGTGGCTTCAGATATGACTCACCATTCACCTTCTGATTTAATATACTGAACCACTTTCGGTCTTAAAATCAGGTGGCTTTGTTGAGCATGTTTAACATGACCTTATCTGAGCTTGACCTATGTCATCAAATTTGAGGTATCAAAAACCTTTTTCTCTCTAAAAGATCACTTGCAAATTCAAAGGCAATCACTGTATAGCATCTAGAGACCATCAGCCAGTGAGACTGGCATAGCCAATGTCCTGTCAAGATAAAAAAGGAAAAACAACATGAAAGTGTCTAAGAGACACCTCTTTGTTTTGGTTTAGTGTGCTTACTGTATTGCCCCAAAAATGGTTAGAGTGAGCAAAATTTTTAAAAGTGTTTCTAGTACTGGGAGAGTTGTTTGAACGTAAGGGTAGTGACTCTAAGTTTGGAAGGATGCTGGCACTGTGCCCTCCTAGGGAAAATGTCAGTGAAATGCGGCCATAACAGACCCAGCATGCATTGTTGTCTTTTGTTTGCTTTGAATTTTTTGCAAACCAGGACTGAAACCTTCTGAACATATCCTCAGCCAATGTAAAGAAAAAAGGAAATTACTGATAATTAACTACATAAGTTCTTTTATTTCCCTCTTGAGTTGGTTTGGGTACCTTGAAGGCAGTCAGTTTGGTGTAAATTAAATTGATCTTGTTCTGATCAATGACTAAAATGTAATACTTAGAAATTAAATATTTTGCATAAATATTGTTGCTTTTATTGTAGAGAAAAAAGAAAATCTTTTTTAAAAGTAAAGTTTATTATTTGAAGAGGAGAGTGGAGCTTTGGGCAAATAAAATCTGAACTCTTTAATCCAAAACCATTATGGTTTTCCATTTTTTTTTCATAATCTTTTCATTAGCATTTCTCTCAGTTTCTAGGCAATTAAGAAGGATTATATATTTTTTTTTAATTAATTCTTTTTTTCTGTTGAAAAAGTGGTTAAGTATGTAGCAATACTTAACACTGTATTCCTAGTCCAATTTTTCAACAAACATATTATCTGTGGAATAAAAATTGTATATGGGAAGAACAAAAATATATTTTAAAAGCAAAGTGGTATGCAATCATACACTTTTATAACTCCAGGAAAAACCTTTAATTTCTGTTTGTACCTGCCATTTTTTTCATTGTAAAGTTTGTCACCCCACTGCAGTATCTCTAGTGCTTAACTTGTCTCCAAACACATTAATATCTTCTTTGTGTTGTAGCTTTCCTTCAGTCATTCGTATCCCCCAGCTACGGGGGATATGTTATCAAAAATCCTAAGGCTTGGAGTTATACTGAGCCTCAGATGTGGAAAATAATCAAATATTAACCTGTTACTTTCTTGAGGAACAGCTTCCAATTTCAAAACTGTATCTGAATCACTATGATTAAAAAAATACACAAACTCTTGTCACTAACATCATTCCCATAACCAATGCGACAATCTCCTGGAAAGGGCTATATTCTTGTATTTTTTGCAAGGTATCTCATATCAGTTTTATTAAAATATAATTATTGATTTCATATTTTTACTCTTTCTCTTGGAGTTTACAGGTGTATACTTTTGCCTTTTTAATCCCTGGCTAGCTTCCGGAGGCCAATTTGCAGTATCAGATTTTGTTTGCAAAATGTGTATGAAAAGTAGTTTATTTTTGAAATGCCATCTGAAGTTCACCTTATAGTATGAGAAAGACAATATGAGTTAAGAATTAATTACTCTTAGAAATGAAACAAAAGTTTGTTGTTAAGTAGCAATTTTGAAACAAGAGAGCTAACTCTTAAAAAATCAAGCAGAAAAAAAAAGAAATAAAAAACCAGAGTGCACCTAGAGTTTGCAAGTAGAATCACTTTCTAGAAATCTTTCATTATCTGGGGTACCATTTTAAAGTATTGATCCACAGCATTAGATAACTGTCTAGAACTGAGAACTTCTATCATTAAATAGCTGTAACTCTCTGCATTCCTGAAAGCTACTACAGTAGTTGAATACAACAGTTATTTCCCTTTTGACATCTACTCATTTCAGAATTATTTTCCATTTTATATACATATAAGGTATTTCTCCCAAAGCAGTAGCATCTCTGTATAAAATGAAAGAATTAAAAATCCCAGAATCTTCACCTTTGTCTACTGGAGGGTCATACTCAATTTTTCCTTTGTAGCAAAAGAAAATTAAATCAATCTGCTAAATATCTATAGGTGGCCATCAGAAAGAAAACTGGCTCCTCTGTTCTAAGAGAAAAGGGAAATAAATTCAAGTCTGACAAAGTTGTCACTAGCCAGAACCTGCCAATTCTGCTTATTTTTAAATCAAACAGACAGTGGTAATGAGGTGATGTGAGTCTCAGGAAGCAAAATCAAACAGCAGAAGCTACGTCTTAGGAAACATTCTTACTTAGCCTGGTGGTCTATAAGGGTGCAGAAAAGTAGATCTTTCTGTTTTCAAGACCTTGAAACGTTTATCTCTTACCATGAGTAAAAATCTTTGTCAGATCCCATTGAAGTCAGTGGAAGGATTCATGCTGTTTACAGTGGGAAATAGCATGCCCGTGAGAAGAGTGAATATCCTGGGTAGATCTTTCAGAAATGCTTGCTAGGCATATACCTGTTATCACATTCAAATTGATGAACATCCTGAAATTCCCGGTTTTTTTTTCTTTTCAGAACATTTTACTGAAATCAAAATGTTTTTAAAGTCTGTAATTTTGTGCCTCCCTATTTTCCTGGATTTTCTTGATGTGTGAACATTCATAAGTAAACTTTCTTCTACCTATGCATATACTGTAAATTTCATTTGAACTAGGTGATTTCCTTTTATAATATAAAAATTACCTTTTTTCATAAATGTCTATGGAAATTAATAGCTAACAATTATATTAAATCAGTTTAAAAGAGGCTTTCAGTAAAAATCTGGATAAATATTACAGTAATATTTTCACAACATTTTTGAAAGAAACTATAGCACTAATAATAACAACTTAAAAAAAATAACTTTCAAGGAAAAAAATTCCTGAATTAATCTGTTTCATATCTGTAAATGAAAATAACTTGGTATTATATCAGTACCTGCCCAAGTCTACTGCACAGCATGTTTTACAAATATTGCACACATGTTTTAAGCAATGGGTATTTGTTACACTTTGCTCACCTCAAGACACCTTCGTTCACACTGAGGTGATATTCCTTATGGGACCACTCCCACTGAGCAAGGGCACACTTGGATGTATGTTAAGCTGATCATGCCATGGTTATGTGATCTATTTTCATAGTATGTTTGCTGTGATTACTCTCCTGATTTGAACGGAATTATACTAGACAGAGCAGCAAAAGCCTCCAAGGAGTTGTCTAGACACCTGAAGCAATAACTGGAAGGCAAGGGCACATGAGCTTTTATTTACTGAAAGATACTGATTAAAGATTTTTGAGAAAAGCAGTTTTAAAAACCCTGAGAGGTAATATTCCAGAAAGCAAGACGTCTTGGAGGCTTATTTCTGCTCCCTCTTGCACACAGCGTAACTGAATTAAACGGTGTTATGTTAGTGAAAAAGATAGGTTTAAGATCATAATCAGGGAAAAGTCATACGAGAACAAGTGGAGTATTTTTTTGTAAATTTCTAGATTTCTAGATGAACATTAAAGTAAAGAACACATGAATAATTTGAGAACTTTTTTGAAGCTTTGAGATTGTTTAATACTTTGTTTATATAATTCTTGTAAAGTTAATTAGTTTGTAGTTAAATAAAACATTATCTCATAGGCACTGAGATGCATTTTTTCCTGGAGCACAATCATTTGATATAAAATAGAGCTTAAAAAACTGCTATAAAATCAAAGGAATCACTTCTGGTTCAGCACTTTTTACTGTTTGTGATAGGTTCTTTTTGAAGTGATTTTGCTTTGGTATTTTTGCTTAAGCATAAAAATAGCCTCTAATCAAAAAGGGTTAACATTTCTGTATTAAAAATCTCTGCATTAAAATCACAGCCTAATCACCATCACAAAATTAATTACAAAGGGGCGCTGAGCGTTGTCTTCATACTGAGGGGTGAGTAAAGCCAAACAATAACTTCCCCCTTTTTTCCTTAATCAACACTCCTCAAAAGTCTTTAGAGTGTTTAAATACATGCAGAAGGAATCAGTAACCCAGAGACAGACCAGGCTGCACTTCTTGCATTTCACAGGATTTCTCTTCCTTGAAAGCATCCCAAGACATATAATACTAACCCTCAACCGTGAATGTTACTTCTAAAGCATGATTTGGAAATGGTCATATAATTGAATACAGCATGAACACCACTTCAAGTGAGAATTGTTGCTTACCCTGGAAGCTTTCCTGCTAGTCTTACACCAGTTGAAAATATTTCAAAATGAGCAAACAGGATAGTCATTTCATTATTTGTCCTTTCCACAGTGAAATTTGGTGGGTAGATATGACTACTTTAAGTAGTTCTTTAGACTTACACCTACTTGCTGAAGTGTAATGCAATACTCAACTGTGATTAGTAAATAATAATAAAAATGCTATTTTTCAGTGAGTCCAATAAAAAGGAACATGTTAAAGAATATATCAAACAGGAGAATGCTAAAAGGAACAGATATATCAGATGAAAACACTCTGCCAATGTAGTTTAGTATTCATACCCTGCCAAGATGTCAGTAGTTGGAAGGAGAACGACTCATCAGTTTTCAGAACATATGTGAGTAGGGTTGTTCAGGTGAATAAGATTTGATTCAAAATCTTTCAGGTGACAAAGATGACCTTTGCACCCCCTGGAAATCACAACAGTTTTGTGGGAAATAATAAGCTGTTCAAGAAATTGTGTGCTTGAGGAACTGATCCCAGTTTTATTTATACAAGTAATATAATGCCCAATTTTTTTGACTTGATGGAATTAGCCCTTCCTGCTGTAAATGGAGGCCAGCCCAAGACTCTCTATTACGGACAAGATGAGGATAAACAAGCCAGGCTGTGAAAAGGGTAGCCTCAATACAGTAGAGAATTTTAGTATATTCCTCAAATAACAAAACCATAACCAATGTATGCATTAAAGAAAATTTCCTGCAACTGGGCAGCCTGCAAAATGTTTTACTTTTATGCAGAACATAGCAAGTTCAAACACAAAACAGTGTAAAGGGACACATACTAAGTAATGCATGTTAGAAATAATCTCTGTGTACCCCATCAGACCTAATGAGGCAAGGCAGAACAGATTCAAAGAATAAAAACTATGCTTTTTTTCTAACTGATGATGAGAACTTATACGGAATATCCCACTACCTTGTGCCAATTTTGTCAGAATTTTATATTATTTTATATATATTTTACAGCAATAATTGAACTGTTCAAACTTGTCTGCATATCAATACCAAAATTTGTATGGGGATTTTCTGGTGGGATTTTCACATCCAAGCTAGGTGTCAAACCTTTATTATAATATGCCTGGTGGGAACTGAGCCCTTAAAGATATAACTGAAAGGAGGTAGCTAAACAAGGTGTCTTAGCCACTCAGAGAATAGTAAAGGAAAGTTAGTAAATCAAAAATTTGGGTAATGAAGGAAGAGGTTTAGATGTAGAAGTAGCTGCTGTTATTCCTTCTGATGATGAACTAGAGCAAGATACCTCTCATTTGAGATCTGTGTTTATAAGCAGGCTTTGGGAGCTAGAAATCAAAGCCACGTTGACTATCTAAGACATTAAAGCAATAACCCCCTTCATTTTTTTCCCCTCTCACACGCAAGATTGTCCTGCATTTATGCCTATGTGTCCCACCCACTCTGTTACATATTGCTACTACCCCACCGTGTCCTCATTCTTAGTTTGGGGATATGTAACACATGTAGGATGTGCTTTGAGTATACTTTCATGACCCTGGTTTGGAGGAGTGTACTCCTAACCTTAACCTAACAATCTCATTTCACAAGGTTTAAATGGATTTTCACTAGGGGCTTAAGCAGCTTGCCAGTGGGGGACAACATCAATTCTTTTAAAATGTTGGTCTAAATCTTAATGATATTTTCTGATTGGAATTATCCAAAATGTGCTTTGCATTTTCATTTCATGATACAGTTTAAGATTCAATGGATTTTCTTGGCTTAAAGGCATGAAAAGAGGTCAACATCTGATAGTTTCTTGTCAGTGCTACTTAAGAATTCATCTCGCGTTAGTATAGATCCTTATGGCCTTGAGCCAGGGAACATTTATGAGTAAGGAAGGATCTCATGTTTAACCCACAAATATCTCATACAGAATCAATTTACCTAATTCAGATTATTTCACCTCTCTGCTTCTTAAATATATCTTATATTATTTTGCCAATTGTACCCTAAAATTAGTTAAACACTGGCATTTTTATTATTTCTCTTACCCATGGACTTTTCTCCAGCATTCTTCAACTAGTTGGAGCCTCATTTTTCTCCACAGTACACTTGTAAGTTTGGGTAGAGTACTTATTATTCAGGTTCTTTTTGTTATGAACATAGTCTCAAATGAGGGCAAGGGGAGAGCAGGTGACCTTCCCAAGGTCATATGCAGAGATTTATATCCACCAGCTAGTAAAGCATCTAGAATTCCCACTTCAATGCCTTATAAGAACGCTACCCTTTTATTCCTCAAAAAGTAATCCCACAATTTATTAAAATCTTGGAGGAGACAATTTGTCTAACTCATAGCTCACCTTTTCACTCAAGGTTTACTTATGCATATTACATTACACAATAATATCAATGATGATAATAATAATGTATGTTACGTAATGAGCAAGCACATTAAGAGATCTGATACCAAGGCAAGTGCCACGAAAGAGTTAAAGTAGTTCTTCAACTGCTCCACTTAACGAAACTACTATTTTAATGGTCCCAACTAGGATTAGAAGTTAACACCCCATTAAGATGAATGGAGGATATAGTTTGCACCTTTACTGTTGCTTCTATGCTATGTGGCTTGCAGGCTCCTTCTACTGTTTCTGGAGGGCAGGCTTAAAGAGTACAAGACTGCATCATTAACTTATATAGGGAAGTCTCTTTGTAAAAGAAATGACTAGTGACTGTATTTTTAATGAAATTCTGGTTCTACAGAAAGCCTTTTGCCAGTGTAAAAATCAAAACATCAAGGGATTCATGCTCTTTTTGTACCCACTCTTTTCCACTGTTAGATTTCATGACATAAGAGAAATGTTATTACTCAAAATACCTATTTTATACAGGTGCAGTCCTGAAAAAGTGCACTCAGTGAGACCTAAGCCTTTCCTGTATAAGAAGGAAAACCAGATGTTTCCCTCATGGCCATATTTACATTCAATATTAAAATGAATAAAGATCTAAAGCCCACCTAGAGGCAGAATCACAGTTGTGGTTTTAATAACAAAATCTAGTGCAAATGGGATTGATTCCTTTTCCTCTGTCTCCTGCATAAAAAAAATATATTTTGTATACAGATAAATGATTTGCCTTCAGTGGACCTTACACATGTTTTTCCAAGGAGACTGGTACCATGACCCAAATTAAGCTGATGAAGGAAGATAGAGAATGGTCTGATAATTTCCCAATATTTATCAAATGATACAATCACAGGCATTCTGAAGTAATACAGAATGCCATAAATCCAGTATTTAAGAGCCCATTGCATCTTTTTTCATTCAAAAAACAAAATTCCCATAGATGCAGTAAATTCTGTAACAGATTTAGAGACCAATGGGGTATAGCCTGCAGTGATTAATGTTCATTGGTAGCCAAGGTTTTGGAAGGGATTAGTGATTTTAGAGATCCAACTTGAAAAAAATGTCTAAGAGAATGGTTTTCAGAAGATGAACAATCTCTTCATACTGCAAATTGAACCCCTTTAAATAATCTCTTCTGTGGAACCTCACAACGAACAAATGTAAAATTACCAGTTACTTGTTCAAATCTTGTCCAAAATTTAGCAATGCTATTATCCATACAATATGTATTTTATTTTCTGATTTCTTAAAAATCCATGTCACTTCTTCCCTTTTTGAATTTATTATATTTCGAATCATAAACTTCTCCAGGCTGCTGAAGAGATAAAATCAATAGGCGATGTTTTAATCCAGACATATTTCCTAAGCATCTAAGGAAGACATTTTCAATCTAAAGGGCTTGATGCCTACAATACATTTATGTGAAAGTTCAGTATGCACTATATCAGACTACTCATTTTCCAAACCAGCTGAAGGCTTGGTTTGTTTCTAAGTAATTTAAGTGTACAGTTCTGGTTTAGGTGGTATATTTTGTGACTTTCTTGCAACCAAAAATGAGTTAAGAGCAGACATGATAGTGGTTAGATTGTTTCTAAATAATACTAAATACGTATTTAAGCAAAAAAAGTTTCATAATATTTTCACTCTATGCTATTAGGAATTTTGAAACAACTAATTACTGCTGGTATGCAAATTTAGTGAAACCCAATTAAATAAATATCAGATATATGGATAAATCTGCTAGCAAAGACATGTGCTTTATATCAGCTTGTACACATCCTGTGTTTGCTATGAAACCAGTTTAAACAAATAAGTGATAAAAGACTAAATGAGTCAATGAAAAAAATCCCCTAAGTACCAAGTTGTGAATTGTATGCTATTAGATGTCTCCATGGGTAAATGTGTTGCCAGCTCTACAGTAACGGACAAGCTCTCTCTTAAGTAAATACTGCATCTTTTAAAAGAACAGATCTAATAAAGGCCTAGATTTTCTGTATATCAAGGAAATACATTTTAAAGCTGCTTTTATTGTTTCACAACAAAGCCAAAAGACATTCAGCTGTCAAAACAATAATGTTATTTGCATATAAATTTTTTTTCATCTGGCAAAATATTATATGAATGGAATAGGGAAAACCAAACTGACTATGTCCAAGCTCATGATTGTAAAATCTCTGCTACCAAAGATATTTTAACTAGCTAGACTCCATTGATCTACAGCAAAGCTTTGTCAACTCAAGCTTTTTTCTTAAATTGATTCTCCATCTTGTCTTCTCATTCTTTCGACAGCACACAGCAGGAAGCTCTGTCTACATACAGAAAACAGGATCTTGCTGTAGGCATGGGTATAAAACAAAAAGACAGTGATTAAAGAAAAAAACAGACTGCTGTTAGTATTTGATCTTAAAATTATTGATCTTGTCAATCAGTTACAGACACGTAGTACCCATTTAAATCTGTAATATCTATTAATGTTACCACAAAAATGCTGACCACTTGAAAGAACAAAGAAATCTATATGATAATGCAAAGTGATGCTTATTTGGCTGTATAGCAATTTGTAGTATGTGAGAGTAAGTGCAACATCACACTTGACAAAGATCACATCTCTAAATTTTCTTTTAAAATTAATATAAGAATATTTTGAAGACTTTGTTAGCTAAGAACTTTGAATTCTTTGACTGCCAAAAGCATTATTTTTATTATGCATATATTAATAATCAAACATCTTTTCCTATAACTGACCCAAACTCAAGCATTACATTAGTATACTGTTCAAAAACTACCGAGGTAAACCAGCACCATGCTATCTGTGTCTTTTACGTGAAATTCTATGTTTGTTCTGTTTGCATTGCTATTGTAGTTGTACTGATAGTGCTTCTAAATATATTTATGTGTAAATACAATTGAAAATTAGTTTTAAAAAATAATATCTTATTTCAAAACTAAGTGCACTTCAGTTGCTGGTCATATTAAAAGCAAAAAACATTTTATCATTTGGAACAAAACAAAACCCCAAAGATCTTGAAGCAATATCCATATCTGCTTTAACTTGCAATCAAGTGTCAACCACTAAAGCTTGTCACCTAAAATAAGGTGGATGTTTTCAAGGGCAACAATTGTTGCACACAAAGTCCCACAATAAACCAGATTACAAATACTTAGCAGAAATGTTCATGTAATTTATAATACTATCATTATCTCTGTCTCTATAAAGTGGGTAAGGCATTTACTAACAATTTTATCATGTCTCTTGGACAGGAAAAAGAAACAAATAGCACAGATAGTTGCATCTAATCTGTAACTAGTAAAAATGTATAGAAAGGTTCATTTGCATAACAGACAAGTAGGAATGTATTGTAGTTTTGTGCCAGCCAAAGGTTTTATGGGAAGCCTTTGCCTTTAATATATGTGTAAATTAAATTTTATGAAATGCATTTTAAATGTGCTTCATTGATCTTCTGAATTTATCATAAGACTCTAGTTCATATGTTGGTGCCAGTCTAGTGTGTCACATGGTTTTGAAACCAATAGAGGCTCATACGGCAGGGTTTTTCTTTGTTTGAATTACTTTATTGGTTGAGTGGAAGGATTAAAGACAGACTAAAAAGTCATTATGATGATGTAATAAAACACACATTGGTTGTTCTTTCACTTTAAAATCTGCTTTTTAAGCACATTCTTCCGTTAGAAGCCAGAATGAAATGTCATTAAGCATCTGGACATAACAATAACCATTTAAATTATTTTTTTATTTGTTTTTCTTTCAATCTAGGCATCACTGAAGTAAAAAAAATTTCAAACAGAAATTATTGTGAATTGTTCATTTTTTCTTATTATAGATAAAATATAGCTCTCTCAATTACTTTTAAAGTGACAGTTGGATTGAAAATGCAATAACTTCCTAACCCTACTTTTTGTCATTGCATGTGAGACTTGATTCACATTAAAAAATAAAAACCTCAAGCATGCTTTTTCGTGCTTTTATATAATGTATTAAGCATTGAGCTTTCAGTGTATGAGAAGATACATGTGGAACTCTAGAATAATAAAAAAATGCTTAAATAATATATCAATGAAAAAAAGAGTAAAAGAATACACATCATATTATGCCATGGAACCTAAAAATGCTTGTTTTCCTGCTACAGGAAAAATTAATGTGGAAACTTTTCCCCTTGCTCCCAAAGAGAGACATTTTTGTTCCTTTGTATTTTTGCCTAAGTATTTTTTTATAAGCAGGAAGGAACCTTTCAATGCTGGAACCCGCTTCATAACACTAGAGACAAATATGCGAAAATTTCTTCCACATTCTGGTGAGTTAAATTATTTATCAAGTGATCATGCTTTCTTTGTGCTTTTCTTTTAAGACAGTAGGACTTCACCCTTCACTCCTGCAGTATTCTCCAAGCCCTTGAAATAGCTCTTCCTTTGAATTACTGGTTATTGGTATTGAAGTATTTCTCTGCTCTTCTCCAGGACTTTGAAGCGTGTCAGGAATCAACATTTGAGTTTGGCGTAGAGGAACTCCTTCTGGGTGGGAAGGAAGGGCTCTGTCCCTCCTAAAAGAAGTGCAAGAATATGTATGGCTGTGGGCCACACCAGCGCTGGGACTTCTCCCCAGCCACTCTATTTCCAGGACTATGAGAAAGCTGCTTGTGCAGATACAAGGACATATGAGGTTCTCACAAATATGCCCAAAGGAAACATGTACCTGTCCTCCCTCCTGAGATGAAGCCCTGCCTGCTCTGGAAGACACGTGCCACTGTAGCTGAAGAACAAAAGTTTTCCTTTGGAGTCAGGGTTACTTTTTGTGGGGGAGGCTGGAAACTCAAACAGGGGAGTCAAGGCCTCAGTGAAGTTTATGTTTTCCTACACAGGGAAAATTGTTGTTAATTCAGGTGCGGAGACCTTTGTGCTTCTACTACCCTATAGAATTGCAGAGGTGTCTGAATACAGATTATCACTATGTCTCAGGGTAGACTGCATATCAAGGACAGGAAAAGCAGAATGTGAACAGGGTACAAAATCGCGTCTCCCTCCCCATATGAAATGCTGATTACTTGCTGATTAATATCACTGGCAAGAATACAAAAATAAATACTATGTTTTCCTCTGCAAGTGTTACCTCCCACCCTTTCCTAATCCAACAATTTTAACATTCATTTTCAGTATGATGTACTCCACTAGTTTTTCTGTCTGAATGAAAAAAGAAAACCAACATGTGGGATGATACTCTTTGTGAGGATTTTCCTTTTACATATATGTGTATGTGTATATGATATGCTAATTTTCTCCTTTCACTTCAGCCTTCTTTACTGATTTTAAATAGGCTTGTCCTTATTTCACAAGATCTGAAAATTTCAGGCCAAGTTTATTACTGGGTATAAAAAGTGATAGATATATTAGATTTTCAGAAGTTTATCTTTATGAGAGTTTAAAGCAGATTTTCGGATTACCCAAGTTCCATTCTGACCTGAGACAGACTTAATTTTGGTCTCTGATGTGCAGGCATGTATCACTATTTATCTTGTCAAGTCCTCTGTTGTTCATGCACATACTTGTGCATCTGGGTTGGAGTATGAGCAGCTTGGCACAGCAGATAGCAGTAAAACTATTTAATACGTTGCAAAATGATTATAATGCAAAAAAATTTCCATAGTGCAAATCAAGAGAGCTACAAGTATAGATATCCAATAAAAAAGCTTTTTTTAATCCTTATTTATATATTCACATCAGATACATGAAAAACTAAGGATTCTTTTGTCACAGATACCCTGAAGGAAATGGAGAATTTAAAAAGAAGTAAGAAGGCTATGAGAACCCTCTGCTAGTTATGCAGGATTTTTGCATCGGTCAAGCCTCAAAAGCTGGCCACAGTCAGTGCGAAGCTTTGGGTAAGAGAAAAGCCTGGATGATTGCTTGGTTACAGAGCTTTGTTCATCTAGTCATCAATTCTCCATTGAGAGGCAGGATGAATCTCTGTCCTGATGACAGATACCAGAGAGGGTGTGAGTGTTTTGGAGTTGAACTTCATCACTTCTTTGCCTCGTTCATCGATTTATACCTACTCACGGTCAGCAAAAGGCACTTATCTGCAAACAGAGAAACACACACACTGTTCTCTGTCCATCATGCAGGAGACATAAGACAGGATTGGGCTTCCAGTAGCATTGTGGCCATATTTAATGCTGCCATTTCATAAGCCTGCTCTGAAATTTCCTTCACTGGAAAATGTAGGAAGGTTTTTTGGCTCTGTAGCATCTCTAAGCTCCAAATCTTGGTTCTTAAAGTCATTGGTCAGTCCACACTGATAAGTCTTTGTATTCTGCCTTTAAAACAGCCAGCCATAATTTGATCCCTAGATAAAAACTCGGAATGCTGCTAATTATTTCTATTGAAAATTAGTACAGCTGAGACACAGCCCACTGATCCAGAATATGTCCTCTGCGACTACAGTCAGAACTTGATTTCCGTGACAAGCTCTCTTGGCTCTGCAGAAGATGATGGCTGCCCTCTAGTGACAAAGATATTTCTGCTGACATATTGCAGTAGATGCAAACATGTTAATAAATAGTGTCTTGTAGATCAATATATAACAAGAGGTTTGGATCTAAGAAAGATAAAGAGTCTTAAGATCATGAGCAAAAGCACTGGGCTCGGAAGCATTAGAAAAAGAATTAGAAAAAAAACCAATTCCAGGTTGACATGCCATCCTCAGTTGCAGCTATTTTTTAAGGTAAATTTTTGTTTGATCAGAAGTTCCTGGATTTTTTTAATTTCTGACACTTCTGTTATCAGTGTGTGTGTGCACCTGTAAGTGGTAAAAGAATCATGTTTTTGTAATTTTCTAGGTGAAATCACAAGTTGAATTAAAGGGCCAGTTATCAAATTTGGTTTTGGAATAGTGCAGAAAATATGAAACGCTGGAAATATTACTGGAAATCATGAAGGACCATATTGAGAATGCAGAAAGAACTATATTGAATGTTTACATCGGTGCATTATTTCATGTTAACTATGAGATAGCTTATAGAATATAATGATGTGATTCATAATAAATATAATAAAGAATATTCTGTGTAAACTCTTTGGTTCAAATTGCTCCAGGAGAAGATAAGATTTCATCTACAGGAAAACCATGGGGAAAAATTATCCCATTTTTATGCAATGATGCATCTCAGACCAAGAGATTTGAGGATAAAACATATAAGTAGTTTTCTCCTCTGTCCTGCTGTCAGAATGCACGTTTTTATTTCTGAAGTGCTGTGCATCTCATTTTTTGCGTTGGTAATTTCAATTCTAGACTCTTTTTTTACCTTTTTTATTTTTATTTTTATTTCAGTTGTGGTCTTCTTAGGATCTGAAAACTTGTCATACTTAATTGATGCTCTAAACTCTCTGGTACTGAGAGAATACTGCCACTTCACCTACCCGACACTCAGTTATCCACACTAAATGTTTACCTCTTTCCTGCTCAGCAAGCTCATTCCTCTGTGCTGTCATTACTTTTGTTGTGACTCTACTATGAAGAGTGACATCATAGACTTTTAAATCTGTACAATTTTCCATCCTGAATCTGCTCAAAACCTGATACCAACCCTGAAGTCCAAAACTGCAATTTAAGTTGTCTCTTGTACTTCAAAAGTAGTGAAGTCTTACTCCTGGCTTGGGCAAACACAAACTGGAAATCATATTGACTTTCACTCAGGATAAATGATGTTTAGGAAATCCATTAAGCACATGCTTAATTCACATTGCAATGTCATATTTCCAAAGAATATAGCTTTTTATAACAAAGATAGTAATCTTTATATCCAAATTAAATAATAGGACATACTGGCTCTGCCAAATTTACTGTCCTTAGTTAGGAAAACGTAGAGGGAAAACATTTCCTTGTTGACAAAAGCACTTAACATATGCTGAAGAGTTCCATTGACTTCATTTGGATTTAAACAAATTAGAAATGTCTTCCCAAATTGTAGTTGTTTCCTGAAGTAGAGCTTCAGAGAGGATAAATGTAAAATCTTTCCGTCTCTCCTAGTGCATGTATTTTTTCTTCTTACTTAAATGGCAGTTTAAGTTTGGCTTCAAATGTCTTACTACTGAAAAGTTTAGCTTCAGCATGGCAAAATATTTCCAAGAAGTGAGCTTCTACATTTGGCAAAGTCATAATAGTGAATTATTTCATTTTGTACATAGGAAGAACAGAACAACTTTTTATTGTAAAAAACCATTTGAACTGTCTGGAATGTAACATTTTAACATAGATAATATTCATGGACTAGTATGGCATTGCACCTGAACAAATGGAAATTTGATTATTTTAGACATCTTTGTATAATAATGAACCCTTCACAGGAAGAAAGCTTGCTCTTGAGAGACTTCCCCTTATAGAAGGGGACTTCCCCTTATAGAAGAAGACTTGTCTTCTACCTACGGGAGATGCTGAGAACTGTAGCAGTTCTGTCACTGATCCCCTGCAGCTGGCCAACAAGAAACACTGGAAGATCCATAAAAGTGAAAATTTCTCTAGCCTTGAATAAAACACCTCATTTCTTGGTACCCACTCTCAGTAGGTCTCATTACTTCACTCCAACCTTGTTATAACCTGTTGGTTTATCCAAAGGAAGGGAGTTGGTTTGCCTTGTTATCCACAGGTTTTGGTAAGACTCTTACAGAACACACTTGGCTATGCTGTTGTCATCCCCTTTAACATTAAACTGTGAAAAAAATATATTCACAGAGTGGATGCAATATCCATTTCAACATTTCATGCCAAAAGAAACAGGTGCTTCACATTTTTATACAGTGACCGCTTGTCACGGCCTTTCCCACTTTTTTATCTCATCAGTCACCCTACTTACGTACTTTATAAAATAGTCCAATCTGTCACCTTACTTACTTTATAAAATGGAATTATATATATTTGTAACATTGTTTATTAATTAATTCTAGTGGTAAAAGTGATGGGTTTTCTTACATAGGGGATGCCTCTCCCTCTAAATGTAACTTCTCCCTTTGCTATTAGGATTGTCCAAGGGACCCACGTGGCCTCAGTGCACAAAGGCACTGTCACTGTTGTAGATCTGATCTACTTTAGACAGGTATTGACGATAATACTTGTGAGAGTGTGGTGTTTCGGTTATGTGCAGTGCTGGAGAAAGCTGAACCCCCCCCCTTTCATCTGTGACAGAAAATCCTGGTTTGATACTGGACTTCTGGCTAACATTCAGTGCTAATCCAACTGTCTCTTATATCCTTGCCTTTCTAGTCTTCTCTAAGCCTCTTCTCTTGCCATGCTTTTGCTTTGCTGAAGTCATGCAAGAGAACCTTATATAAGAAAACCAAACCCAAGCTACCCTATATATCCTCACAGGATACATCCTTCATGAACAAACACAATAATTGCTTAAAATGCATCTGAAGGATGGTGGAGAACACATTCGTCTGACTTTCATTCCCTTCCAGAAATTAATGACCGTGTACATTAGTTTCTCATGAAAATACTTCCATGAAAACATTTTGAGATTTAAGCATCTTAGTTCTGTTCATTTTGTTGAACTCATATCTTATTTTGCTTTATTTTATATGCTCTGGATCAGGAAGCAATACTGCATTGAGTTACACCAGCTGACTCTCTGGCCTTAGATCTGTCTTATATTTTTCCCTGATAATGTTTCCAAGTGATAAAATTTGGATCCAGATGCTGAATTCTTTAAACAGGCGCATTTTATCATCTTAAAGCTTTACCAAATCAAACTATGGAAAAATGCCTCATATAAGAGATCAGTGTACTTCACTTATAGCTGTACCAGAATCTGCCCGTGGAAACCATAGTGATCTCAGATATGGGTAAAGTTGTGCAATAACTTTCTGCCACTGAAGCAGGGATGTACTGTCCGCTCTGGTGTTCCTTTTCTGCACTCCTCAGTGAGATTTTGTCTGGCCCTCCCTGCAGTGACTCTGTTCTGCTACTTGGCAATCGAATAAAGGACAAACAAGCAGGTTTCCACTGATTGGAATGGTCTGTATTTCGTTGAGCTGAACAGTGACCTCATTCTGAAGTGTCTGATGAGCACCAGAACCACCACAAAGCAAGGCAGCTCTAAGTGCAAAGGCGATGGGAGCCAGGGAAGGGGAACAAGGCTTTTCCCATTCAGGGGCTGTAAGGTATTTGCCAGCTAATGTAACTTAATTTTAAAATTTCTTCATGTTAAGTCATTTTTGTATGCCAGATTATTTTGCTGTGGTCTGGTTGTTTTGTGTTGGGGTTTTGTTTGTTTGTTTTTCTTTTTTCATCCACCTCTGATAAAGTGGGCTGCTATGCTTAAGTTTTAGAACAGTGTGGCAGTGTCAAAATGTTTCCTTTAGATAAGTCACTTTTGGTGAATATCTATAGAAAGTGGAGAGGGGTGTATGGAATGTCACTCTAGTATATCCAAAACTAGGCAGTAGCAGGAAAAGGGAAAGAGGACCACTGTACTGGTGAGAAGGAGTATGGCAGTAACACCACATCTAGGATCCCCACACCCCCTGCACACATATTCAGTGGACATTTTGATGTTGTGCCATTTTCTTGATCTCGCTTTGTTCCCATGCATAGTGAAAGCAAATTATGAAATCTCAGAAAAGGCTATAAAACAGCTCTTAAATTAGGTCTTTGTCAGGGGACTGTCACTTAGTTTGTACCACAACTAGAACTGTAACCCAGCTGATCTCTAGGTGCTACAGAGATATGAAAATTTAATCATGATGATCAGCATTGAAAACATAATATTTTGAAATATTAGGTGTTTTGTATATATACTGTCTTTCTAATGAAGTGTCTAAATTTCATTCTTTGTCTTGGACCTTGATTTTACAGGGTTGTGTGATTTTTTTGTAATCAAGTGAATTTCAAGCAATTTCTTCTGATGTTGTCATCATCATGTTATCAATTTCTTCTGATGTTGTCATCAGTAACACCTGTCTGGATGTGTTACATATCTCTTCCAAACAAGTAAACCTATCTACTGAGCAATTTATCAATAGAATTTCCTTGAGTTATGTCCCAGAGATTTTATTTTTGACCAATCCTGACCTTTCAGAAGTGTCTCATAACGTCTGTTGATGGATTATATCTACTTTTGATTGGTCTGTATATCTTAGCACTTTGGCAAACAGGGAAACTTCTGCTGACATCAGGTTGAGCACTTATATCTTGTCCCATGCTGGAAGGCCATTTGGAAGAATTTAACACTGAAAAAAACAGTAGATGAATCTTTGAAGAATGCACTCACAAAAATGGTGCCAGTAGTAGAGAGGAACTAATATTAAACATTTCTGTGGAGGAAAAAAATGGGGATAGAGAAATTTGAGGTATGCAGCTTTGGGAAGGGCAAAGAAGATCAATGTGTTTATTATCAATAAACCAATTTGCTAATCCAGGTGGAATTTTGCAGCTGTAGGATGTAGAGGGTAAAAGGAGGTGAGTGGGTTGATTTTTATTTTTTTTTAATAAGAGGAAATCGATATCCTAATCAAACATCAGATGGGAGATGATGAGTAGAGAAGAGAATCTACATAATGTATGGTTCTAAATTGGTTTCCTAAAATACCATGTTAATGATGAAGGAACTAATTCTAAATTAGTGTGTATTGGCTTTGTTTAATATAACTGCCACAACTTAACTTGCACCAGCTGGGAAATCGGCTTAGCATATCCAAAGATAACACTAGGGTAGAGTTGCCCATTTTCCTCAATGATGCTTGTTCCATACAAAAAACAGTAAATTTATACAGGTTTTAAGTAAAATCAAGATCATAGTGAGGATAGTTTAAAGGCAAGTCTGATGAAGCTTTTCTTATCCTGGGCAACAAAAAAGGCCTCCCTCTGCCTCTCTGTTCAAGAACAGAGATTCATCACTAGCAAAATATCTCTAAGTTATTGCAGCTGAAGACCTCACATTAACATGAACTAATGAATGTCCACCTCAACGTATCATGATGGTCCTATTGTTATTTATGTTGCCTAAAGTATCCAACCCACTCACATCATATACATGTTTTTGAATCATTTGAGTTTAATAAGGCTCCTTGGGCAAGAGAGTTTACAACATGGTTCTTACATTTTGCAGAAAACATTTTGAAACAGGCCACAACAATAATCATTAAATACATGCCACATTCTTTGTGTTCTATATATAACTCAAACATTCTTATTAGTTTATTAAAACATCATGTTTATTAAAGATGCAATTTTATGTTTAATGTGGAACTCATTGCCCATATATAATATTTAAAAAAAAATCAAAACCTTTAAGGAATCTTTATAGAAGTTCTCTTTTTTTCATCATGAATGTTCCCAGACTTGTACATAAAGATAAGGCTTTGATAACGTATGGGGTAGTGGAATAAGGACGGCAGAAATGAAAAGACTCCTTCTTTGCTATATAGAGAACTAAATAAAATTATATCTAGATACAGGAAAAATAAAGTAAAACAGCAGATTTAATGGACATAATGTCTTCATTTTTTTGTTATTCTCAAATTAACTATTTGTTCTTAAGGAAACCTTTTGAACATTCTCATATGACTGGAGCTATCTGTGAATATATCAGTGCAAAAAATTCCGTGGACTAGAAAGACAGTTATCTCTTGATGCACTGGGCAATTTAAAGTTGTTTTCCAAACTGCTTAGTTCAATCCATGTTCATGTGTAATTTGTGTAAAATAGACTGCTTTGCATCTGCCATATGAATTACATTCTTAGAGGGTCTCCCTCTTCAGCTGTCATCCTCTAAATATCTATCGGTACAGTATGTTCATATAAGAATGAATTTTTAATTTAGCAAAGGATAAACCAGACAATTTTACATAGCAGGAAAAAGCAACAAAATGTCTTGTCAGATTGATTTCCTGAAATGTACAATCATATAGCATATCTGGAAAAATATACTAATATTTATTACATCAAACCTACCCAGTCTTTAAAGAAAATAGTTTCTGTAGTGCAATTATTAAGGTCTCATTGTTACCGTTTTCACATTTCAAAATAAAATGATCATAGGTAATCTGGAGATCATCACTGCTGAAAAATTTAAGTTCAAAAGACACAAAAAAAAATAATCAAGTTGTCTGTTCATTTCATTCAAGTTAACAGCTAAATACGTAGATTATTTGAATATATTTGCATTCAGTTATACAACGTAAACTAAAAGCTGAATCCATGACTTTTTTCCCTGAGTCTGCAAAAATTCTATCAAGGTTCTTGCTTTCTCTTGCACAAAAGTCATTGCTTTTAACACATTTCAGCATTGATTAAAATGAAAGATATTCTGATTTCTGCATCCTATTGTTCAGTTATTTAAAACATTTTCTTAAGTACCAGAATTCAGTAATTATTTTTTTTTTGATTTCAAGATGAAATTACTAGTCATGAAAGATTCCAGTTGGTTACTACATGAAACCTAATACTTCCCCATACGAAATGTATCCCAGTCAGTATGTTACACCTCACAATGGATTGTCTTTCACAGTCTGGGCAGTCTGGGTGCACAAAATACCTAGTTCCCAAGCTACCTTGACTTCTCACAAATACAGGTAATAACAGTGATCCTTTCAGCTTGGATACTCTTGATCAGATCAAGTACCCAAGCATTATCAAAAGTTGTACTTGTTTGCTTTTCAGTGTCACCCAAATATCTCTTATCCCTTCCAAGTAACTGAAGATAACACTTTATATTAATTTGGCCTCTTTCCTGGGGTAGCACTTTTTTTATACAGTTGTGGGGGAAGAACAGAAGGAGGCAATTATTGTAATGCTCTCATGGCTATAGTGGAAAATATTTTGCTTTTTATATAGGCTAGATTTTGACCATAGTAGTGGAGGGTCTGTATTACCTTGCTGTTTCTACTGAGCTTTATAATGTCTAAATCATAATATGTGTCTTGTTTTCACCTTATTAAATTTAACATTTTTTTATCTGTTCTTAAACTCTGGTTGCATTTGTCTAGAATTTGTAATTTAAAAGTTGTAGCACTGGGCCAAGTTCTCAGACACTAGGAAATGTTACTGACATCAGCAAAGTTATGACAATTTATATTGAATAAGCATCTATTTTCTTAAAATTACTTGAAAGTAGAGTACAATCATTAAAATTTAGATAGGAAGGAATTACATTATCTTTGGAATCATTTGCTGCTAGCCGATATGGGCAAAAGCAGATAGAGAGTCCTCTCTTGTGTGCAGTCAGAATACAGAGCACCAAAGGAAGTTGCTGATGGCTTGAAGAGATGAGTGATATTGCTGTTAATAGGGAACCTGAAGTCTTAATTGGTTTGCTGTAAACATTACAAACACGTTTGCATACTTCCATTCACTTTGTGTGCAGTGTATTAGATAGATGGTATTCACACTGATAGCTGCAATTTAATTACAAGAAGTCTGTTCCTTATTCAATTTCAGTTGTGTCATCCCATTATGTTGGCTATGAAGCATTGCAATGTTCAATACAGCATGTATCATGATGTCGGAGAGATAATGCCACACAATGGCTCAATATTGGTTGTAAGGATTTTCATCCAGATTGGAATCAATGTTGTAAATGGTTATGCAATCCACACATTCTGGATAACTGAAACAAAGTGAAAGATCTGAGGAAGCACATTATTTTTTATTACAAAGAACAATTGCAATGAATAGTAAAATTGCTCACCATTGGTGAATACATCAATATGAATAAACATGTCAAACCTCACAGGACTGAGGACCCTGCCCACTGTCTTCTGAGGCTTAATGAGTTCACAGTATGAACAAATTGATTCAGCTATTCCAGTTACTCGATTTACAAGCACTGCCAAACAAGTGACTGGAGCAATACTCTAGGCTGTAGAGTGCAGGTTTTCTTCCTCCTCATCTACCACTAAGGACTGTCCACAGACTTTGGAAATGTCATTGCACTTTCTTTTTTTATGCTTTCGTGGAATACACTTTCCAGCCAACAAAACCTACTTGAATGAGGACCATAATTATCACTTTCACAACGGTTAGATAAGCATAAGGCATTTTGACGCTGCCTTGTGAGAGTGGATTTGCCAAAGGATATTAAAGAAAAGGGGTTTTAGATTGATGTAAAGGTCTGTGAGACAGGTTTGAGAATAAGCCTTGTCCAAATATTTTGCTGTCTTATATGGTTCCTAAGACTTTCTAAGATAAAAGTTTTGAAAAGGGAGGAGGACTTTCTTAAGCACATTCATATGAGCTTCCTTACTGGAACCTCAGAAAGAATGCATGGATTCTAGGACGGGAAACTTAATATAGCAGATGTTGGGGTGAATGTTTTGGGTATGAGGTAGATTAGAAACTGCTGACATACAAAATAAATCTGCAATACAACTGAGGGTTACAGGAAACTAAATCTCTCGGACAAGGTTATGAGTAGCATCAGCCTCATTGGGTCAGAAGGTGCTATAAGTCTTTTGTTCGGTGAAATAAAACGAAGTGCGTAAGGTAAGATATGAACAAGCACTAAAGTCTGTTTTGCCTAGCTGTGGTTATTCTGGAATAGTATTCCTTCTAATTTGTACTGCTGATTTCTAGCTAAAAATGGATATGAAACACTACTTCTTGAATAGTCAACTGGTTTACAACAAATGGTTCTTCAGTTTGATAGATAGTCTCCCATCACTACAACCTTACAGAAGGAAAAGAAAAAAAAAAAAAAATCTTAAAACCTGAATTTTTATAAATGTCCCCTCAAGATCTCAAGAGTATTTACTACTCTTCATTCACATCTCCATAGTGGCATGTAATTAAATGGTACTTTTGCCTTTCAATATCATACTGAATTTAGAAAAGAAATCTCTTAGTAAAATGCAGATTGTTCATGCTGCGAGTTTTACGGACCCTAATTTCAATGAAATGCTTTATAAAATGTGGATGTTAGATGAGCAGGATAAAACAACTAAGGAATCCTGCTATTTGGGAAATTACTTTTTTTATGTTAAGTGAGGGAAAATGGCAAACCTAATAAAGTAAAAAGGAAAGGGACTATCAATGACTCCCTTCAAGGCAGTCTGCCAGGCAGCCTTGGCCAGATTTCCACAGTACTACCTTCAGATTTTATTATATTAAAATAAAACTTGTCATCTTGGCTTTCACTGGCACAGTCAAATGCACAGTTTTTTACTTAGTTCCAACATCAGCCTTGCACTTCCAGCCAGCATTAATATTTCAAAATGTAATATACATAGTTCTGTGGCATTTTTTACATATCTGGCAAACAGTTACTGAAAAATATTCTGCTAAAAGTTAAAAAAGTAGTGTTACTAACTATTTGATCATGTCAACTCCTTTTCACTGTTCTCCCTCAGGGACCAAAGCATTTGGAAATGTAAATCAAAGAATCAAAGAAATCAGAAATGGAAATGTCCCATTCAGTCATCTAATCCAATCCTCTAGTAGCACATGATTGTTCCCCATAATACATTTCTACAGTTTTGTTCACTCTTGTTTCAGATACTTGGGAACATTGCTTGCTGATATGCTTTTTGAAAGCTGGATGGGTAGAGTTCAGACAAACCCAGCATCACCTCTGAGGTCACCTCTTGCCTCTTCTAATTTGTCCTGGCAGTCACAGCTCTGCAGAGGCTCATGTAGGAACTGAGGATTGCCAAAATGGAAAGGAAAAGCTCCAGCTTCATGCTTTCTCTCATCTTCCCCTGGGATTTTCTTATGTAGGAGGACAAAGTAATGCAAACCAGACCTACTTCACATGTTGATGGGAGCAGCTTTATCATCTAGTTCAACTGCTGCTGTCAGAGACTTCAGCCATGAATCTGGCCTAGAGGACTCCTGTCTGGGTCCTGAAGGACGAAAGCTCCTACTAGGTAGATTCCACCATTAGTCACAGTGCAGTCTGACACAGATCTTAACAACATGAGGACACAGCAGCTGTCGATGATTTATATTATTTCTTGCTTCTTCCTCTCAAGGCCTTGGACAGCCACTGGTAAGAATTGGAGCATCAGAGGAACATGGTTTGCCTGGAGGTACAGTGGTTCACAAAGTGTAGTGGTGACTTAGAGTCTTTCCCAGGGGAACATCTGAAACATTCCAATTTTTTTTCAATAATGCTAGATAACCTAAATTATTGGGCTACTATCAAATATCTGGAGAAAGCTCTTCCTCCCACTTCTTGTGCATTCAGAAAGATAGAGACAAGCCTGCTATCTGAAAGACAGAGGACCATACAGCCAAATTTGTGAGGACATAAAGGAAACATCTTTCTCTCAGGTGAATCAGGCAAACAGGAAACCCAGCAGACGGAGTAGCTTGAAGACCTGGAGGTGCTATAGTTATTGCTCTCTGCTTGTCCCGAATATCTGTCTGGCTAATTGTTCTTGCATGTCAGCTGGTCGTGAGACACGTATGATACACTTTTGCCTGTGTGGCAAAAATGTTAGCATGGCCATTTTCTGGTCAGGAATTGCTTGCACAATTTTACATATTTTCCATCAATTTAACCAATAGGTATACTTCCACCAGTCACAGTGGATAGCTCTTTCACCAAGTTCCAAGGTGATTTCTTACATTCTTTGAGAAAAGCCCAAAGGAGACATAAACATATACTTAAACAAAAGTCAATCAGCTTCCCTCAATATTTTTGTTAGGTGGTAGTATTCAGAATAGATATGAAAGACGTTTTGAGCATCTCTAGAGAAGCCCTGTTTAGGATCATTGCCTGACCCTGACCTGTTCTTCAGTGTTCGAGGCACACCATAGAATGAGCATGAAAGTTTGTGCAGGACCACAAGATCATGCTTGGATAAGTTTTTCTAACAGGTCTCAGAAACCTCTTCTATCACCATTCTTGTGTATTCGAGGTGAACTAAGTCTCACAGGCAAAAGAAGATAATATTGTAGTTCACACTTGCACACTTTCTGTGCAAACCGAAAGTTAATCAAATCCTGGGGATGACCCCTGATAGAGACAATAAACATACTTACCCTGTATTTGTCTTTTGGCATCTTTTGAGCACCTTTTTCCCTGAAAATCATGACTTCTAACATCATTGTATACTTTTGATCTTAGTTACTGACCTTGGAAAAAAATGCCTGTTAAGTGGGCTAGTGACAGGTATCTTGGGAGTTACAAGGGACTAGTTCACAGTCCTAAAGACCTTGGGTATTGTCCCTGGAGATACATTATCCTTGTCAGTGTTTCATTCCTGCTTGCAGTCTCCTTTAACATCATAAATTCAGAATACTACCAAACCAATAAATCAAGATACATGTTACTTTTCATAAAAAATAATATAGCTATTACACTTATTCTCTACATTTAGATATATCTAGATATACAGTAGATAAGTATAAACAAAATGTCACTAGTCAGAAATCACTGTACTACAGAAAAAACATAGGCATTCTTTTCAATGTGTATGTGCTGCGTCTGTTACAAAAGAAGTTGACTTATATATCCACTTGAAAATACATGTGTTTTCATTTTGTGGTAGAGATCCTATTCATTTAATTTCAGATTCACTGCAGAAACTTTACATGCAAGTGAATAACTTAGCATCATTGGGGAGATTTTAAGATTCTCAAGCTGTGGAGATTTATGAAAACTGTTTATGAAAATGTGGAAAAGACTTTTTTACCACTGAAGGTCTACATATATATGTTCCTAAAAATATGACCTGGACTTTGTTTATTTACTGGTATGATGTGAAATCTCTAAATGAAGCTTTGAATTTTTAAATCTCTAAATGAAGCTTTGAATTTTTAAATAATGTCCAATAAACAAATTTACACTGAGAAGTCTTTCATCTATAACAGCTAACATTGTTTCAGAATTTCTAAACAATGGCTACAGTTTTGTTCAGAGCTCATTTTACTGTTCCTGTGGGGGAAAACAGAATTCACAAGATGTAGCCAGCACAGATTCTCCCTCGTGCAAAGAATTCACCTCAAGAATGAGAAACAAGGCTGCAAGCATATTATCATCCAATTATTCCACAAACCACTATTTTGCACTTTTGAATTCCCATTGACTTCAGTAATTACTTGAAGTTTTATTTTGGAAGCAGGACTTTGAACTGTAAGAATTCAAAATACAGTCCACTCCATGCAAAGTTTATTAAAAAAAGTATTCACATGAAAGCACTTTCAAAATACTAAGCTAAATGATGAGTAGGGCTGCCAAAACAGCTTGATAAATCCTTCAATCATCCTGTATCTTTCCCAGCAGTTTTCAAGTCATACTTGAATTTCTTGCCTTTCGGCAGAAAGGCACATACCTCTTTTTTTTTTTCTGTGAACAACACAATTAGCAGCTGCATCTTAACAAGAAATGTTCAGTAAATCTCATTCTCATATATGAAGGCATTTGCAGAGAAAACTCATTTCCATAGCATTTTAGGCTGGCATGTGAGAAAGGAGGCATCCCAATATTTTCTAAGGAAACAAAATTCTGTCGTCTTCCCTCAATTGTTTTGAAAAAAATTGTATGAGCCAGTGTATCAATCACATTATTTTTGTGGTTGGTTCGTTTGTTTTCTTTTGTTTTTAAAGAAGTATGGCTTGAATTTTCGGTCCTTCTTGCACACATGGTTCCTGTCTTTTTATTCAAACTAATAGAGCTCAGATGCATTGCTGGTATTTGGGGTATAAACTTTGAAGGACAGTTGCTCCGATTTCTGTCACTGAGTAAATTCTAGAAAAACTGTTGTTTCTTTGAGGCTGCTGACTTAAAGAGTCCATCAGAAAAGAGTTAAGTACCATGCAGACAAAAAGGATCTCGCTAGATTGAAAGAATTAGAATTTCTTTCTGAATTTGGAGCTTGTCCAAGCAAAAGTGAAAATAAAACACAAGCAGGTTAAGATGTTTGTTTATTTTATGTTAATAAATAAGCTTCTCCAGGATTAAATCTCTTCTGTCTAGATTATATCTGCTTGCTAATATATTCTCAAACCAAATGGAAGCAAATAAGGTCTTGTTTATTCAGTTTTTAAAAGGCAAAAGGTAGGGTAGCCTGTATAACTTCTATGCTTTATTTCCTGAACAATGATTTCCTGATGACAAAAAGAATACATAACTAATATCCCAAATTGTTTAGAGTATGAATGTTCTTTCATTAAATCTCCTCATCTCCATGTTCAGAAGAAGGGAATTGGCCTCAGCTGAAAAAACAATACTGTAAATATACAAGCCCATAAAAAGGCTGGAATAATAATGAGAATGTACTGTTGTCTCATGACACTTTCTGCACCGTTTGATCATTTTCATTTAAAATTCATATAGAAACCAACATACTACAGGTTGCCTGCATCATCACAACCAATTACAAACTTTGGATGAGTGTTCAGTGTCTACAAGGATGGAACTCATTTGTCTCATGGTTCCCTGTTAACTTTAGCATATTTATGTGAGGATGTAAGACTCCATCTGTGCAGTGTTAGGGTCTATACTGCTTTATATTTCTCATTCACTCATTTCACATAATCCATTCACTTCAATGTGATGGCCACACTGATTTGATTCCCTAAGGCAGGCCACCTACTGAATTGTACTATTACTTTAGAATATGCCTATTGCCTCTGTTTAGGATGACCTAAAAGAATAACTGCCAGAGAAAAAGAAGCAATTTTCCAGTTTTCTTCTTGCAAATGAGTGTCTTTTCTGTAGGTAAGCAGAAAATGTAAAATAACACCAATTTTTCTTCTAATTTACTAGTCAATCTTGTTCAGTTTGGAGAACATTCATTTAGTACATACCATTTAAGACAAAGCAAATCTATGTTTGTCGTGCTCCCTTCACACTGCTGCATTTTTATTGATTGCTTAGTGACAATTAAATTATTGTGCTTTAAGCCACAGTAGGCACATTTATTTCCCCTTTTCCTCTTTCCTCCGCCTCTGCCTCCCTCTCTCTTTCCCCCCACCCCTAGTTCCCCTGCCCCCTCTCCCCCCTCCTTTTTCAATAGACTTCTTTGATTACTGCCAGATATAGGCATTAGGCTGTTCTGAACATCTGCATTTCTGGCCTGATTGAGTTCCTTGAAGAAAGCCATTTGAAGAAGCTGCAGCATTTTTCTGAACTTCAAAAATGCCAGTAAACCTTGGTCATTTCACCTGTCCAGGAGCGGAGTTAGAGGGCATAAAACGTCTTGTGAATTTATACAGAAGTTATCCTCACAACCCATAAACAATACCTCAATCAACGTGTGTTTGTGTGTAGGTGCATGTAACTGCTCAAGGGCATTATCCAAAACTTGGTGAAGTCAATGAGAGCCTTTCAGCCGAATTCATTGAACTTTGATTAACATCTCCTGTGCCAGATTTACCGACTAAATAGATGCAGTTGAAAAGTCATCTCTAATGTCTGCAGGTACTGTATTATTATTTAATGGGGAGCTATGCAGTGGCAATGGATTAACTTCTACAAACTGAGTATGTGAATATGAAACAAAAAACCTTATTGCTTGAGAGACTGTGATTTTAAGATTCAAAATGTGCAGAATAAATTAAGGTAAATATAGAAAAACTTAGGAACAGCCTTCAAATTTCTATTCTCAGTCCTCTACTGGCTTCTGTCCTTAAATTTACAGTTTTCCTCAATCTCCAAGAGCAGAGCTAGGGTGACAGCCTCTTTACTCTGAGACACTGGTCCCACACAATCATCTGAAGGATACTGGCACTGCTGCACTTGTTTGATGGACAAACAAGATTTCACTTTTTTGGGGCTGTCAGTCCAGTCACATTCCCAGTGATTTTAAGTGCATAGTTTAAGGTATCCTTCCTTTCTGTAGTCAGAAAAGTATGCACAGAACTTTTCTTCAAAGCCAGACGTCTCTTCAAATTCAAAATGCCGCAGCTGTTTAAAACTCTTTTAAGCCATCAGTAGGGATTTAGATGTTTCTAAGCCAACTCAAACATGTCATTACAATAAACCTTTGACCTGTAATCACCTTTCGGGGTGTGATAATAAAATTAGACAGCATATCATCATTCCACATTCCCAACTCTCCAAAAGAACGTCACAAAGATGATACTATGGTTTAGGGTTGGGGGTTTTTTTCCACAGAATATTTATCTGGAAAGAAAAAGTACCAAGTAAAATAAATTTCAAGTCATTCAAGTAATCCATTAAATTCTGATTAAGGTTAAGACAGGTTGGGTATAAATTAATAATCCAAATCTCCAAAAAGCTATCAAATATTCCTTTTTAGTTATTCTTTATTTCCAAGTAAAATATTTCAGATAAATTAGTTGCTTCCATTTTAACTTTGAACCTAACAAAACATAAAGAATATTTTGTTGTGCTTCCTGTAAAGTGTCAGGCTTAACTTTTGCAACCTCAGAAAGAAGAGAACTCTTGGCATAAAAAAATTAACAGGTACAGTGACTCATAGATTATTCAATGAACAAAGTACAGTAGCTTTTTAAAAAACAATGCTGTTCTTTTTCCACTGCATCTTTTCGTTCTCCTTGCACAATAAAGGTAAAGACCACTGAGCCTAATTTCTTCTATGAGACAAGATCATCAGTGTGACAGTGTGTTAAAATGCACTTGTTTTAACTACACATAAAAGATTTGTCACTGAGCCTGAATGGACAATAATAACCCTGTTGTCATGAGCTTAGGTTCATTTTTCTCTTATGGAAATGAAACATAATTATACCTAAAGAGAAATCCGTTTCTGGGAGCTTAATTTCTGATAGAATTTCACAGAGGCAGCAGCTCATAACTGCCTTGGGTTAAGTGCTTTGAGATCCAAGGTAGAACTATAAACTTTCAGATCTGTAGAAGTATATTATTATCATATCAGTCACACAATCTAGTATAAAAAGCTGGAAGTAAACACCGATGCCAATTAGGGAATGAAGGAAAGAGCAAAGCACTGTGCCTGTTCTTTCAGTGAGAAATAAAGTATGTGATTATTGTCCTACGAACTATGGTTTAGAGACAGTGGAGGACATTTGGTTCCCAGTGGAAAAAAATATAACATGACAGCTGCTATTTTTAGTTCTGTTTAAGAACATTAATTGAAATCTAAACTAGGAATAGGAACCCTAGGCTTTAACAGACTAAGACAAATATAAGATGTACTGTCAAAGTATAAAGGCTAGACCTACCATAAAGTGGAGGAAGAGAAAGTGACAGTGTATAATTATTATTCCCAAGAGGAAAAAAAGAAAATCCACTTTTTCAATATATATTTCTGTAATGAACACTAAGAACAGGAGTGAGGAAGAAAAAATCTACCTTATCTTTGCTATTGAAGCAGATAATAGTTTATAATGCATGTATCTCTGGATTCATAGTGTAAAAATCAAAACAGGGCACTGTTATCCAGAAGTCCCAAGTTATTTCTGGTTCTACCACCATTTTGACATGTGAACTTCATTAGGCAACCGAAGCCTAGATCCAAAGAAAAAATCTTGGATACTGAGAAAGTAGGTACCTGACCCTAAATTAGAATAAAAGAAAACCATTTCCAGAGAGACACATCAGTAACATGCAGAGAGAGAGGGACAGAAGGAGAGGAGACAACCAAAACCAGCAGCCCACAGAGAAGGATGTGAGCTCAGCTGAACAGAGACGAGATGCTGAACACAGGGTAAATCATTACTCCTGCCTCCTCTGTGGAGCCACAGCAGCACGATTACAGTGATCGTGAAAAGTGTCCTATTTCAATGCCTTCCACAGCCTGAGACTAGACAGTTTGCTGTGCTGATTTTGGCTGGGATAGAATTAATTTTCTTCACAGTAAGCTAGTATGGGTCTATGTTTTGGATTTATGCTGGAAAACCCAGGGATGTTTCAGTTATTGCTGAGCAGTGGTTACACAGAGTCAGGGCCTTTTGTGCTCCTCACACCACCCCACCAGTAAGTAGGCTGGGGGTGCAGAAGAAGTTGTGAGGCGATACAGCTGGGATAGCTGACCCCAACTGACCAAAGGGATATTCCATACCATATGACATCACGCTCAGCAATAAAACTAAGGAGAAGGTTGGTGGGGGAACCACTGCTCAGGGACTGGCTGGGCATCAGTGCATTGGTGGTGAGCAATTGTTTTCATTTGCATTGCATTTTGGGGTTTTATTTCTCTCTCTTTGTTATTGTCTTTTTCGTTACAAAATAATAATAATAATAACAACGGTAATTATTATAATAATATTTTATTCTAATTATTAAAGTGTTTTCATCTCAACACATGAGTTTTCTCATTTTTATCCTTCCAATTCTCTTCCCCTATCCCTCTGGGGGGAAGTGAGTGAACAGCTGTGTGGTGCTTAGTTGCTAGCTCAGTTAAATCACAATATTTGCATATCTGGTCTCCCCTCTTTTTGGCTCTTCAGAAAACCCACTAATATATAGTTGAGGTTAGCAGCCATTCCTCTTGTTTAAATTGGCCAGTCTCTAGAAAAGACTGCAAAATTAATTGTACCAGTAAGATAGAAGAAAAAGAAGTACCACTCTGTGGACCAGTGATGAATAGCATTTATCCAGGAAACAGTAGTCTGGCGCTCGGTTTTTGAGTACACCATTTTATATACTAAAATATAAAATTATCTTGTGTGCTGTAATTTCTTACCTGGTATTTCATTTAGCACTCAGATTTTGTAGGGTCTCTACACCATGTGTTTTTTAATGCTAAGAACCTCCTTCCTGCCTCTGGCAATTAACAGTGATGTTCACCAGGGACAAGCTCAGGACTGGAAAGTTTGTTTCTGAGTGAGGGTAGAGTAAACTATTAGTTGTAGAAATTCAAGACTAGTGTTAGCTTCTGTTGATACCAGGCTGAGCTCAAGGGAACCTGAAAAAAAGTTTTCAACCTAGATGTATTCTTCCACAAAATGCTGAACATCAGATCTCTGTATTTTTGTCTAGTTGTTTATCACATAATAATATAACATCAACAGCATTTTAAATAAACTGCTCTAATTGACATTAAAAAACTTTGTGGCCATTTCTCATTAAAGCAAACGAGAGATTTTGTATGTACAAATATAAATATCATTTAACTCAAGCAATACAATGTCTAGTATTTTAAACAAGAGCCAGAAACCATACTCTAAATGTAATTATCTCAAAAACAGCTGATCACCTTAAGATGTTTTAATGCTGAGCTTTCCCAAGGAGACTTAGACTCCAGTCAACTGAAATCTGAAGTGAAATTTAGGTTGCAGAGAGATTGGTCCACTGAGAAAAATTACACAACAAAACTGCCATATAGATTACCAGTTTCTGAGCTTTGTTGGCATTTTCATCTTAAGAAAGATTTAAGATTACTAATATAACACTGAACTAACAAAGTGGGGTGTTTATAAAATATATAGATGACTTTTTAAAATTGGCACCTCAGTTTTGGTGTTGCCTTGCAAAACTTCTGTATTATCAGTTTATAGTGCTGCCCAAAAATTTCATAGTGCAAAACAATCACAGGAAATGGTAGATTTCTTGTTAAAAACTTTTTTCAAAAATAAAGAAAAAAAAAGTTTTCTTAGTTACAGACAAAATAAAGGTGAAGAGTGAGAGTAATGTTTAGTTCTACAGATTATATCAGGTTATTTTATACTAGTGGTTTTGCTACATAGTAATATGTAGGCTAGGGAATAAAATAATGAGTCAAATCTGTTTTGTTTCACCACACAGTTTCCTGTTCCTGAAATGGGAATCCATTTTTTTCTTTAAAATTTAAGTGCACTGCATATTGTCCTGCTTCTGCAAGGAGACAAAGAAGAAAACAGTTGTTGCTCTGTGATAGTCTCTTACTTCTTTTAACTCATGATGATGGATATTATCACAAAATTCAGGCATCAGGTTAGCTATCTGACTTCTTAAGTATGTATATATAAAAATATATACCCACACAGCTGCATCAAGTATTCAAAAGTGCATAAAGACAAATATCATAAAAATTGTAACAGTATTATATAGTAAATACACACTATTTTTGTTGCATGTATGCATTTCTGCTATTTCAGAAGTCATATTCTCTAAGAAGACATTGAATTACATAATGCAGTAGTGGAAATTTCTGAATTAGTGTATTTAAATGTATCGTCATTGGAACTCGGTGAAAGCAGCCATAATAACTGCAGTCACTGATGTGATAGTTTCTAGTGTTTTGCAGTGATTATTAGTAGTATTATGTTAGCACTGGAAGGCCCTAACCAGGAGCAGGCCTTATTATGCTAGTCGGTACTCAGACAGAACATAAGAGACAGTCCTTACCCTGAGAGGCACACAGTAAACGCATAGGTTAGAAAGAAAAAGAGGTAACAGAGGTAGTAAATTGTTTGCCTAAGGGATCAAAAATGGGAAGGGGAGAAATTCCAAGGTTAACATACTGCCTGTCTGCAATGTATGGTATCCTGCCCTTCATAGCAACAATATCCCTTTGAATAATGTGTTTTTCCACACTTTTTAGCATGTCTGCCAGTGAACAGGTAGCGTTCATGGATAGAAATGAACATGGAAGCAGGAGCTATGCACAAGATGGGCTGGCTAAAAAGTTAGAAATTTTGATTAAATCAAAATTTCAAGGATTTTAAGGAGATGTGAAACCAATGTAAAATATTCAAAAAGTATATTGAAATTACCAGAACAATTTCATAGTGCTTAAGGAAATCATGCATAATTAAAGGATGAGGAAGTATCAGGTGAATACCTGGTTTAAAGCTGTCTACCCATCTGATTTGTGGCCTTAACTAGTAGGCTGTGGCCTTTGTCTGAGACTTATAAGTTACGTAAAACAAGTGCTGTAGGAGAGATCAAGTGTGCTTTTTAGGCAAACTTACGTTCCTGTTCTAAATCAGATAGAGCAAATCTGGAATACAATTGCCTCAGGGAAACACCACATACTTCAAGGGCTAGTCTGTGTTTCTACGGTATTTTAATTTCCATCCTTGAGCCAAAGAAAGTGTCATCAAAATGTATTATGCTCATGAAAATGTTAAGACATTTTCCTATTTTCCTATACTTTCCTTCCTTTCCTCTATTTTCCTATGCAGAAAACCCTCTTCATAAATCATATTGTCTCAATGTATCTCTATGGAGGTTTATTTTCAGATAATTGGTCCGTCTTGACCTCCCCAACACCAACCCACTGACAATTTGACCGGCACAGTATTTTTTTTCTCTTATCTGTGAGTGTTTTTATACTAAAGACAAATGAAACGCAGTATTTCTGATCTCTTACTCTTTATACTCAATCACTCTCCCCAGTTTATGTGAGTTACTTTTAAATAAGATTTGAGAAAAATCTAGCGCATAATCAGAAAGATGTTGCTTATGATAGCAGAGGTGCAGAAAAGTGAACAGATTCTCTAAGCAGTGACAGAGACGGAGTATATCCCACTTTAAACAAAGGTGAAAAGTTCAAGCATTTCCTGAAATGATGCAAAAAAAATATGCTTCAAATGAATGAGAAAGTTCTTATCCATTTGCACATTGGTTGGGTAACAACACTATTGTTGATGTGAAAGAAAGCTCAGATCTCTCCCTCCTCACACTGGGGGTCATGAGAACTATTTTGTGAGTAAGTGCCAGTCACTAGGCATTCTGAAGGCTTAATTCTCCGAAAGCTCTTCTAATACAGGTTTGGAGCAACATACAGTTATCTCCAGAAGTTTATGTGCTATGGGTGCTTTGTGGACTGTTGTAAAGAGAAAATCTATAGACTAGATACAAAATACGCTAAAAAACATTTTTAGTTCAAGAGCCAATTTTAAGAGGTTCTTTTGCGCTGTCATTATCCTAATCCAGATCTACTTATGAAGAATTTTATTTCTGTTAGGAAAATAGCATAATGAAGGACTAAAAGGCCCTTATTTATAAAAGTTACGAGTATTAGCAAGATGTACGCAGTATATGGTAGGCTAATAAATGAGTATTTACGTCAATTTTTCTCTAACCCAGTATAGAAAATAGATGCATTTTGGCTTTAGTATTCTTAATGACAATATAGGACAGTGAAAATGAATAAAATATTTTAATATAAAACAAGTTCCTAAAAAGATCAACAGGGTGGGGAATAAGAGCTCTTGAGATTACTTAGGCAACTGTATATTACCTCCTCAAGAATATTATGATAACCCTGCACCCTTGCACTGCAGTTTTTTACCCAGAATATGAGCAAAAATTGAGTCAAATATTGCATGCACTGACTCAAACCATTAAAAACGTTCATACCAACCCAAAAACTGGCAGGTCACAAAAACCTTTATTAACCATAGGCACACAATGCCTATCATTCTGAATATCACAACACTCCAAACATTTTTACTTTTGTTGGGTACATACCTAACCTTATCTGGATGATCAGAGAACCTCATATTTACAAATGGAAATAACAAACAACAAGGGCAGCCACTCAGGACATTGAATCCCATGAGAACCAGGAAATGCATGAAATTAGAATAAAAGCACAAAGGAGAAATAGTCCAGTTTTATTTGGTTGGGTTTTTCTGATGAGAATGATGTGAATCTATGACAAACATTCTCATTTGCTCTTCTGTTAATCGAAGTAATTTACCTACCTTGCTAAGAGATGTTACTAAAATCTTGGGTTATTTACTGTGATCAACCAAAAGAAGAAATTTTTTTGAATTAGTTCATTATAGATTTATAAGTTTACCATACTTTCCCAGATTGTTGTCGTGATTTATATGCCCATCAGTTTAACTGCTGCCTAATACATATCTTCTTTGCATCTGTGTTTGTTTCTGCACTTTCTTATTGCATTTACTGTCCAAAAGGAGAGTTGATGTAATGTGATGTGCTCCAAGCGAAACACAGTGAACAGCAAAGCTGCTGAAGCCACTTTCTATAACTGCATACTTGCTCTCATTTCAAAAACAACAATGATTTGATCTGAATTATTTCCCATTGCTTTACAAAACAGATATTTTATAAAGATAGGCTGCTTTGAAAGATCTGTGGAAGCTTTCTGAACATGGATATTCTAATGATTAGGAAGATCCTTTACTCTTCCTTTGCTTTTTCTGCTAAATAGGTTTTGAGAGTTCTGTAGTCCCTTAATACTATAAACATGCAGTTAACACAAGCAGACATCTTTGAAAAAGTGATTAATTGACTTTTACTGACTGTTGCTTTGATAGAGACAGTATAACTTCACAAAAGCTATAACTGTAGCCAGAAATTACATAAAAATATTTAATTTTATTATTACTAGGAAAATAAATTTTAAAATACATGGAGAAAATTCCATTTTTTCATGAAGTATTATTCCATATTTTCACTTTTAAATGTCTGATACTGTTTACATGAATAGCTGAAATTTGAAGAGCACCCAAAGCTTCAGGAAACTGCCAGGTGTTTCAAGCATCGACCTTAAATACTTTTAATTCTTCATCAGTCCCTAAGTACAAAATTCTGCCATCTTCTGCTTATGTAATTTTGGACAGACTGTTGTTGAACCTGATATGTCTGTGTATGCACCAGTTTTTTTTATTCCACAACCTCATATTTTAGGAATGTTTAGAAAAATGTGGTCATTAACTAATGCCATTTGGAAATTCCCAGAAGCAATGTGTGACATTTTCCACCAGAACTCCCTTCCTCATCTCTCCCTTGGCCTTCTGACAAGAAAAAAACAAAGATGGTGGAGAATGGGTTTTATCCGGCTGCAGACATTGCCCTTGATATGCCAGTCTCAAACTTGCCTGTTAGGCAAGATGTTATATTCTAAACAGAGTCTTTTGAGGTTAAAATTAATGTAGAATTATTTAGTAGATATTAGAAGGTATCACAGTTGCTGGAAATAACACTCCATTTTTGGGATAAAATCCAGAATTAAACAAGTATCTACAGTACACATCTGTCACCATTACGTTGCAGCTCCTCTCTTGCAGTTTATTACAGTGGTTGACAGAACTGAGACATACTGTAGTAGTTATCTTTTAAAACATTAATACCAGAGAAGATTGTGTGCTTTGGTCTACAGACATACAATAGAGAAGGAAGGAATATTTCTCTATTCTACAGTCCAGGTGGGCAGTTAGAAGAAAGCAGAAAGAGCGCGGGAGCGTTTCTAGAGCATTTAAGTGTTTATATTCTCTCAGTGGCTTGTGATGGATCAGTATAATTAGATAAAATGTGCAATATGCACATAAATGTGCAATAAAGGACATTAAAACCCACAGCACTTGCCACCTCAACATATAGGGTCCTTGGGTAATTTAATCCTTGGGGTTTTTCCACATCAGAAGGTAGAGAATTCATTCTCTAAAAGAGAATGTTAATGGGACTGCTTCCTTGTTAGCTCTCCTCCTTCTCAGTAAATCCATACTTGTGATACAAGAGTGTTCCTAAAATGGATTATCAGGGGACCTAAAAAGTGATCCACTCAGGTAAATGATGCTGACAATTTTGCTATCATTTTGAAGGGCATATAAAAATCTCTTCTGGGGATAAGAAAAGCTCAGCTTGTGAAATATGCAAGAGGGTTAAATATTTGGACTGTCTCTGTATTCCTTTACATGCAAAGTGAGCAGTTTTCTGTTTGGGCACGTCAATACTAAAACTTTACCAGTTTCTTCAGCAGCCTTGGAGCCTAATCCCGGTGGACAGCTGAAGGGCAAAACTTCTTCTGATGCAGCTTTAGAAAATACATTTTTTAAAAGTGTTTCTGGTTTGCAATTTCATTTGTAGTGAATGGGCAAAAAAACCCACCTGCACTAATCTGTATGCACTCAAAGGAAAACATGATGATAATTCTGCTAATGTCAGCTTACAGTAGTCTTCTTCTTTCCAAGAAAACTAAGGGGTCTTCCTCTCCACCAGGAGCTGTCTAATTATGTAAAGGAAAAGTGATTAACTGATTATGATGAATAAATTAATCTCTGAGGACTTGTATGTATTCAGACATTTCTAATTAGTATGGTTTTCATGAAGAAATTCAAGGCAGTCCTCTGTTCCTATTAGTAACGATTAACAGAACAATAAGTAATTTTTGGCAGCTCCTTGCAAAATTATTAGAATTAACATGGGAGAGCTGGATTAAGGATTTGTGAAAAAATTTGTCACTGATTAATGATGTGAGACTGACAAGTACCACAGACCTCCCTGCAAAAGCACCCACATCTAATGATTTCAGTAAGCAACAATGGAGCAGGTAAGATACAGGGGTTTCCTGTCAACTGTGCCAGGAATGTTGATTCCCTTTTCAAGTTCTCCACTCCCTGCTTTTTCCTAATGAGGATCATCAGTTATTGCATGCAAGAACAGTATGATTCTGTTCCTCCATCTCGGGGAATTTCACAATGCTCTTTTCCAGTTCGTTTTATAAACACATTAGCTACCAAATATTTTTGCAGTTCATTGTTTCTCTCTTCTTTGAGATGTCCTTTGTTAGATTTGCCAAAATTGTGCCTTCATTGATGAGTGATCTTTGCATCTTTTAAAACAAAAATCACTGTTTAACAACAATAATTTGAATTTTGAATACTTTATCGTGGTCATAAGGAGACAGGTCTGAGCAGATTAGTTAAGATAGCTGTCTGATGGCTGTGAAAAAATGTATTATACCAGGATACATCAAGAAAGCTATTTCTACCAAACAAATACGTGTCTCTGCACAAAGCATTCATTCATAGTATTCTGAAAGTATTCATAATATCAGTGAAGAAACATGGATTTAAACTATAACAGGCATAAAGAAGTAATAATAGTTGCCTGTAGAAAAAGAGAACCCATGAGAGGAGATTGATGACATGTCTATCCAGAAAAATGAAGTACAATGAAGACACTCTCTGTCTACCTGAAGCCAGGCTGATACTTTTACACATCATGATGCAGTTCCATCAAAGGGTAATAACTTGGATGTTAAAAAGCAATATAACATGGTATTTTATCTGAGCTAGGTAGCTTGCCTCTGAAAAGGCTTCATTAACCCATGCAGAGCACTGTGTTGCTACACTAGCTCCAGTTTGCGGGAGGATGGAAACTGTCTGCTCAGGGCCTTCACAGTACCCTGCAAGTGATGCACCAGCCTGTGGGATCCTATCTGGCTTTGTGAAAGGAATGGGGATATTGTGGTGCTATTGCTTTGAATGAGTACACGAAAAAGGTAGATGGTAAGAAAGGAGCTATTTCCACTAAATGATGTTAGCAACAGAGAAATAGGGAGTTTTGAATCTGTTTCCTACTAGGGGTAGTAAAGAACAAATACCTGCATTTCAGAGGGAACATTATCCATTTACAAATGGCATTACATTACATTAATGACTGAAATGACAGGGTACATAGGATATCCCGGGGTATTTCTTTCAAGTCCTTCACTGACCACGTAGTATATGCCATTAATAGAAGTGAGCTACAGGAGGAAACCTACAATATATGCCTTGCCAAACCCTCCAAACATTGTATGCTAATCTTTTGCATCAATTATAGTTCCATGAACGCATTTTGAGTAATATGAACATGCTGAACAGGTATCTGTGTTTCCAAATCAGTAAAAATGTTAGTTTATAAGGGAGGATTTTCACTTTCTGTCACACATTGTCATGAGAATAGATGGACAGTTCATGACAAGCATATGTTTTAAAAATGTTGCAACCAATCTGAAACATTCAGAAGCTTGAAAAAATCTAAATTAAGAAGAGAATTAAAAGGGCAACACTAATCAGGTACCTTAATTGTCATGAAAGTGTTGGTCAACTCTAGTTTAGGGAATGCCTCATCAGTATCTGGGTGACATCCAGAATTAGAGCAAAATTCATCACTATGTTCAATACTTGATCTGCATTCTCTTTGTCTATCTTTTTCCATCTCATTTTGCCTTGGATGAAAAATGAACAAATTGTGTCTATATATTTATTTATTTTAAAAAATAACAGGGAGAGAGTTGTGAACACCTGGTTTTCCTTATACATAACTTTCCTTCTTCGCTTCCCACCTACACATCCAAGACATTTTCATTTAAAGGAGGCTGAATATAATGCTGTGGAAGATGACGTCAAAGTAAAAGCTGCACAGAAGTGCTAGAAAGTGAAAAAGAAGAAAAAGAAAACATCATATGCAAAAGGGATTTGTTTCTAAAGAGGTTATTTTTCAAAGTTTTCTGTGAGGCAAGAGCTGCTTTACAAAGTGTACCAGAATATTACAGCTCTGTAGTAGTGAGTGGCATTGTTTCAACATCCATTGTTGGAAATCCACAGTCCAGGCAGAAATTTGACTTGCACGAATGATTGGTGCTGAATAAGTGGTCAACACAGAGGGCCCCTCTATTTGGAAGTGAAATGTTTTTGTTCAGAGCCTTTCATTTCGAGAATTTGTTATTTTCCAGAATAAACTATTCTTTCTGTTGAAATTGCTCATACATATTCTTACACTGAAGGCGATTGTGTGTGCTTGCGTGGCTATGTATATGTAAATGTTGGCAAAATTTGTATTCACTCATTTATAAATTTATTGAAGCAGGATGAAGTAGTGTTCTCATTTGCTGTCATTTTGCAGACACTTATTTTGCACTCAAATGCCTCAAAAATGTCTTCACTTGAAATCTACAAGGCTGGAATGAATTCAGCTTGAAAACAATGTCCTAAGAGAAAAATAAGTATCTGAGCATTTAAGCACACAATGACAAAGCACCATTAGTGAGGAAATTGTATTATTTCCCCAAATTAGGCTTGCTGCAATATTTATAAATGGCCTACTTTTAAATTTGGCTATACAAGAGTGTTGTTCCTCTTTAATTAAGAAATGTATTTACTGTAAACTATGCAAGTTTATATACTTCTCATTCGCACTTACCTTGGTATGACCTAACTCCAACAGTTGTAAAGCACCTTTATCTTATTGAAGTAGGGATGGGGGTCTTGAGCATAATGTAGCATATCAGCAACTCAAGCTAAAGCATTGGGTGATTTCCCTTCTTCCTTACAGATCATCTTAACAAAGTGAAAACAAAAGCCCTTCGAACAAACAACTTTCAGTCCTTTGTAGCTTCAATGTTGCATTTTGACGAGCTCTGGGGCTCAGAAAATGACATCCCCTTTAAGCCATTGACTCCACTGATTTCAACAAACATTGGATGAGACATTAAGACTGAAGAAAAATGCAAATAAACACTGAGGTGATGTCTATAGTAGCACTGACAGTACAGAACAAGAGACAGCCTGCTCCCTTGTGACGTCTTCAGAAAGCTTACTGGGCAAGCATTGTGGGAAATGGCAGAGTTCTTTAGGATTCTGCTGTTATTTAAATATTGGTATACACTGAAGACTGAAAAATGAGCAGTCCTTTCTGTCAAACAGTGGACTTGCAACCTGTCCTTGCTATCGTAAGATAATTTTTGTCCCTGGCTTCAGTGGAATCTTAGGCTAAGTTAGAAAAACTAGAGAGTGATCCATCTTTTTTTAAATGGAGGATTTAACTAAAAGATGAAGTTTATAGACAAAAAGCTTCATAGTTTGAGTGAACAGCATGCAGGCTGCATAGATAAACGTAACTGAGTGAGAAATGCTAAAGTGCATCACCTCAGGATGTACTTCATATCACTGATTCAGGATTTTTTACTATTTTGTTTTGCAATAATAATAGAAAAATATTTTAAGTATTATAATTAAACTATATTTTGTTTTTTCTAGAGAAAACAGCTACATCAGTAAC
>JAOXNO010000004.1:20468947-20483068 GCA_028565335.1 Limnodromus scolopaceus
GTAATAAATATTGTTAGGAATGCAATGTCTATTAATGAAAACAAATACGCGGAGTCCATTTAATGTTATCTTGAACCCATAACATTATGTTCTTTCACAGGGAACTGTCATGCCCAATATATAAACTAGCCTGCAAAAATAGGTGTTCTATGCTTAATACCAACAAGGTGTATCTTTGTCAGCATCAGCGAGGACAAGAGCAAACAGAGTGCTGACATTCCACTTCTTATCAGTTATTGAAAATAGACATTTTAATGGGTATAGCACTCAGCAGACCTCAAGACTTTCTTTTTATAGCTTTGAATTGCCACCCTATAATTCAGTACTATTAGCCTCCACCTCTTTCATTTTATCATCCACAGGTGAATACATTTGTTGAAAACATGATTTCTAGATGCTTTATGCAAGTTAAAACTGTCAAAAATACAAAGGAAGAAAGAAATATATGACAGTGAGGCAAGTGAAAGGACATTTGTAAAAGTGATTTATACTTCCACTAAATAACAAAGAAGTCCTACCTAAAGGGCAAATCCTGCAGTCCTTAGGAAAAGAAAGGTTTTTTTAACATATTGCAAATTTTGTCTAACTCCTAAAACCCTGATTCAGCAAAGTGATAAAGCATATGCCTAAATTTAAACATAATAATAGCCTGTATTCCTTGGAAGAATAATCTTTAAATATCGTATTAAACCCAGACTTAGATGAAAGTAACAGTTTTTACATTATTTGTTGGTTTTCAACATGTTTATTTATAGGAAAGATTTGGTAAAATGAGCTCAGTGTTACCAACAATAAATTGCAACTAACCAGCTGAGGGCTGACAGCAACTGAGTGCCAGACCCACCAAAGTTTGCCTTCTGTAGTCTGTTCATGGGTGACTGTGGGATGAGTACTGCCAAAGAAATGGTTTGCTGTTTGTTCAAATAATACAAGAATGTGTAAGCCAGTGTCTTACATAGCAGCTAGCCTCAGACTTTAAATTTGGCTCAGGTGATCAGACACAACTGATATATACTGGAAAGACTAAAATGAAACACCTATGCCATGTCAAGCATCATGTGAAATTTAAACAAACGTTGTTATCACATTGGAGCTCTTGATATCAGTATTGATATTTTTGAATTATCTGTTCACAGCCACTACAGAACACAAGTCCTGCCCTGCCTACAGTCAAAACATCAGAAAAAAAGCATGGTGAAAAAATGAAAAAAATGGTGAGAAAAAATATGGGAGGGAACCCATAAAGGAGAAGATGAAAGATGAAAGAGCTAAGCAGTGGCGTGGTTGGTTTAACTTCTGGCTTTTAAGTATATGTGCTTATTTATACACACAAGTGCCTGTACATATTTAAGCACACATTCTCCTTTTTTCAAATAAAATACTTATTAAAGTTATCTTTGCACCATGATCCAAGCACTGAAAGTAGTTTCTATAGCTGTGTTTTTCTAATGGTTTGAAAATAACTTTAAAAAAGCATAATAAACCCTCCCAACAGGTAGCACATTACTGAAGTGTTTGCGACTTGATGCTCAACCAGTGAAGGTACAGTACAATGGGTTATTGATGGACACACATGTGGGAACCACAGGAGTGCCAAGAGAACTCATTGTTATCAGCGCTGCATAATATAATGCTGAATGAATTAACTGTGGTGATTGCTTAAAATGTACCTTTTTGTGTAATAGCCCTAATTATCAGCAACCCTTTACAATGAGTGGATAATCGTTTTTAATTCCTTCAGTATTCATTGTAGTAACATTAATCATGATGAGCTCATTGAGTTTTAATGTGAATATAATATGTGATACCACAGGAATTCTGTTGAAATTTAGCAGTATATAATGCCTGCTTACTATACAGGGTTATCACAGATTCCCTTCATACACAATGAATGCTGGTTGGTACACAGCCCGGGGTATTGCTCAGTTCAGCTGTCTTTGGAAATACCTAGCCAATGAAGTACAAGCCACCAACAAAGCCATGTTGGACCAAACTGAAACCTGAGGCATTTCAGAGCCCCCTTCTGCAGTGGCTCAATAGGGGCATTAATACGCTCAGCGAGATGACCTGGGGGAAAACATAAGTCAGATCAGTTGTGACTCAGTAAACCAAGTCAGCCCTGTATGTATATAGTCTGTGCATCTCTTCTCTGCCTCAATTTACACTTGTAATGCATCTAGACAAAAATCCTCACTGGCAGGTAAACTGAGTCTGCAGTTTCTAGGTGAGTCTTTTGTAATTACTAATCCACTGGATACCCAGCATACCTTGTTTTCTAAGACAGCATATCCATAAGGAGTTTGGCCTGATACAATTCTTATATATTCTTTAATTCTGTATATTGATAGAAACTGGCAGTGATTGATTAATTGCTTTACCTATAGTAAGTGGTGACTGGCTTGGCAAGTGTCTTTGTTTAAAACACTAGACTATATGCTTCTACATAGAATAAAAAAATAAAAAAAAAAAAGTGGTGCCAAACTTTACAGTTCTTGCTTTCCCCATTTAAGGTATTTCTCTGGGGCCCAACTGCCTTCTGGTTTTGTATTATCTGGAACTTGGGGAAGAAGCAGTCATTCGTTGTTGACCTGTGCTAGTTGTACTAACTAATACTCTGGGAAGATTCAAATTTCCACCTGTACTCTTAAGGTATTACTCATTTCTTGTGCCTCTTGGAGACATAAAGTTCCAATCGCAATTCAGTTCTGCATAAGCATGCAAACAGGCACAAATATAGACTTGTGTGAATATAGAATGAGTTTGATATGATTATTTCTATGCACAGATAAAAAATAAGCTTGCATGAGCATTCAAGAAATTCAACTCAATTTTAGTCAATCCTAAGAGAACAGAAATTTAAAGCTCCTTTTTTGAAAGTCATAAGTTAGACTCTGCAAATTCTCTATAGTAACAGCGCTGGCTCTGATTTTCCTGAACTGTGACAGTGCAAACCGCTGACACCATTTTTTTCTTTTAATTGTTTATTTTTCAAGCTGTTTCTGGTGAGTGGGCATCAAACCCGCGGTGCTGTGACAATTTATTCTGAGGATGTCGTTGCTGATAGGTTTAGAAGCTCTACAAAAATCTATACAGCCATACTATTTACCCATTTATAAATAGCTTGTGTTAGCAGTAATGAATTTAGAGGTTTCTGCAACTGCTTTTTCATGATGAGACACTTCTGCAATATTTGCAAATAACTTGACACAAAAATTCAAGAGGTAATTCTATTTCTAAGCTTCCTTATCTTTTCTATTTTATCTTTTAAAGAACTTAGGACCAGGTTTATCTTCATATTATATCTTGTACAAAGCTGAAAACTTTATCGATGTTAAAAATAAAACTATTAAGGAGAAACTAGATGTTTAAGGGCTCTGCTGTTCTCTTTGTTTTTACTGGTGAGAGTGAATGAAAGTTCATGCTCTTTTAGTGCTTTTTTAAGGAATCACATTATGCCAAGGTATGCAGGAGTGCCATAATGGAATTTCAAAAGAAAAGTGGAGTACGACGTGTTTGATTAGATCTGCCAGATATTCAGGATTGGCCTGGAGCATACAAGATACAGGTGAAGTGTTTGGTTCAGACTTCCTCTCAGACCAAGAAAAATCCAAGTTGTCTTGTGAACAATAAGCGTATGAGTGGATTTTCATAGCAGCTCTAAGACTATCTGAACTCTAAGACAACTGTGGCAGGAGAATGGTTACAATGAAATATTCACTTGTAAAATTACAGTTGCTTTTTAAATGGAGTACTGAAATTAACCTTTTTGATACAAATCATCTCTTTACCTTGTCCCAAAGTTAAACCTCTTTTCACTGATATTACTAAATATGAAGGTGCTATTAATAAAGTATGTTTTGTTTTCCACACACCTTTGAAAGTTATGTTGTTAAAACACAGTATACAGCTGTATCTTTCAAAATACAACTATACATTCAATTTATTTGATAAAGTCTTTCTATTGAATTTCAAAAAGTATTACAAAGTCTCTCTTAAATTATTCCTGTCCCCCAGAAAATTTATTGACATTTAAGTAAAACCATTACCATACCACCCCCAGTAATATTGGTAAAAAAATTAAGCATTTTTCTACAAGGGAAGTAGAACTCATACAATTATTTTACCCCTGATAAAGCTAGTGCTCTATCAGATTGTAGAATGCAGAATAAAATAATAATAAAAAAAAATTGATGAAAATATAGTCTGGGAATAGGAAATAAGATTAGAGGTGACATATTGTTATCAGCCATGAGGTCTTCTCCAGGCTGTAAAGAGGAAAAAAACAGCTATTCTGTGTTAGCCATCATATCAGGCCTCTATTTGTTATGGAATTCAAAAATAATTGTCACCTTAGGGCTGCATACAGCAGTATGAATTAGACCTGGGTAGCTATGAACTCTGGTTTTTTGGGCAACTTACAGCTTGTATAGCTTGTTGCCCAAAAGGAAGCTCATGGTTAAACAAATTCACATCAGACATTCTTGCTTTTAAGCTCAATAAAAACATTTTTAAGAAATCTGTTGCCATTACAACCCCTGGTAAATGAATCGTGCTAGCATTCAATTATTTGAATTCCTGCTTAACTTAGAGCACATTAAAAGCTAACCTCTTTTTTTTGTTTTTTTTTTTGTTTCTCTCACCACTTGTAACCAAATCAGGACTGTAGCTTTCAATTATGCTTGTCCAAGATTTGAGCTCTTGAGTCTTTTGTGAAGACTTACTGCTGAGTGCAAAATGTGAGATAAGTTGCAAATGTTTAGACATGATGACAACTCACAGGTCTGATTGATTACTAAAAAAGGATAAATATAAGGTGGTTTTAGAGGTTTTCTTGGACAGCTGCCCAAAGAACATTTTAAGAATGTTTTGAGCCATTTCTTAGCGAGGAAATCACCAAATTAACAAGATTCTTTTAGTACTTGAAGGAGAGATAGAAAAGCCTATTTAAACAACTCAGCTAATGTTTTATGTTTTTTCAATTCATGATTTATCCTGAAATGGCCAAATTTAGCTCTACTGTAACTGACAGCTGCATGAGGAACACAAAGTTCTGTACTTCCAAATGAAAAAATTTACTGAGGTTAAGAGGGTCCAAACACAGTTTTACCCTTTGATCATGCCTAGTTTCAAAAGGTTTCATTATTTATTCCCTTTATTTGGATCACATTTTATTGTATTTTTAAAGCAGCCTAAACTGCTTTATATAAAGCAGGTTATAATTAGTATCTCATTGAAAATACCATAAAATTTTAATTTACACTTAGACCAGGAACAAGACCTAAGTCCTCAAGTTCTGATCTTATTGATTTCAATGATAAAATCGCCAAGGATATAAAAAGAGCAGGTTCATGCCTTATGAATTTGTCAGTTACATGTCTTCAAAAGAGAAGCTTGCAGGGCTGTAGATATTATTCCATGATACAATATAAGAAAATCAGATAGTGGCTATACAGGAGACTAACAGGACTTTGCCACTATGGAAAATCTTCCTAGGCTACAGTACAGATGCATGGGTTCCCCTGGTTGTAAAAGCAGCAGGTGAGGGTAATATGTTCTATTTCTCAGGGGGGGAAGAAAGCTGCACTAAGAAGCCACATCGGAAATTTTTGGCAGGTAGGCACCTGATAAAATGAATCTATTAAATGTCTGTCAGGAGTCTAAAATAAGGAGTAATTATGCAGACATTCAGATCTGGTGTAGAAAAACACCCCAAAAACTGTTGAGGAAGTTAATCATGTCTTCATACTAAATCTGTCATGAACCAGAGAGTATGTTAATAGCACCCATGCTTGTCACAACAGGTATTGACCCAGACACCTCCTGAACTAAAACAGTCTGAGTTCTAACAGCTTCAGTTTAAGAGCCATGTCTCTCTAGTCAGAGATAAATGGGCATTTTTAAGTATGCACACAGACTGGGGGTGGTGGAATCATTCTCATTCAGAGGACAAAATTTTAATTAGCAGTGGAAACAGGAATGTTCACAGACAGATATGAACCAAGGTTAGGTGTAGAACTGGGCCTTACTTTGATATTGACAGAATGCAATTAGTTATTTGAGACTGAAAGATGTTTGAATTTTTTGTATCCTCTGAAGCAGAGTGAAAGTCTACAAATACAGAAGCAAACCACTTCTGAAAGTATTGTATCAGTCAGACACCTTACTTCCCAAAAATATCCTGGAACTATTGTAGTAAGGTAAATATGATCTGGAGCTACAGACTTAAATCCAACACAGTTTTCCAATTTGGAAACTGATTTTTTCACCTCTCCTTTTTTCAAAAAGCTCTGAATCTTGAAGTACTACCCTCTTTAATATTAGCTCTCTCTCAATCCTCATATGCAGATAATACTCAAACCTACTGTTTTTCTGTACACCATCTCTTTCACATGGTCTATAGATCTACCCCGTAGATAAAAATAAAATCTCATTATATTTTCATCATCCTGTATCTCAGTCACTAAAATACATCTTTTTAATTGCATATCTTCTTGTAATACCACTGGAATGGATAATCTGTTACTTTGATAATATTTTTTTTTCTTTGAATGATTCTGATTATTTCATTTCTGTTCTATCAGACATAATCTGTTCATCTTGCTTTTCAGTATCATCCTTAGCTCACTGTCAGTCTGGTCTGATGGCCATCTGACTGATGGCCAACAATGGGGCTTTATGGTCTTTCCATTGTGAAATGCAGTTCTAGGCATGTAGCTGCATTGCCTTCCCCCTCTGGCTCATGACTGTGTCAGTCCCTAAGGTACAAACTAGGATTCAATTAATTGGTTATTAAAATGCAGTCTTATTTCTCCTATTGGCCAGTAACGTAAATCTTTATCAACAATAAAAAATAGTAAAAAATGGTTTTGTTGTCATTTTGCTGCTTATGGTTAGGTTAATTGGAACTGTGTAAACATCCACAAAGGTACCGTTTCCATTTCATGTAAGCATGGTAAATACTTCCTTAAGACTCTGATCATTGGTAGAATTAAGCGGAGGATAGACTTTTGGATTGGGAACCAAACACTGAAATTTTGGAGAAATAAAAAAGGTTGTTAAAGTTTTAGGAAGTTTATAACAAAAAGAAACAAAAAGAAGTTTATAACCAAGAAAACTTGTTGATTGAAATTATTCTATTAATCTCAAAACAAAATGCTTAATTTTTCTTTAATTTCTGCAGATTTTTTTCATTCATATCAATTTTTAAACAAATGACAATATAAAACAAGTTTTAAAAGGTTTGCTTTGTAAATGTAAAGCTGAACCCTTTTGTTACTTTCTTACCCTCATGCATATTTGATATGGCGGAAAGAATCTACTCAATCCAACCTAGAAATTCTCTTTTCCAGTAAGTATCATATTCAGTGAAAAAAAGTTACCTGGCTACCAAAAGTTTGACTAAAATTCAGTTGCTGTCTTGCAGGAACCACAGCTGATAACTGTGAGAAAAATCAGACCTCCTTTGCCCCTTCTGTCTGCTATCAATCTCTTGCTCCTTGTAATCAAAATTTTTTTTTTTTATTTTTCCATTTCCTCACATCATATTGGAGTCCAAGGTCAGTACTGAGATTCCTAAATGTTTTCATAACATAAACCGTAAGAAGACAAGATGATAGTTTTTGTTTTCAAAATTGGAAGAAATTTATCTTGTAATTACAGATACATGAGTTGCATGGTCATCAAGAGGGAAATGATTAAAGAACACTCATTACACTAAGCTTTATAAAGGGGCCAATCCCTTTATCTTTGTACTTATTTTCTGTAAAAGTAGAACTGAAATAACATTCCACAATGTAATTTGGACAATGGGCTGTAGGAGACAGTTGACAATTTATAAATCAACATAAGGCTGTTGGGCATCCAAATTTTGTCTCTTCAAAAATATTTTCATATTTGTACATTTATATGTACACAGGGTTGGGAGTCTTTTGTTTTCTTAGTTTGTTTTGGGGGTGGGTTTGTTTTATTTTGTTTTGTTTGTTTGCTTGCTTGCTTTTTTAATATGGTATTTAAAGTTAGCTGTGGAGTCTCAGTTTCTGGATCTCAGGGAAATAATTTTTAATATGCAGACCTTTACTCACTTCTTCCTTTTGCACATAGTAAAGGAAATATAAACCACCTTAAGAGGGCACCTTAAGCTCCTTCATAGTATGGGTTAAACATAATGTGATGCCTGGCACCAGCACCTTGAAGTAAAAACCATGATGGTGTCACAAAAAGTGTCTCAAAAGTTTTCAGACAGTTGTCCAAGCTCAGGCAAATTAAAAACACAGTTTCTGGAAATGGTTTGCTAGTATTTTTAAGTATCTTCTTGAAAAACACTGAAAATAAAAACAACCTGCCAGAACCAAAAGAAAAAAGATCTGAAGTACTCTGCAAATGAGTGAAAAATAAGTAGTTCATGATACTTATTTTTAGATAGTTTTTCACTTTTCCCAGAGAAAGTTTAAAGAAAATCTTGAGCTCACTCTGTGGTTTAAAAGGGATTGATATGCTGGTAACTCTGTTAGAGCTTTGGCATTCACATATCTTTTTATAAATCTACAGTACAAAATACACTCACTTACCTTAAAGTTGTAGAAATATATGCCATTAACAGCAACCACTATGTAAACTCCACAATTTATTTTTTTCTCACTACTGAATTTATTAGCTGACTATCATATGTGACTACACATGTAGTTGAAATATGCTCAGAAGAGTTACCAAGTTATTGTTGCTTTCATTTAGGTGTGGAAGAATAATTTCTGTGATTTCTTTGGGGAATGCTTTCTTTTAAAAAAAGTGTATTGAGTCACAATGAATGTCAAATGCTTCAAAAAGTAAAAGACAGTGTTTAGTGAGAAACTTTCAGCCTTTCAGTTTCCAAGTACAGCAGTCAAAGGGAGACTTTTCTTCTACACTCTATCATTACCCCTTCAACCCCTCTGACATTTTGACATATCATCATTTCCATGATCTCAAGCATGTATACATTGATTTTTCAATCATTCTCTATTAAACCCAACAAAAGAAATTTAATGATCCAATTGAATCAATCCAGGGGAAATAACTGCTAGTTTCAATGCTATTAAAAGATTCATGCTATTCTTAAAGTTTTCTTTTTTGTTATTTTCTCAACTGAAATAAACAAAAAGTAGTTTGGTACATTGGGGAAAAAAAATCATATTTGAGTGAGGGGGTATTGAAGGGTTTGCAGGCCATGAAATCATCTGAGTCATAGTGACTCAGGATCCTGCCAGGGTTGGGGAGGAACACACACCTGAGAGGGACGTGATACCTCCTGAAAGGGCATTTGGGATTTCCTTCTGTCCGCTCAGCTCGGCTGAGCTCTGACACTGCTTCCTTGACACGGTCTCCAAGTCAGTGCAGGAGGAAGCAGGACCACAGCTTACCTTCCGTTAGGGAAGCTACTTCTGTACGGATGACAAAATTCACAATGTATTTGAGAAACACAGATGAGGCTGATCTTTGCACTATGGCACATACAGATAAGATGCTGCTTGTGCACTAACACAGAAATGCAGAAACCTTTACTTTGTAACACGGATATCTGCTAATGATTTTTCATGCATTGCCTGTATATTGTTGAGTGTATCATCTCTAAATGTGCTGTCTATTGCCGTCTTCCCAAAAGATAAGAACTAATATAAAGTTTGAAGGATCTGTACTATATAAAGAGGTTAGAAAAGTCATCACGTCACCTCTGCAGGGATGAAAGCCTGATATCCTGGTTCCCGTATTGGAAGATTACAGAACAGTCCTGTTGGTTCCCACTGAAGATTTCCTCTTTTATCAGCAGAAACCGTTCTGGCTTAGTCATGTGTATTGGAACAGAGAGTTCTGGCATTTGGTGAAAACTTGATGAGCAGATGTAAGTGTTGGCAGAGCATTTCTGGGGAACACTGAGTAACTGATGGAAAATCTATGACGTTACCTCTTTAAAGGCTGAAATAGGAAGAATTTTTTCTTCCTGTTTGGTTGGAGAAGACAACTGTATATAACTTATCTTTTTCCCTTATTAAGAAAAGATGCATCTGTATGGAAACAAAGCACTTAATCTTTCTTTGTGTCCAATTAAGTAAGGTGCAAGGCCACAGCTGCCCCGAATTCCTTTGTCAAAGATGAGAAGCCTGTGTGCATTTTTACACTGACGTTTTTGACCCCGGACATTCAGTGAAGTTCAAATTCATCTTGCATAAGCTCTGGACAAAATGATTGACCTTACAGAAGCGGATGGTCCTACAGAGTCAGGAGCTGGAACCCCAGGCATGTATGTAGAATATGGTTTGTCTTGGGCATTTATTCTGCCTGTCACTGTCCCAGCTGCCCACGGACCTTTGCCACACCAGATGCATAAGCTGAATGCATGTGTTTTGAGAGATTTCCTCCATCATGTAAAAAAAAAAAAATATAAATCTTGTAGACAACTGTTTGACTCCCTTTTTAATTTAGTGACCTCTCCATGTTATGAGAGTGATGAACAAAGCTAGACTGAGGATCAAGTTTGATTTTAGCCATCTTCCTCTGGCCCAACTCTAAGGTATGGTATAGATGCAGCCTACTTGATTTCGTATAGAGGAAAAGAATAGGCTCCTGAGCCAAAGAATATATCTGAATAAAATGAAGGTTTTACATATTTCTGTAGATTTCCATTAACTACAAGCAGTTGGAGAAGACTGCAGCTTCACAGTCCTATAACATCCTTGGCTTAGGTCAAACCTGCAGAAATGTTTAATTTTCTTGGGAATATGATTGTGTTAATGCAGCTACACTCATTCAGGATGTGGGGTAATAAGTCTACATCAGGAAGTACCAGACTCTCTCCTGTCAGGTGGTGCACAATTTCAGCAATGAGAGAATGAAGAGGAATTTCAAAACACAAAAGAAGGGATGACATCTGGGGGTTTTGAAACTTAGGAGAAGACAGTTGGGTCGAAAGGATTAGGAAAAAAATAATCTGTATTTGGAAAAGTTATAAGAAAGAATTGAGTCTCCCAAGCTCTCCCATTTTTCTTAGGTATTTTCCAAGCACTGAGTCAAACACTTGTCACGGTGTTTGCTTTCAGCCACAGATGCCTATGGAGACTGTCAAGCAAACAAAATGTCCGTTTCAATATTAACGTTTGAAATAAATAATATGATATAATTATTTGTTAGTTTACAAGGACTTTCCTTTCCTAATCTTATTTTGCATATTTTTGCAATACGTTGAGTAATTTCGGAAGCTAGCTGGATAGTATTTCCTTCATGGAAGTAGATGCAATCTTTTATTATATCAATCAATTTATTATATCAATCTCAGTTCTCAATATATTCAGAATTTCTCTGTGTTTCATACAAATCAGTCTAAAATAATCAGCAACCTGCCGTGCAATGATTGCAATTAGAGTTGTGCAAATCTTGTCCATTTCAGTTATAGGGCTTTCACAAGAATATTTTCTTTCAATTTTCTTTTTAACTGATTCACTGTTTGAGCCTGTGGGCCAATGTAAAAATGAAATTGCCCAATGACTTTTCATAACATAATTGAAAAGTAACCTTACATGAATGTTAGACACATTTATCAACACTCACTGGAACATCTATGAAACAGCTCATATTCACTAGCTTTTTATTTTCCCCTCAGTTCTTGCAGCAGCTTCCCCTACACTCACTAGGTAATTTTCATATCATCCCAGTGATCTAAGAATCAAGTTGGTTTTTTTTACCTCAGGAAATTTAGCTTGATCCCACTTCAAAGCATTTTGGAAATAAAATAAATTAATATGTTATTTCTTCACTGTTACTTTATGCTTGTTCAGAATCCATAAGCAATGTTTTTAGTACATAAACCATGATCTTTACAAGTATTCATGACACAATTTTTGAAGATTACAGAAAGCATAAGGCAACAAAATTTGGTCCCTTCACATTCCTGTAGCTTTAAGAAACGTCTGAATTAAACATAATGGTGCCTCTGAGATGCTCCTATTATAGCTGACAGATGTCAAGGTCTGTACATGATAATGTGTTTATATCATGGAGAAAAACAAAGCTGTATCATACAGAGATTAAGCAGCTCCACAGCTGGACTAGCCAGGCCTGTCTGAAAGCAGAACAATAGATACCTCCAATCCACCATGACATTAAGTTGACAGTCTTTATCTGCCATTGTTACTTAAAACATGGGAAAAGTGTTTCTTTGAAAATTCCAAAAGGTACCGGATGTGCTGCAATTCCCAGCCTACCATTCGTTTGTAAGGCAGGGCTGAAGCAAACTATAGTTCTGGACTACTTAGTTATACACCAGTGACCAGAGAATTGCATACATGTCTCCCAACCCACTGTGTTCCCTGAAGCATGTCCTTTAGACTATTATATAGGATTTGGACAATGAATCTTTCCCACCCCTAAAATAAAGGGAAATTTTGAATAGACAATGTTTCAATCTAGTATTGTTCCACTTTCCACTGTGCAAAGAATAATTTTTTTTTTAAGTATAACTACAATGGGGTCATTCAGCACGTTAAGGAATGACAGACTGTGAAGACTTTCCAGTCTTAAAGAAAATACGTGTATCTTCTTTTCTGGGATAAGAATAAAACTGTTACTTCTCAGTGTTTGTAATCTCTGAAAAAACAATTTTCTGTCCAGTGGGAATGAAAGTTTAATGCTGCAGAGAGTATAGCGGTATTATTCTAAATCATAATATGTTTCAGAATTCTTTGTAGCACAGTTGTATTTTAATAAGGAAGGATGGAATAAAGAAGGTTTTTATGAAGTCCTGTTTCTTACACTAAGAAAATAGGGTTTATTATTCAAACTATTCAGATTTTAAAGGGGAATTCTTGGAATTATTGGTGTTACTTACTGTAATTTGGGCGCGTTTATGCATCTGTATACATTCACTTACATAGAACACCTCTGGTATTAACTTTACAGTCTGACCATATTTCAAAGCGAGGTGGTTTTGGACTGTAATGAACTAAAAAATAAACAAATAAGGACTTCAAATAGAATTTACAATAAGAAAATACATTCTAAGAATGCTTGATCACCTTGTGGTGAAAGCAAAAAAACCCACCAAAACCACCACCACCAACAACAACAAAAAACACAAACAAAAAAAGGAAGAACTTCACAATCTCTTGTTATTCATTTGTTTCTTTTAAAATACTAGCTGTACTTTGTTTCTTTTATTTTGCATAATAATAAAATGTGAGAGCAATCACAGTATTGGGAGTGCAATTAAGCTACAGCACAAAAGAAGCTGCAGTTTCAAAATACAATGGAGGTGCTGAAGTAGTGTTGTAGATTTCAGATGAAAGGATAATTAAGTGGACCTAATAATACCGTAAGTAGTAAGCATCCATATTTTTTAGTGGCCAGTCTTTGGAACTACTGCACAGAGTACTTTTAAGACAAGTAACTTATAAGACATTGTTGTGGTTTCAGCCGAAATCACCACAACTGGACCAACAGATGACCCTTCCCCCCCAGCAAAAGAGAAGAGGAAGAGATAAGGAGATACAGAAGTTTAGAATGAACTAAACTACTTTAATGAAGAATTAATACTAAAATAAAAAAGAAGAAAATAATGAAATAGATACAATATATATATACAAAACCATATCAAGCTCCCAGGATGACAGTCCCGTCACCAGCAGGCACTGGGGAAGTCCCAGACTGGACTCAGCAATGGATGGGAACTGGATTCCGGCTCTGGAGTCAGGAATACACAGATTGGGATCAAAGGTGGATGAACAGACAGTGTCCTCTTCGGCCGTCGGCCGTCGCAGGAAGAGACTTGACCCTTTGATCCCTCAGCTTTTATACAGAGCATGGGGCAGATGGGATGGAATACCCCAGTTGGTCAGGTTTGGGTCACTTATTCTGTCCACTCCTCCCCACAGGTGTGACCCCTCTACGTTTTTCTGTTTCCAACCCTGTAAGGGGCAAATAACGAAAATTGGCTGACCTTGGTTGTTATAGCAATAAATATAAGCAAGGGCCTCTCTGCATACCATTCCTTGGCGTTTAGCACAAACATCGGTCTTATCATTCTGAGAATGAGCAGTTTTCTCCACAATATGCCGTTAATTTCAGAGAGTTAGAGGAGGCCTAACTAAAATGTAAAAT
>JAOXNO010000004.1:20488533-20504846 GCA_028565335.1 Limnodromus scolopaceus
ATTACCTTGTGCAGTCCAAGAAGAGCTTTGTGTAACATGAAAGCACAAAATACGTGCTATGTTCACAACTTCTTAATAGAAAGAACATCATTTTATAGTGAATCCCGTAGCAGATCAGAAATTCAAGTGCTTAAATTTCTCTTTGACTCATTTTTGTCTGTAAAATGGGAATATTGTACTTCTGCAAGTGCTTAAATTAAACAGCAAATGAATTAAGTTATTTGTTTTCCTTCTGAAAAAAGAGAAACAAAATGTTAAATTTTGTCCTTAAATTCTGTTTTATTATAGCTACAATTGTATCCACTATATTTTTTAGGAAGATCATTTGTATTACCTTTTAAAATCTCCAAATGCAATAAAGACATCACAGATGTATTTGCAAGCATGCTAGTCTTTGTGTTCCACTGTTTTGTCTCTATCATTATGTATTGAGGAGTGGTTGGAACAATTTTGAACTTTATCCAACTACTACAAAAATATCACAAACACTTCAGATTATAGTATTTTCTGAAACTGTAGTTCCAGGATATAAGAGTGCTCTATGTGACTGAAGAATTTTAAGTAGACTTATGAGATTAGTAGCAAACATTTTCAAAATTAGAAACAGCAATTGGCACTTCTTGATATCTGGTCGTTTACTAATATATTTTCATTTAATTTTGTTTCAAGCACATACCTGTAGTATAATAGCTATGGTTTATTTCCTTTTTTAAAAGGAAATTTCATTCTGGAAAGTCTGCCTAAGTTATTATTTCAAGTGGTCAACAAGTATTCAATCTGTGACTCTTCAAATTACCATTCTGATTTGATATTAATTTTTTCTGCTTCCATATTAAAAAGCTAACAGTACGTAATAACAGTAGGCAACATAAAATGTCTCTGCCAAACTTAGTCAATAATTGCATAGCATTTCCAGCTATAATTAAAATCTTTCACAGTCTATATTCATATAGCATTCTTTGAGGTTAATTGGGTTTAGATCACTGCAAAATCATTTTCATGTGATATATTTCAAGTGTTACAAATTGCATATTAGTTTATTTAAAATGTACAGTATGTCTCTTAATTTGAGAGCATTTAGAATTTTAAGTTACAGTATCAAAACAGCTAATTCCTAGTTTCTAATAACATTTAAAAAAAAATCCTTTCCATTTTGAAGATAATGACATTAATGAGTGCTAGCGTAAGACTGAAGGACAGCGTTTTGCAAGTACTGGGATTACCTTATCTAGCTAGTTATGAAGCTGCAGGACTTGCATCCAATTGAACAAGATGAGAGGTCCTAATTTTAGGAGAAGTAAACACTCAGCACCAGCTGAGTGACTGTTGGGATAGTCCTTCTTGAGCACCTATTTCAATACATTTCTTGGCATATGGAGGCAGGATCCAGTGAAGGGGAGCTTGGATATGAAAAACAGGTACTTAAGGAAGAAGGATCTGCATTTTTTCCCTTAAAACTCTAGATTGACATGTATGCTAGAGTTCAGGCCTTTCAAGCATTGAAGATTGGGAACCCAAAGATTTTAAATTATTAGAGCCTTTTAGAAACACAGCTGAGGTTTCATTCTATGTGAAATATGACTGCTATTATGATTTGGAAATCATAATATTGAAACTGCTGAAATGTGTTTGAACAAAATTTGAGTCACAATGGGACTGAGTCACTCTGACTGAAATGTCTAATTTGTAAAACTAGTCTCCCATAGACTCTCTTCTGAGCCATCACAGAGTCCCCAGAGGAAAGCTCTGGGCTCCCCAGACCTGATTCTCGGGAGTGGCCCATGTCTTTCCACTGGCAGTAGAAGCTTTACAATAAAATTTCTATTTAAGTCTGTAATTTCAGGAATATCAGATCTCATTCCTCTCAACATTCCTTAAGAGTATGGAGGAATAGACATGCATGTGGGACAACGTGACATACAAAACTGAATTGTACCAGATTTGTCAGATTTTTAGTATTTCTTAAAAATAAATTAATTGTTTAAAAAAAATTTTTAGCTCCACAAATAAGAATAAACATAGCACGAAAATACCATATATTCATACTTTACCCTATACTTCTTTTATTCTCTATAATTTTGGTAAAATCTGAGAAATTGTAATAACAGAAATCACATGCTCCCTCACTTTCCTTTTTAATCGTTAATTATGAATTTCTAGTTACCTTAGAAAAATAATAACATTGAAAATGCTTCACCAACAGGGGACAACAGCACATATATGGAGTAAAAAGTTAATGAAATGTAATGTATGCATGAAAGAGAGTGCAAAAAATCTTCTTGGTAAAGGTTTTAGGCAAAGTTGGACTGTCCAGAAATGTTCTTTGTCGACAATTGTCAGACTTAGAATATGTAATGGACAATAATCCTCTCTTTTATTGCAACCTCTCACTGTTTCATGTTTTATTTGTTCAATTCCAATACAAATTTTATAAGGGAAGACCTTATATTCTAATATAAATGTAAAGGACTCTGGGAATTTTTTTGCGTTATGAAAAATAAAATGTCAAAAACATTTATGTCATCTTTTGTTTTTATGAGCTCAAAGGACATTTTTTGGTTTAAGAAGACAATCTAAACTCCTGGAGTCTTATCAGAGCCCTAAATATTGACCCAAAGACTGTCCTTCCTTATCCGCAGTTCTGTGTAAAAGGTTCACAAACAACATGTGTATCTGTTTGTACATATGTATAATTATACACGCACATGCTCTTACTTATGCATTCATTTTCTTAGACTTGGCTAAACCACTTTGGAGCTCAATTCTGTGACTATTTGTTGCAAATTAGTGTATTAATTAAAATCCTACTGAAGAAACAATTTAGTTAACAATGAGTGTATAAAGGCATTTGTTTTCCTTCTCCTGAGAGCTTGGTCCACCAACACAGTTCATACTTCTTAAAACAGCTGCTGAACCTCAGGCAAACTCTGCACATATTGTAAGCGTAACTTGTTTTATTTAGGTGTATAAACCAGGCTGAAAACAAAACGGTCACTTAGCATGCAGAGTAATCCTTTCTTTCAGGACTTTCATCCCAGTGTCAATAACTAAGTCCCTAGAAGCAGCTCCCTTTCAAAACCTAATTCTGACTAAAGCATTACAAAAAATCCCTGCAATCTTGTACTACTTTCTCTATAACATCTGCTTCCACACAGAATTTGTGCTGAAAAAAACATAATATGTAGGTCTACCAGAAACTAATAATTTTTACTTTATTCTGAAAAGAATACTTTGAAGATTATACTTAACAACATTGTTTTGTTATACAGGTAATAATCCAAATATTTTTACCTTGAAATTATAAATTTATGATTATTCAATTCAGGAACAGAAAGCTGGTGCCATATATCAAATGAAATGAGTTGTCATTGATGTGAGAATCTCTAGAAGAACACACACACAGAGCACACTTTTTCTTTTGTTTAGTTTACTAGAGGCCTTCAGCTGTTAGTAGGTACAAGTATATCACGCAAACAATCTTTAAATATTCCTATGGAAATACACGTATAACTGAAGATCAGGGATTTTTCACTGGAAAATATTAACACCAAATTAATTCCAGAAAGCTGCAAATTTCTTCACCACTGTATCAATATGAGAGTAAATAATTTGTCTTCTAATTATCTCTTAGAAGAACTAACATATTACTGTAACAAAAAATTCTGAAGCAGTTCCACTATAGCCCCCGTTTTTCAACTGAAATAGGTAAGATACCTTCACTGAATAATTCACTGGTGTAAACATAGAGCAATTTAACAATTTTTGGCATAGCTAGATAAATACGCAAAAATAACTGAAAACAAGCTAAATTCCCAAATATGCACGTTGCCTAGTCAGAAAATTGCATAAAAATAATCTGCTTACAACTAGTAGGTATAATTTTTTTTAAAATATTCCTTTCAACTAATTATTAGTGTTTGGTTTCTTCTCTGCTTCTTGCTGTTAAGTAAAAAATTTATGGATAGGTAGAATTTAGGTGATACAGCTATAATGACAGTGGAAAGAAAAGACCAAAGATATTACCAATACAAGATGTAGAACACTTTCTTAGCCAGAGTCCCTCGGTGGACTCCTGTCTATAGAAGAGAGGTTTTATGTCAGACCAGACATATTCCCTTCCCACCCTCATGTTTGCAGCCTGGCTAAGATAAAACAAGCTGAACAGAAAAAAAAGAAGGGAAGCAAATGAAAATGGGAGGGGGACTGACAACAAAGAAAATATTTTCTCCCTCTGTTCTGCTAGTCTCACAGCACCTGTGGATTTTTAAATGGGAACTTTGAGGGGTTATTGTGTGGGATGGGGTGTTGTGGTCTTGCAGATTACAGCAGGGAGACTGACGGCTGCCCACTCCAGGAGACAAAGGGTCCACCCGAGCAGCTGGGCAGCACCAGACCCTCCGGCCCCCATGGAGCAACAGGTCCTGTACTCCTGTGCTCTCTGCTTGAGGTCCTATAGCACTTGGGCAGCCCAGAAAGTGGAGCAGTCACCAAGGACCACCAGGTACTTTGTTGTTTGCTGATGAATTGACCGTAGCTGAGAGCATGCCCTGCCTCATGAATACTTTTTGTAACCTGGAAGAGTCACCCCTTGCAGATTTTCTTGCCTCCTGTCCAGTGCAGTTGACCACATCAACATATGCGGCAGAGGAGATTTTTGCATTTTCTTTTCGCTGTTCCATAAAAATGGTTCTTGTGCACCGAGACTGAAGTCAACCTCAAACAGTAGCTTGTTTGGCTACTCTGTGCAACAGCATTGTGCCATCCTGAGAAGTTTTGCCAGCTGGTAACGAGGGACTACAGGGACTAAGATCCATGAAGTACATGGCTTCATTAGAAAAATGCCCTTTCTAGTGCAGAGAAGCTGAATGGGATGCAGAAGATGAGGCTGAGAGTTTTATAAATATTCAGAGGCACTGGAAGTGCACCAGTGCACAGGGGATCGTTACGTGAGCAGAGGATGTCGGCACCCTCAGGCTGCAGCTATTGCTGAGCTGTGCTTCTGCATCAGCCAACCCCTCTGATGCCCTGTGACAAGGTTGGTCTTGGGAAGGGGGTGATGGATTTTTCTCTGGCTTAATTATTACATTAATTTAATTGCTGTCTCACATCAGATTCTTATTATCTCTTTTGTTGTGAGATCTAGTGAGTGTGTCATCTAACCGACTCGCCACTACTTTGTTTACTTAGTTTACTTAGTTGGCTGACTACAGCTCATGAAATTAAAGAAAATATTTATTTTTAAAAATATGAACTTATATATTTAAAGAATTAATGATGTGGGCAATTCTACATAGGCCACATAGAGACAATCCCTTCAGCTTTACCTGCACGTTTTGCAGCATTTGGCCCCGTACATTGTAGTAGTTCTGCAAACCCCAAAGAGTCTGAGAGAATTGTTTTCAATAGTTCAACTTGTCTTTATACCAGGTTCAAAGGTTATTTCATATGCCCAGCATTCCATGTTTCTGGTATGAGATATGTGCCGATTTTCAAACACTTTTTATTCTTAAAGTGATTTTTCTATTTAGCAACTGTGAAGCAGTTTGATATTGAAGTTACTTCACGTCAAGGCAGACTGTCTGAAACAGCTGGATCAGAGGAATAAACCAATGTGTCTGAATGAGTGTATGTGTGCATGCTGGAAAAAAATACTTGAGTACAATAACACCTATAGGTTGCACAGTGGTTTCATTTCATTGCTAAAATCACCCAGGCTAATATAATGAAACGCATACAGAAAGAGGTTAATACCAATTATAAACTCACGGCTCATTATATACTTCTCAAACTAATACAGATACAACATGATTTAAGATTGGAAACTGTGGTTAAAGGAATTAGTTGTCTCGGCATGAAACTAGGTTTATTTAATCAATGTTGCTTTCACTAGAAAAGTGGATTAGTTTTCTTTAAGACAGAGTTAAAAGTTTTGCAGCTAATTTATTTTAATAAGCATTCAGTCACTGACTGCTGCAGAAAAAGGCTAAACTGTAATGAAGAGCCAAGAAAGAAAGCATGACTTAATTATTTTTCTGGGGTGGATAATGAATAAATTAGCTACGCTGTAGGCTTGCCGTTTGTATAGAATTTATTACTTTTGCTTTAAGAACCATATCATGACAAAGTCAATTTTTCTCCTGACTGCAAACTGATTGATGGGGTAATGTCTGGTTGTGAAAGACTTCCTCTTCATCATTGTGTTGCCAATGTTGGTATCACAAAGTGAGTTTGAAGTTTTCCTGAGTGGATGTTCTCCTACGTAATTACAGATGACAATTATTTTAATTCCTTTTTTTTAACAAGCTTTCTAATCATGTAAACTACAGAATGAATAACTTAGATGAGACCAAAGATGCACATAGCTCAAGAACTACTTCCTTGGTTCTTAATTTGATGCCACAACGTCTTCTATGTGAAGAGTTAAGTACTGTATTTAGAATGACAGCAGGTGTTTTCGTAGGAAGATGTGTATGAACAAAAATGCTTTGCCAAGGAGCAACTAAGCAGTGGTCTTGCAAGTGTCAGAAGGATGGAAATTTTAAGGAGAAAGATTAATAATTTGACATGGCATTAGGAATATAGGTTTGGTTCAATTCCCACTAAAGTCAGTGGGAGACTGGTTTAAATGGGAGTTGGATTTGGCCTGCTAAGTGTAGGAAAAATGGTGACTTTAAAATGAAGAAAAATGTAGAATAAATATCAGGAGGAAAAATAAAAATGAGCTGTGTGATTTACTGCAGTGTGGATCCTCCCAGCAAAATGAAGAAGCACACTCAGTTAAGATCATGAAACTGAGATTAAATAAAGTATTAGAAAAGCTATTGTAGAAAACTTTACTTTGATGACCAAACTGACTGTTTTACAGGCTCTATCCTCTTGGGACTTTTCAATTTTTTTTCCTCTTGACATACACATACGAGATACAAAGTCTTCAGATATGTTGCTTAGGATATATTTTATTCTCTGCTCCTCCTCAGTCCAAGATATTAAAAATCCATATTGGAGCTTTATTATCTCTCCAGTAAGGAACTTTCCACTGCACAATTTCAGATGCACCCTGAGAAAAAGCATTTTTTGGTTTGGTAGTCAAGTTAGCAAATGTATCATGTTTTAATTAAAGAAGGGAAAACTTTATATTAAACAGACGTTACTTGTTTTGAATTACTTTCTCAGAGGGTTTGTTGCAGGTTTTATGTTTTGGTTTGGGTTTTTTTGAGGGAGACAGTTACCTTGAACTTGCAAAGCAAAAACCGGAAAAGATCAAAGTAGCAGATTTGGCTCTGAAAGATACATTACTAAGCTGCTCCCTATATTGCAGTCAAAGGTCCTTAATAGTTAAGGGTCAGTAAAGAACGTACAAGGAAAGAGGCTGAAACAGATAATGCTGTCTTTTTTTACAGTCCCCAGAGTGCTATACAGTTTTGGGGGTTGTTCATCGGCTGCAGAGGACACTGAGTGCTTATCTGCTTATTTCCACAGGAAGTAATCATCTTTTACTCCTTTATGAATACAAAGCTAAAATCATTATAACTTATTCCATCAAATGCTATGCAGTCAATGGGAAAAGCTTTGAGAAAGGTCAGCTGTTTGACTCTTAAGCTGCAGCATTTACCAAGCAGTGTTTGTAGCTTATGATATTTTCTATATAACAGTCTAAAAGACACAGCCAGATATCTATGTAATTATTTCTGTGTGTTTGGGTATTCAATTTAATGACCATTAAAATCATTCTAATAAGCATTCCATTGTTAAAGTTATAAACTTTACAAGCTCAGTAAGAAAAAACAAGACACAATACATTCTGTATGTTGCAAGCATGTTAGCTTTCCCTGCTTTTATTGAATTTGTTGCTACTCTGAAGGCCCCTCCAGTGCATATATCATCTTTATTAAAATTAATGTAAAATGACTCACAGAATCTAAATTAATTACAGTGATACATAGAGTTTTATTCTGTTCTAAACAGAAACAAGACCTATTCATGGTTGTTCATAGTCATAGTAAAGCAACGTAAAACAAAAAAGGTGTCCCCCATGTTCTCCAAAGAAGGCACTACCTACTGCTAGTTAAAAGTAATGATAAATAATGGCAGAATTATGTCCCCAAACCCTAAAATTCAAACAATCAATTGCAGGGTTTGCATCTACAGTTAAGAAAATACATTATCATATGATACATTTTGACTGGGAAGAAAAATCTGTTCTAAATATAGTATATAAAGGCTTATGTTTTCCTAGGTCTTCAATAAGGAAAGATCCTATTATTATTTATTCAAAATCTAGGGGTACAGCCAAAACAATGATTTTTTTTTCGTGCAGATGGGAGTATGAAAAGAGCACAGGCTACCTAAAATTCTTCAGCTATTTTCTTTCTCACTATGGGGTACGTCCACTTTGCTACTGAAGCAACATAAACATACAGAGACCAGCTTTAATCTCAGTGTTTTATGAATCATTGCACGAAGCTGTAGACTCCACGCAGGTGAATTGGCAAGTTCACACCTAGACTCTGCAGCAAAGGGTGTGCAGGAAAATCTGTGTCCTCCCAGCAGGCATTCCAATTCTTTAAACAGCCCAGTTCCTCAAATTTATTTAGATGTCCCCTGTATTTATAAATACAAAGAGTATACACAAAGATCGGGGCAACTGATTGGAAAATGAAGTAATAGGATACATATAGGTTGCCAGTCACCTTCAACAAAGAGTGAATCATGAACAACAAAAACCTTCCAACAATACAGGATCAAATATTTCTTCATGTATATCATCGAAGAATTTTATTAAGGATAAAAAAAAAAATCAACTGCTTTGCAAACAAATTGCAAATATAAAGCCCAAATATGCCAAAACCATTATATCTTGCACATTTTTGTCTTGCTGTATGCAGCAATGTCATTACCTGTGAGGCCTTGTAAAAGCTTAAAGTGAGTAGAGATAAAGAAGGCAAATGGACAGTGACAGCCATGTAATCCAGTGTCTGATTGCTTTTCCACATGTCACTGGTGAAACACACAACTCTCCCCTCAGCCTGTATGAGGGCCTACAGTACTCAGACGCATTCAGTCTAATGTAGTCCATGCAGAGAAACAATGTCTTGAAGGAATACTTTGCTGAGATTATGCTCTCTGGATATGTTTTGACACCACTATTCCTCATCATTAAAAATACATCTGCAAGCCTGAGCTACAGATACGAGCTGAAAAAACAGAAATATTTTTTGTTAGCATTTTTCAAAAATATTTGATCCAAACGCTTGGTTACTTTTGATCACACCCTAGCAACTGATCCCTGTAAAACTGTAGTTAAAAATATTTCAAGAGAAGCTGCCACCAGTTCTGTTTATGGTCTTTCAATTGAGCCTCATTTAATTTTCCCTTTTATTGACAAAATTTATTTTAAACTCCAGTAATATTAGCCTACTCTTCTTTTAAAATTCATTCAGTACAGTCTTGATGTTTGGGAACAAACTCTCCTTTTGCCATTAGCCTTTATCATCACCTATGAGCACTTCATGACTAGACAGTTCCTGTTCTTACAGTTGCTCTTAAGTCTCTGCATTTCTGCATCTTCTCAAAAGCAAATAGGTGAGACAAAATCTGTGTAAACTAGTCCTGCATATATTAATATTAAAAGTGCAATATTAAATATGAAAACTGCCTTTGTTACAGCAAAAAGATCGATTTGTGAACTCCTGGTGCAGTTCTGTGCAGAAAAACATATTTTTCCTTTGTGAATCATTGCAAATAAGGACAAATCACTGGCTGGCAGCAGGCTGAACATTCAGCATGTCTTCAGTTTGCCTCCATCCACTTAAAGGGTTTTAACTGAATCATCCACCAGGTGTTTGCTGGAAATGAACACTTGCCAATATGAGAACAAAGGCCACCAGAGCAGCTGAGCCATCCATTGCTCCAGGGCAAGTGGTGCCAGTGGAGTAACAGAGGTTGTGGTCTTTGCACCTCCACTCTCACCGGTCATGCATACCAACACCAGTCTCAGCCTAACTCCAAGCCATGGACACTGTGTTCACAGTGGGGGCCCCTTACAAATGCCCAACTGTCCCTGAGCTGTGGCACCACCACCCTCGACCAACTTCCCAGACTGGCAGTGCTGCCCCATCCCACTCTTGCCCCCGTGAAGCCTCCAGAGGAAGCTCAGAGGGAAGAAGGGCACACTGTGCGTTTTAACCTACAGTCAAAAAAATTGCCTTTTCTGTTGATCTTTTATTCCTGTCCTGGCCACAGCTGCCCAAGTCTTGCAGCAGCAAGAGCTCAGAACTCAAGGGGTATCTTGGGTTCAGGAAAACTCCTCCTCTGGTACCTCCTTTGATTTAAATAATGGCAGCTGCATTTCTCCACACAGGAACTAGTGATCTTTAAACATCTTCAAGCTCAAGTTCTCCTTTCCTGGAACAACTTCATCAGGATGACCATTAGTCACTATTATAAATGTAAAATAAAACAAAAAGTATTGTTTCATCCTATTTTCTATTTCAGAAAAACTAAAAACCAACACAAACCAACCAAAAACTGTTATTTTAAAGATTTTGCAATATGGCCTTTACTTACTACCTTGGTGACTAGATTAAGAAAGCTAAATTTTAGACCTGTATTTGTGTGTATATTGTTTTTCTTTTCTTGATAGTATAACACTCCTAGCAGTAATAAGGTTTGTGATTACATTTTGAGATCCTTCATCTATTATACTTACTTCCATTTCTATTAAAAAATGTATTTTGGGTGGGTTTTACAGCTTGGTGATGAAATAGTCTCATAACAGCGTGGGTTTTTTTTTTCTTTTTACAAAATGTCTCAGCTTAAGAATTGCAGTGTTCTTAAACATATTTTAAAAAATCATATAATAATTATTAACATCTTGCATGTAGCAAAATTACTATTGTTCTAAATACTAGGTTTTTAAAAAACAAATCTAGACTCAAAAAACAGGTTCAATTTTCAAATAAATATGGTTATTTTTAGTACTCTTCACATCTGGCAGTGTGTTCAGTGCTGAGTGTTTAATATTTTACGTCAATGTCCACAGTGCCAAAAATACAGAATACTTCAATATTAGATGTAATTCCACAAATGCTGGTCACATTACTCTAACAGAAACATTTCCATTGAGTAAAATAAGATTACTAACATGAAAATTTACTTGTTTACATAGAAACAATTCCGACTCTCAGACATTCTTCTAATAAAAGAAAATTTAAAAAAACAAACCTGAAATATTTCATTTTCAGTAAGGTCAGGTCTTGAAGTTTGCAAAATTGACTTGATTTCTAAATTTTATATATTTGATTAATTTAAATAAAATTCAATAATTTTTGAAAAGGAGATGGATGAAAACATGTGTTAAGTTCCTTGGCTGTAAATTACTTTAATAAGTGCTTAAATTTAAGCACATGGGCCTCATTTTCTGCAGCATATCACCACAAATTGAAAATGTATTTATGTTGATGCTGTGACTGTTTTAGTATTAATTTGTGTTTAATTTTATTTGATATTATTGATTGATTGTGAATTTCTGCTTGCAGTTAAGCATTTTAAGACCAGATAGTCATACTATAGATATATGCACATACATATATAGAAATGTATGTAGGTAAATAGACATATATATATATAAATATACAAATATATGTCTACACAGAAATTGGTAATTAATACTCAGTCTGTTAATTCCAAGAAAACTGAATATGCATTTTTAATTTAAATATGCATTGTATTCTCTGAGTTGCTCAGGGACAGATGACTGAAATAGTTCAAATTAATTCACAATTAAGCCAAAAACCCAAAAATGTGTAAGAGGAGAAAAGTGGTGAATAGTTGAGCAAGACAAACCTTCAGGTGTTTATTGGAAAGAGCTGACAGGAAGATAAAATCGGATGTGGTCTCGTTTTACGGTATCATGATTACAATACTTGGGAAAACAATAATTTGCATTTAGTTAGCATTTGAGGTAAAGGTAATCATTATTCTAATTTTTTCAGATAAGCAAATGTAGAATTAAGGTCACTGCCCAGTTCCAAGGAAGAAATGTCTGACGTAGTTGGCAGCGCACACTATGTTGCCTGATCTTAGAACGTAACAGCAGGACAACTGCTGCTCTTGCTGCAGCTCACTGCTCTCTAGATGAGTGAGGCTGTTGTGTACAGGCTCTGCAGCAGACAGTGAGGAAAGGTGGGTTTTTATTTATCTACCACACTCTTTGTACAAAGAGGAGCAGTAAGAGGCCCTCAAACAGGTGTCATGCCAGTCCCTTCTGTGTCTGAAGGGTTACAGATGTGCTCCCCCCTCCCTGCCATGTTCATTATCCGTTACTCCATTAGGATCCCCCAGATCTCAGAGAAGGACCCAGGCTGAGATTAATTTTGCTGTCGCCAGCAATTTCTCAGCGCTAACGTTAGCCTATTCCCCTCAGCAGTCAACCCATTATGAGCCTCACTCCAAAAGGTCCAACTGCCTTCATAAAATCCAGCAGGAGACTGGACATCTTGCTCAGGGCATGGAGCAGCTACAGGGAGCAGATGCCTAACTGTTATGTGCTGCAGTTTGCAGTGTTGTTGCACATAAGGGTGTTGGTGGATCTAACTGCTCATGATTAATTTAGGTTTATTCCAATGCTCCTTTAATAAAGATTTTATTACGAACAGAAGGAATCAGATTTGGAAATTAAGCTTCTTCCTACAACAATCTTTGTGTGCATAGAAAAAACTGTGGAGCCAAAACTGGACAAAGAAAAAAAGTAACGTCCTTACACTTAGCACATCTAGGCTCTACAGCCCATTTTCCCATTTCTCTTTGACCATTAAAACATTTCAATGAGTTATAGGTATAGTAGTTAAATCATTTTAGCATCTTCACTGGAACTACCCCTCCAGCAAAGAGTAGCAATGGAGCTTCCCTCACTTTGTATCATTGCATACAAACAACCAGACAGGAATGCTTAGTAATGTGGAATATACAGTGCTCAATATACATTCAGTTCCAATTTTCAGAACAGAAGATGCAAAATGAAAAGGAGTATGTTTGCAAATAACCTCTATTCAGCATGAAAATAATCTAATAGCATGGATGAATTTTCAGTCATTACTGCCAAATGAGGATACCTTTAAATCCATAAGATTCAACCCATCCACATAGATAAAGAACCATGGAAGTTAATTGTTAATATAAAATAAACAGAACCTCCCAACAGCTTTTCTCTTTTACCTCATTAAGCCCGGAGTAGACTGCACAGTCATTAAGCAAAACTGTGGGAAACACATTTTTTGTGTTGTCTGATACGGCGATCCTCAGGTGCGGGTAATTGCCCACACGTTTAGATGAACTCCATCCTTGCAGCTGTGCTGACAGAGGCACCAGGCAGGAAGGCAGAAAGGAGCTGGGTGGTGGGAGGAAAGTCTGTTTGTCTGATGTGTTTGTTCATGAAGGCATTTTTGCACCAAATGACACTTAAGCACGTGCTTAAGTTCTAGTGGGACATAATAAGGAGCAGGAAACATGTGATTAAGTGTTTTCCTGAATAGGGTCCAAAACTGAGTGGGTCATAGGTGAAATCTTTTCCTGCTCTGCTGTTCTGCCTGCATCATTACTTGCAGCTGCCTTTCCAAGACAGTGAAGTATCCTTCTAGGTCTTCAACCTTGGCTGGCTTATCTTCAACTGAGGAGGAATAAAAATGCTATCGTTTCCAGTTTTCCACTGAGACTTGAAGGAAAACCGAGCTTCATCCAAACAAGTGACTGAGAGAAGTTTCAACCAAGGAAAATAACTGGTAGTGTTAAATAATGTTAATCCCTTTTCATAATCTTAGTGCATATAATTTTTCATAATCCACTTACTTACGTGGCTATAATTTCAGCACAAGGTATGATGAGGTTAAGTGTTCACTTGCGTGCTATATTATATAACAAAATATATGAGATAGGAATCTTATCTTTTACAGGTTAAATTTTTTTGGTTGAAATATGATAACACTGGGACGTTCTTACAGATTGCATTTTGCTAATGATTGCCTTTTTTAGTCCAACAGAAATTTATTTCCATTTGTAAAAAATATTTGGGATATTTAAACTAATGTATTTTTTGTTGTCTAGAATGAACAACAGTTCTGAAAAACTTGATTTACAAGATCTCTTAACCTGACTATATGTCACAATTCACATAATGCACTGTGGCCATGAGACTCCTGTGTCACAGACCAGCTAGGGAACAGCAGGTCTCTGCAGAAAACATAGTCCAAGGGTTACTGACCCAACTTTTTAAAATCTTTCATTAATTTTTCCATCTAGGAATAAAAGTAAAGAATCCAAGGGAGGAGATATTTAAAAAATAGCAGGAGGCTTCTATGTACATACCGGTGTAAAATGAATTACATTTTATTTAAAGGGGTCATAATTACTGTCATGTTTGCTCCTACTGTATTTGAAGAAAGGAATGATGAAACTGTTTCATCTTCTGATCCCCCATCTCCCAAATAGTCTTAAAGAAATTCTTTCAGAGTATTTTTTACTGCGCTTGCAATGGAATAAACAGAACTGAAAAATGGCTATTTATCACAGCATGTATGCTTCCATTTACTGCAACATTTGTAGTATTTCTCATTCTCAATATTGAAACAATGAACACTGCCATATATTTAACTACTATCAGTGATTTAATGCCTAGTTCTTCATTGACTATGCTCTTCACTGTTTCACCACCTTAATCCTTCCTGGAGTTAAACATACAACACAAAAGTTCAAAATGTATCAGTGTGTTAGGGCTACATTAGATCATTGTGCTATAACTATCACTTGTCTTACATTGTAAGCAAGGGAGAAAATAGAAAGGATTAAACAAGTATTTTCTTGAAAGATCCTGCAATGTTTTCTGTAAAAACTGGCAAAATTACCCATGCCTGTAATGATCGAATGCTATACTTATTTGATCAAAATAATTATAGGAAAACATGACATTTAAAGTTGAAATTGTTTCAAGCACCACTTTCAAAAAGTATTATATTAAAGACAAATCAATACTCTTTCTGCTGTCTTCAGGCAAGATCTTCAAAACCTGAGATAATTGAGTATTTGAAGAACCACAAATCACATATTGATCTGAAGAATTTAGATACAGCACTGAAGAGAATGTGTTCCCATAACAAACTGCCGTGTGTTGATACTGCTGCTGCCTATTTCTATGTTTCCAGCAATTTTAGGGCTCACCTACTAGCTACAGAAATGTGCAGCCAGTGGCACTGGTAATACTGTGAAAGTCAGAACATTCATAAACCTATTTTCCATATATTGTTGTTGATGTACAAACAGAGTAAAAATGAAGACTGGCTGATATGTTATCCACTGAATTAAGGCAGAACAGAACAAGACATACGGTAGAAATGTGTGGCAGCTTCCGTTACCACTTTCTAAAGGTGAGTGGAGGAAAACAATAACAAAAAGATAATTGCACCGCAGTAAAGGCCTTTTTCTTAGTGTTCTGTTGCACAGCACTTATTTTTTCAATCTGTGAATTTACTTCTAAACTCAAGCACCTAAAATCCTGTTACTTCATTCATCAATTTACTTCCGTTTTTCATTCCTGTCATATGATATCTGAGTTTCAAATTATTCATTAAGTTTAGTAAACACATATTGAGCTGTTAAGGATGGCTTAACAGTTTATTTTATATTTTAGATAAATTATGTACACTATACAATAGATATTTAAAACTTAACAAAACAAAATTCACAAAACACAATGTATTCTCTGTACAAAGGCAAGAATGCAACCCAACAAAATGTAAAGCAGACCTTAGGGATGCATAAGAAAACTTTGAAAAAGTGTTAGGAAGACACAGAAAATGTAATGAAAAATCACAAATGAAGTCTGGTTATAGAATCATAGAATGGTTTGGGTTGGAAGGGACCTTAAAGATCATCGAGTTCCAACCCCCTGCCATGGGCAGCGACACCTCCCACTAGAGCAGGTTGCTCAAAGCCCCGTCCAACCTGGCCTTGAACACTTCCAGGGATGGGGCATCCACAACTTTCCTGGGCACATGTTCCAGTGCCTCACCACCCTCATAGTAAAGAATTTCTTTCTAGTATCTAATCTAAATCTCCCCTCTTCCAATTTAAAACCATTACCCCTTGTTCTGCCACTACACTTCCTGACAAAGAGTCCCTCTCCGGCTCTCCTGTAGGCTCCCTTCGGATATTGGTAGGCTGCTATAAGGTCTCCCTGGAGCCGTTTCTTCTCCAGGCTGAACAACCCCAGCTCTCTCAGCCTGTCCTCATAGGGGAGGTGCTCCATCCCTCTGATCATCTTC
>JAOXNO010000004.1:20504946-20534530 GCA_028565335.1 Limnodromus scolopaceus
GCTGCCAGTGCACATTGCCGGCTCATGTTGAGCTTCTCATCCACAAGCACTCCCAAGTCCTTCTCCTCAGGGCTGCTCTCAAGCCATTCTCCGCCCAACCTGTATTTGTGCCTGAGATTGCCACGTCCCAGGTGCAGGACCCTGCACTTGGCTTGGTTGAACTTCATGTGATTTGCACGAGCCCACCTCTCAAACCTGTCCAGGTCCCTCTGGATGGCATCCCTTCCCTCCAGCTTTTCGACCACACCGCCAAGCTTGGTGGCATTGGCAAACTTGTTGAGGGTGCACTCTACCTCACTGTCCATGTCTCCGACAAAGACGTTAAATAGCACTGGTCCCAGTACCCACCCCTGAGGAACACCACTGTCACTGGCCGCCATTTGGACATTGAGCCATTGACCACAACCCTTTGAGTGCAGCCATCCATCCAATTCCTTATCCACCGAGTGGTCCATCCATCGAATCCATGACTTTCCAATTTTGAGACCAGGATATCTGCCCAGGTTTCTTAGTGTCCTGAAGTCCCTTGTGTTTTCTTATGTCCCATGTTTTCCTGGACCTCCTTGGGCTGTCTACTTTCTGTTTCACATAAATACTTGAAAAAGTGGAAATATACATCCATTCTCTGTAGTTCACAGCAAGCCATCAATATTCAGCTATACAAACGTCTTCTGCAAGAGCAGCCTTTCCTGAAGATAGATTTCTGCATGATCATAACTCTAAAGCTGCATTAGGAGATATATTACCTCTCCATCCCCACAAAGCATTTTCCAACAGGTAGATGAGCTATTTGGTGTAAATCAGGAGGTGGAATTTTGGGGCTAAAGTTATTTATTTTATAAAATAAAATTTATTCAAAGTACTGTTTTCTATAATAAAATTCCACTTTTGCAGACTGTCAAAAGACTAAAAAATATACTGTCAGGGAAATAAAAAGGAAAAAAATTCTAGACCAAATGCAAGAAATTTTTGATAGCTTGAGAAAGAGAAGGAGAGGAAACCATTAGATTGCTGTTTCTGTGGAACTGAATTATAACAACCTTTTAATAAAAAACATAGGTGTCAACAAAAAATGTGAACATAAAAACTTAATAATAGAATTTTGTGTAAGAATATTGGATGTGATCCGAATTTTGTACAGCAAATTTCAGCAGAAAACACTGATTCCAAATGAGTGACAGATATCTTGAATTTTACCTATAGGAGCTTAGGTCTAAATCTTCTTCTGGGAGTTCAGTTCCCTTCAAAAGTTCCAGAAGGGAAAAGATCAAATCTAGAATACAATATTTGCAGTTTTCATTGTTGATTTTGTGATGTGTTAAGTTATCCACATTGCTGCATACCATACAGAATTCTATCAGCTCTAAATATTTTATAATATTTGTTTTCAAAGGCAGCTTCTAGTGTGTAGTATGTAGCATATGATTCTGTTCTTGATTACAGAGGCAGGTTGATACTTCCATGCATAAAACCCTGGTGACCACCTCAATACAGTTTAAATAGAAGAATAAAAAAATCTAACTCCAAAAAAAACTAGACCAAATATATACTTTACAGAATCACAGAATCACATGGGGTTGGAAGGGACCTCTGCAGATCATCTAGTCCAACCCCTCTGCCAAAGCAGGTGCACCTAGAGCATGTTGCACAGGAACTTGTCCAGGCGGCTTTTGAATGTCTCCAGAGAAAGAAACTCCACCACCTTCCTGGGCAGCCTATTCCAGTGCTCTGCCACCCTTAAAGTTCCTCCTCAGGTTTAGTTAGAACTTCTTATACTCAAGTTTATGCCCATTTCCTCTTGTCCTACCCCTGGGCACCACTGAAAAAAGAGCGTCCCTGTCCTCTTGACACCCACCCTTTAAGTATTTATAAGCATTGATCAGATCCCCCCCTAAGTCTTCTCTTCTCAAGGCTAAAAAGTCCAAAGTCCCTCAGCCTCTTCTCATAAGAGAGATGCTTCAGGCCCTTAATCATCTTTGTGGCCCTTTGCCATACCCTCTCCAGCAGTTCCTTGTCCTTCCTGAACTGGGGAGCCCAGAACTGGACACAGTACTCCAGATGGGGCCTCACCAGGGCAGAGTAGAGGGGCAACAGATAGTGAAGAAATGTCATTACAAATGAAGTGTTTCCAAGACTGAAAGTGGACGCAGTATTGCAGGTACTCAGAAGAAGACTTTTCCATGGACTACAATGCTTTTCACAATCATTTATATATTAAAAAAAAAGGAAGTAGTTAAAGAACAAAACTATTAAAAAGGCAAACACTTTTGTTCAATGTCATTAAATGTTCATTCTACTGAAAATGACAAGCCTATCCAGTTTTTATAAAATATTTCCCTTACATGGATAATTGTCTAATACAAACTCAAAGTTATTCAAATTTATAGTCAGCAGTTTTAAGAAACTGTCCCTCAGTGTATTCTTTTGCCTCAAATGTATTGTCCAGTCTCATCAGACTAATCTTATTGAACAAAGACTGACTAATTCAAAGAGATCTTGTGTAGCCGTAGAGACGTTATTAGATGATATGATAAAATTTTAGAAGGTTATCTCTTGGAAATACTTAGCTCATTAATTTTAAAGGCAAAGTCTGATACAATATCATAAACTTGTGCAGGAGAATGCAAATATATTTGTGAATTAACTACCATGGCACAAGTACTCTGGAGGATCAAACATGCTTGTTAAATAAGGTTTATTTTTCTCTTGGGTGCAAAGTTGCAGATAAAACAGGGTATTGTGGAAATTCCATTAATTCATGGTAAAATAAGTAAACTTGGCAAAATTTAGCTGACATTTTGAATGCCTGTAAGGAACACCTATATTTAGTATTACAGTTAGATTTATTATCCTTTTCATATGTGTTGGAGCTTGGATAAAAAAACATGTCTTAATAAAAGTCTAGCAAAAACCATTTTAACAAAATTTGGTAACATTTCAATCACTCAAAACTCTTCTGTTTCCTTAAATACCTTATGCTTCTATGATATCAGGTACTAGTTTGCAATTATTAAAAAAAAATTAAAGAAGAAACATAAATGGCAGTTTTTCATAGTAAATCAAAAAGCTAGTGTTTCAGGAGAAATCTTTTCTTGAAGTAATTAATAGCTGAGTTATTAGGAACGGAAACAGATGCTTAATTTTTCTATAAAAATAGATACTATTTTTGGAGAGGACTGAAGTCACAGAGTTCAGTCAACAGGCTAAAGACTGGGGCTCTGATTCCATCACAGACAATATCAAATTCCCATGTGTTGGCTCCAGCCTCGTTTCCCCTGCAGAGATCCTTCATTCAGTTTCTACTAGTCGGTCCTATGTGCTTGGATGCATGAGGTTTTAAGCTCCTCAGCCTGTGCAGAGTCTATACACTGTCTAGGTTTTAAGCTCTCTCAAAAAATTTTTCACCCCTCAAAAGGTATTCTTTGATCATCATTCTGAGTTTACTAATATTAGATTTATGCACTCCAAGATCTCTTAGAACTACATATTGGTGAACACAGGAAGGCTTCGGTGTTTAGACCATTAGAGACAGCACTGACACAACCCAGCTTGCATTGTGCCACTTTCTGTTCACCTATTTAATACAGGCTAGGATGCATTGTAGAGGACTTTAAGGATATTTTCCTATGGGATGTCAATTCTCTTTTTCATAACAACCATTGCCACCAGGTACATTTTATCCCTGTCATTTTCAGCTCTCCAGTTTCTGAATGCCTTTCGGATGTAATGCTGAGCAACTGTATGAATCTGCACCTGACAATCCTGCAATGTAGATACATGCAGGATCCCTGAACCAGGATAATTGATTCCTGCCCTCCATGGAACACATTAAGCAAGAAAACTGTCTGATTTGGAAACAGTTGTAGCAACTGAAAACATCATACAGTTCAAAAGAAGCTGAGGTGCCAATATAATGGATAATTGTGGCATGTCTAACTGTTGAGGGAAATATCATCTGACAAGAGGTAGATGATGTTTGGAATTGTATTATTCCATAGGAAGACTGAATTTCCTATTTCTGAAAGAATAGGAAATTAAATTGTGTGCAGAACATGTGCTTTCACTAGAACGTGGTTCAAAATGGTCTGAAATAAAAATGAAAAGAAATACTAATTCTACAGCAGAGTGAATTTCCTTATTTTTTGGCAAATAGGCCATGCCTATACAATTTTTGTTAAATTTGAAAATAGATAAGAATGTTTTAAAGAGTTAAATATATTTTTTAATTAAATACTGTGTTTCCATCAAACCCACTGAAATATCTTTGGCCTCTGTTTAAATTAATCTATATTTTAAAAATTTCCGTTTCTGCTTGACCCAAACTTGATTTTCCCCCTAATTTTTTGGTTCAGTCACTGTTATTTACACAGCTGTAGGTAATTTATTTTGCTTTCATAACCAAGCTGTTAGCAATTATAGCTCTATATGTAGTAAATCTTAGAAAAAACAGAAATCAAAAAATAATTGAGGAAAGGGCTTCATCTCTCTGTAAAGAATGTTGCTGTGACACTCTAACTCTGGCTAATTTTGGCATTCTAATTGTCGCAGTTATTCCAAAAAGAATAATTTCAGATTTAAGGTGATCTCTTTCCCTAGTGTCATATAGTTCATACCAGGTCTGTTGTCCACATAAAGAAAGAAAATTATCACTATGTCAGTATGTGTGGCTATGTGGCTATGCTTTTGCACAGCTTTTCAAATGATATTAACATCAGTAGAAAATTACATACAAAATTTTCCTGTCAAAAACTGGTCTAATCTTTTTTAATAATTATTTTTTTTTCTTCAACTGTTCTTACTGCAGGTTCTTTTCATTATGTGTATGAATATCCAATTATTTATCCTCAAAAAAAAAAAGTTTAAAAGTTTGAAGGCGATGCTTATGCTTTGCTTTTTAATTCTTACTCAATTTTCCATTATCTGTAATATTTTGCCTAATGCTTCAGACTATAGTAAAAAAAGTACTTATAGAAAAACCATTTTATAAAAAAGAATCCAAGCATTCCTGATCTGAAAGCTTTTTGAAATTTCTTGCTGTTTTCAATATATATATTTTTTTCCTATTGGTAAGCAATAAATGGTTTCTGCCTAAATTTCAGTTAGAAGCCAGTATCAGCAAGCAATCATCCACTACCAGGTGTAAGAGTGCCTGGATTTTTGTTTCTTCTGCACAAAAACCATCCACACACTTTCAGTGTAAAATTGATTTTATTTTAGACCAAGAATGATAACAATAAGAAAAAAGTGAGAGAACAGAGTATATGTCTTTCAGGTAACAGGCTGTAACAACTAATGGAAGGTTTTCAAAAACAGTCATCTCATAGTGACTTGGGGAACAAAATGGCTACGTCTGTTCTTGGTTCAAATTAAACCAATGGTGCTGGTCAATGAAAGAAAAAGTCCCGACAGTCAGGTTCCCATAGAAACAAGTTTCAGTTGACAAATACGGTATCATTAACAGTGAGAAGATAACTTCTGGAAGTTTAATGGTAAACTAAGGATTTCAAAAAAATAATTTTCCACTTCATCCTGTGTAAAAATGGCAAGCAGACAGGCAGAGACCACAAAAAAGGTATCTTTTGCCACTACTGGAACTTTTTTTTTCATGAAAATATACATCAGCTTTACTGAAATCACCAATGTTACACTTAACAATGTGTGTATGCAGGGTAAATAAAAAACATGCAGCTTCACAATGCAAATATGAACAAATCTTAAAATCTTATACAAATCTAATTAGCAGGTTGGTTTGGACCATCCATATCTGAAAGAAGTAAAACAAAACACACAGGAAAAAAAAAATAAGAAAAGAAGAAAAGAAGAAAAACCTCCTCTAAATATCTTTGCATCAATAATGCCTAGGATTAACTATTTATATTACTTCCAGATAACTGCAAAATCTTCATTTGATGTACACTGATACCATTCTGCATATGATTTTTCAATTGTAAAGGAAACATATTGGACTACTGTTGTTGCTATTTTAAAACTACACAAAATAAAAAATAAAGACAATAAATACTATGGAATTCCATTTAAGCTCCTACTTGAGTTTATGAGTTCTGAAAGGTAAACATTGGCTTGCTGGGCAGGTTTTCCATGACTCTAATTCATATTTGCTTTAATATTTTGGTTTGTGGTTTACCATGATCATTACTGCCAACTCATTACAAATATTTTCCAAAATCTTCCAAAACCCAAATTCCAATATTAAATGGGGATATTAAAGGTTTCAATTCTGCAATTTCTAGAAAAACATATTAAAAGGTAACAAGATTGATAAATAGTTACCCATACAAAACCTGCAGAACACCAAATAATTCTGAAGAAAGATAAAACTCAGAGAAGATACCAATAAATACAGAACATGATTGAATTAAAAAATGTTATTCATGATCTTCTTTGCAACTGCAATCTCTCCAACTGTGACTGTATATCAGAAAATTACAGCAACGATCTCCTGAGTTAAATTCCTTTTTTAAAAGATGTTATGGGTTAGGTTCATAATTTCTTACAGCCCCTGTGTATCAACTGAACACAGGACACGTCTATGCAAAATTAGAAAAAAAACCTTCTTTGCACAATATCAGCATCAGTTAGGCTTTCTGATTTTCCTTGGGATGTCTGGTAAAGAGGAAACTTGTTTTGCAGGAATAGAAGAGCTAACATAGAAGAGCATAATTTTAAAAATGTATTCTGGAATGAATATGAATATGCTCTGATCCTCAAACTTGTCTTAAGGCAGGCTGGCTACAACAATATAAAAGTTAATGCAGAGATGATTTTTTCTCCTGTCTCTATCTTTTAAGAGTTCCTGGAAAACATTTACCTCCATTCCTGTATCTTTGTGCCAATATTCTGAAGTAAATTTTTCAGATATCTGTCATGTTTGAATCTCGGTTTTCTTCTCTGACTCAATTCATATTTGTACTTCTCAAAGATATTCTGCTTTCTTTGAAATCACTCTTTGAGTTCAATGAGAAATCTATGTAAGACAGAAGAACAGCATCAGAATCAAGGGCTAATTTCGCTTTTCCAACTGATGCTTGGCCCTTGATGGTGCCACAGAAATTTACTTCATGTACGTTAGTTTAGCACAGGGCGGAACATCATGACTTGCTTTGAAAAGAGATACTATGTGACCCAGAAAAAAAGTTTAAAAGTCAGTATTCTGAACAAATTAGTGTAAGCATAGAAAAACAAATGCTTCCAATGGTACTCTTTGCAACAGAATCTGCAACGGAGGAGAGCAGTTTACATAGGACATCCTTCTTTCAAAATCTTAGTTTATGATCAATTAAAAATAAAATGAATTGGAAGAATATTCTGTGTATCATCTCTGGTGTGAACTAAATTCTTTATTCCTCTTTAGAAAGGGAGCAAAGGCACATGTTTTCAGTAATATTTACAGCTTTTTTCCCACAGCTATCTTTGTGAATCAAAACCTAATACTTTCACAGAGCACAAGAAAGTGCTAGTCAGCATACTCTGTATTGTAAATAACTTAAAATGAGTGAATCAAATGGGATTACTTTTCACTGACTTCTATAAGCATTCAATTGGTCGTGAATACTAGAAATCAGAGAGACCAAATGTATGTTTTCTGGTTCAGTGACTTCCCTTTACAGAATTACTTTCATATCAAAAGGGGAACTGGTCAAGTTGACTTAGAAAATATTGCTGGAAATAAAGTTGAAAAGAAGCAATTGTTTTGTCAGCTGGACTTTTGAATGGCAGAAAAGACAAAGTCATTTTTATCTTATGTTTGTATGCTAATCCTTGTAAAATCTTGACAGTTCATCCTACAGAACAAAGGCCAATTCAGAAACAGTAGTGACTTCTTCACTGTCAGGTTTTCAATAGCTTATCGATGACGGCTTAGGGCTAGACCAAGAATCTCATCCCAGTCATAAAGCACAGGGATTTGGACTGCACCATCGTAGAAGCAGCCCCAAGAAAAGCTGTGGATATGAATCATCCCTATCTCCTTCTGAGTTCTGGGAAACAGTGATTTGTAGCTTGGTTATGCCACCAGTAAATTACTGGTTTTTTCCACCTTTTCCTTCTCTGGGTTAGATGCTGTGGTCAGCTAGCAGTAAGAATGGAACTACACATATATCCACTCACTCTCAACTTCCTTCCTTTCCCAACCAATATTTAATGACTGTACTCCAAGAAGTTGTCACAGGAACAGAAAGGAAATTCTTCCCTCTTATGATGCCCTTTAAAGGATACTTTAATAAAGTCACAGTCCAGCCTCTGTGAGGCCTCTTTCAATTCCAATATTGGCAAGGAGGTGAGAGAATCTCTTTGTTCCACACGTTTTAACCTCCTGTTTCTTGCCGGTGCCAAAATGCAAAGTATAAACCGGTGTGCAGTGGCATGCAGCTGTGAAAATAGAATGGTTTTTGGACATGATTACATCGAGAATGAAATTTGCTATCGACTCTCAAAGGTGAATATTCAGTGCATTTTTTCCCTTACCCACTTAACCTCTGAAATGTAATACATTTGCAGAAAAAAATCTAATCATTTAGCATCTACTGCCTGTATTCCTTTGTGTGCTTTTCAGCATCCCCAGTGATCAATGCTAAGTATTTTATCAGATTCAAGACTGTAATAAACAGGGGAAATAGAGTGGGTTCATCTTATCTTACCCTAGTCTCATTTACACTGAGTGGGATAAGTTAAACTGTGCCTAATGTAATGAAACTATCCTCATCAAAATATTTAGACTTTAATTTTTGAGTCATTATAAGGGCACTTCTATGCAGTTCTGAAACAAAATCAATTTGGCAGGAGTTCCTGCATCATGATTTTGAATCATGGTGTCTAGGTGGGAAGTACAATATACAGCAGAGCATTGTGGCCCAGTCCATTCTTTGTTTGTTTTCTATGTAGATATGTTTTCATCAAGCCTCCCTCAAGAATTTTGTTCATTTTTGTCATTTTTTTTATATTTTAGCAAACCAGAAAAAATGAGGGATATGTACCTGAGAAAGATCTTTAAATATCCGTAAGATAAACAAGTTCCATTTTCATATTGTAATTCAATGTTCAAAACAGATGATGACTAAACACTTTTACTAATTGCATAACTAGGTATCATTTAAATAATCATATAAATACAGTTGATTAAGAATGACTGATCTTTAAGAAAGCAATCAAAGTAACACAAAGTAACAACAGCATTGAAAGAAAGGTGGCAAAATGTTGCATTGCCACAAGGAGCTTCCAAATGTGCTTACATGCACAGATTTAAGCAGTACAAATCTAAATGTAATAATAAGCACATAAGTAATTCCTGCTGATTGCAGCAGAAGTGTTCCTCTAGGGAAGGCAGATTTCACCTTGTGTCAGCTATCCAAATCAGTGGCCACATGCTTCACTTATACCAGCTCCACTAATAAACCACTTTTACTCCTGATTTACACTGAGCTCAGCCTCCAGGAATTTCTTCCAAATAACACAAGGGAAAGTTCTGTATCTCTTTCATGTCCAAGGAAGATCACTGAAGCCTTCCAGAGGTAAAAACCTAAATGTTCCCAAATAATCAAATTTATTTTGAATGGAAAGTAAAATCAGCGTACTGGAGTCAGGTAAGTATGCTTAGCCAGGACTGCTCAGTGCTTTCCTCAGTCCACTGTAGTCTTCTTCAGAGATATTTACTTGGACGGTGAATAGGGTCCAGACACAGGAAGACCTGACTCTACAATAAACAATATTTCATGAACGTGTTTCAGGTCCCAGAACTCTGCAGCCTTTTCAGAATGATGTTTTTAAGATTTTCCAACTGTTATAATAAGATATAAACATTATAAATGTTTTTCTAGAGCTATATATGCACACTGTCATTAAACAATGGCCTTTCAAAATATTCTGTTGTTTGCACTGCACAAGAAAAAATAATAAGTGGATGAAGTGAACACCAAGTAGACGCTGCATTCATTTTTAAAAGTATTTTGCACAAAACATAGCTTCAACACTAAAGACAAAGAAATAGGGGAGAGAAGGGAATGACTTATTTCCATTTTCCAGAAGTTGTTTCATTTCTTGAGTAGCAATTGGGGTACATTTTATTAATCAATGTTGTAAAAATAACAATGTGTCATAAAAGCTGAATGATTGCAGACAACTTTGCTTTTGCTATAGATCTATGAGAGAATTTTCAAAAGCATGTAGATGAGGAAGGAGCTTATGGAGGTTATTTTAAAAAATGATGTTGATGTCTGCAGCAAAACCCTGCTGCTAAAATTAGGAATCTTGTCTACATGTCAATGCTTTTCAAAGTCTCTTTCAGGATTTCCCATATACTGATTGCCAAGATAATTCATGAATGCTGTGGCAGAGCTTTCTCAGCCTCTTCTCCAGTAGCCAAACTTTGGGACTGCGATTTTGACCAGAAGTGATATGTGAGACAATAAATTCCTGTGTAGGTCCCACATCCTCTCTTCCCAGTGTTCAGAACTGTTCAAGCTGTCAGTTGTGGCCCTTTATATTTGGATAGATGTACTTGCTGAGTGTCTGGACACAGATGCAGCTAACAAAGCAAACAACATGCTGTATATGGTTCTATAGATCTCCCACATGAAGATGAGATTTTTTTTAAGTGCAACCATATATGTGTTTCAAAAACTTTAAACTTTTTAGAAGCCATCTTTCCTACTGTATTATCCTTTCAAAAGGAAGTGGTCCCATTACACTACAGAATAGAATTTAATATAGTACTGGCAATAATAAGAATGTAGTATGAGTAAATATAGTAATAACACAAATGCTTTCTTTTTATATGGAAAGTACTCAGACAAACTATTATTTTTGTTCTCAGAAACACATATCTTCCAAATAATTTCTTTATCTAAATTCTTCATAATTACATTTAATGACTCTATTCTTTTATCATATTGCAAGATTTAAATAATAAAAGAATCTTAATAGACTGTAATTATTGTAATCTATCTGTAGATATTAAAAACATTTTTGAGAGGAAAGCGTGTTTTAGTTACTGGTAATATAGTGTTACTGCTGAGCTGCAGTCATATTCCTCCTCCCTAGTCAGGATTATGGTGTTCAACAGTTTCTGCTTAGCTTCAGCAGCTAAAGATTTAGGATTAGAATAACATACACACAAAGTGCAGCAGAACCTCTAGTGTTGCTACAATCCCCATACCTGATCTTGGACTCTGTTTAGCTAACTTTGAGATTTTTGAGGCACAGAACTAAAGAACGAAAGATTTAAAACACTCCAGAAAGCAAATCCTTGCTTGGCTTGTCAAACTATACATACTTGCTTTACAATTTATCACACCTGGTATTCCTGACCTGACTTCAGGCATTAGAAATCAAGAGCAGCCGTCGTCTTACCTTAGCACACTAGCCCATAGAGGTATTTTAATGTTTCCTTTGAAATGGTATTTTATCCTAAAATAATAAGAAGCACCAATGTGTTCTGTCTTTTTTTCTTAACATTTTAAGTGCTGAATGTTATTCTTTTTCATCTCAGGTAATCTGCTTTTCTATCCAAATTGATTCTGTCCCCTAAACTCCAGTGTTTTTAAATAAATTAAATTAGCATAAATACAAATTATACTTTACTGTCTATGCTATTTTGCAATTTAGATAAATGTTAATCTAAACAAAATATGTGACAGCACATTTCACATTAAAATTTTATAAGATACAGCCTCAATGATTTTTGAAATATTTTAAGCCTCGTGGAAAGTATATTCTATTGGTAAGACATTGTTTGAGGGTTAAAACAACCCAATTGATAATTTGAACTGCATCAGGGGCAATACATTACTTTTATTTTACTTAAGTATGTCTGCTGGAAAGTTTAGTGCCAAAGTAGCACAAGGGGCTGCTAGTAATGAATAGTGCTGTTTTGTTAGCATTAGAATCAGTGGTCAAAGCTGGCCACTAAATGCATGATGTATAAACACCACCGATGGCCACTAGAGCCTATTGTTAAACAAGAGTCTGAATTACATCTCCAGTAAGATTTTTCATTTTTTGAGCAAGATAACACCATTATATGTCTACAGTTATTTACCAGGAAAATATATGTATAAAAATGTGTGCATAACAATATATGCTGCATCTTATGCTAAAATTTTAAAAATTGCCTGTCTTTGCTATACCCCTCTTTTGAGGGTCGGAAATCAAAGTATTACACTCAGTAATCAACATAAGATAATTCACCTGACTTGTTAATTTTTTTTTTGCTTCTTTTTCTTTTTTTTTTTGCCTTTGACACCTGGGAAATACAGATTACCTCTCTGGCCAGGGGTCGTATTTCTTAAATGCCTGATCCATCTCAGGTGACTGTAGATTACAGCATCTCTCTGCCACAGTTCTTCTCTTTTCAGGCATTTTAAAGACCAACAGAGTTCTGAGATTGTGTTGAAGTGTGTTCACAAAAACTACATATACATACAGTCACGAGTAAGCCTACCTGCTTGTAGGTGCCGAAGGTTACCCTCTGCTCTTTTCCCACTGTCTTCAGGTCTATGTATTGAATCTGAAAGGTAGAAGACAGGCCCATGAGCTGTAACAGCCTAATCATGGAAGACACAAAAAAAAAGAGATAAAAAAATTATTGGCTTCCTTATATCACTCTGCATCATAAACACAGTGTCTACAGCTGTGCCCCATTTTGTACATATAGTAATGTTTTAAACATTAACATCACTTTGGCTAAGGCATTAAGACTTTATGCAAAATTTTATGCTTACATTTTGGTCATGTGCATGGTAAAGCAGATAACATAGGAACACCAAAGAAGGTCACTGTTCCAAAGTATAGCAAAGTCTAAAAACCCAACAAACAGACAAAAGATATAGGAAGAAAACAGCACAACCTAAATGAAAGCATCTTTCAACTCATCTGTCTGTCTCTTTTTTCTCATGATGTGTATGGATATGGTAACATCCTAGTTGTTTTTTTTTCTGACCTGCAGTTACATGTAAGAAGACACAGAAAATTTAATAAGAACTTATGTTAATGCATGGGTCTAAACAAGAAGATAAATCTATACTGACTGATTTTCTATTATAGTTTACTTTTCATAATGCTTTAATTACTATCACTTTCAATAACCTTTCATCAGAAGGCTGCAGGAGTGGTCTCTGTGAGAATAGGCAGAAGTTTATATTTTGGAAGCATTCATCATTGAGAAATGCTTTTTGTTTTCAGTGTACCCACTATCCTCATTCTTGTAATACTAGCTCATGTTCTCATAGGATCTTCTGTGTTTAAATACATATGATTACTTCAAATTCACCTGGTCCAAGAAAAAGCAGAGTGAACTAGATGGCCAAATGCACATATGCAGCTTAGTTCAAAAGTAATACTTAAGAGTTAAAATAAAACATAAAATAATCAGAAATCAACTAAGCTGTCCAGTAAAGAGAAATATTGAGTCATGGATTTTTTGCAAACTCAGCCTTCTTCATGACAATAATTCATTTCTTTCAGGTCACAGGTGAAGAATAGAGACAACTTTTAAAAATACTGACAACTCTCCTCCCCAGATAAGCCTCAGTATGTAACCTCAACCTAAAATTCCGACGTTAGGATGTAATTACAGAAATATGTATTGTATGTATTCCTGAGTAACATGCTCTAGCTCTGGGCAATCCTGCTTCAGCAGGGGAGTTGGACTAGATGATCTCTATGGTCCCTTCCAGCTCTAAAAAATTCAGTGAAATTCAGTGAAATACTATATATATAAAAGATGTATAAAATACACAGAGAAGATATAGAATATATCATAATGTGAAATAAACACACCTTTCAGAAGTTATGAGGAAGAATCATCTTTGGTTTGATACTTGAATTAGTCTCCACAGTTATCTTTTACCATTCACTGTTACCGTTTACTGTTCACTGTAATCCAACCATTTATTGTTAGGGAAGCAGATACAAAATGTTTTTATATTTAACATTTAAGCCATATCCTTTAAATCAATTTTTCCCTGACAACTCTGTTTTTTTAACAGAATTCTACCATGGAACAACACTATCTAGTGCATAGCTTTATGAATATCACTGGTGCATTTCCTATGGATACACAGACAAGAGAGAGTTTCCATCTTTGTTTTTTCTTTTATAAGGAAGTCATCCTACAGCTGGATTTGCTAATTTTCCAGGACAGCATTTATTTAAGGTCAAATATTTTAGGAGTTATTTACCTAACATAAATGGCAAACTTGATGTTAAAATGTGGGGCGTTATCAAAGAATCACATACCCTATACAGCAATGTTTCACTTCTAGAAATTCAAAGTATAATGACAATAAAACAGCATATTGTTTGGTACAGTCATATTTTAGGACTGGGTGGTATAATGGAAGTAGAAGTAGCAATGCTGACTATAGCACAAGTGGGTACAATCAGTATAAAGTTAATATTTTACCAGAATTTTCATTGTTCCAAACCTATATAAATGAGACAGTTGTGTTTAGTGATTTTTTAAACACCAAATGATTTAATTTTGAATTACATAAATAAGGGAACAAAAAGGTAGCAGTAGCAGTAGCAAACTTCATTTCAATGGAAATGATCAGGGTTACTGTGATTCAAATATTTAACTAAGTAAAAAATTCTTCGTCATTAGTAGCTCAGAAATGAAACTCAGTGTCTCCATCCCTTCAATTTCTTCTTGATACCTATTGTAAACAAATTTGTGCTACAAATGGCAAAGGGCAAAGAAAGGCTTCTTCCTTAGCAAACACTATTTTTCAACCTCCCTTCAACACTTAAACTGTCTCTTAAACAACCTCCCTTTAACACTTAAAGTTCTGTTAAACTGGCTTTCTGAAAAGTCTGTCCTTTTTTCACATTATCTTCCAGTCAGTGCCCAACAGAGAGGTGGCCACCACCTTGAAGAGCAGCAGAAAGAGATGAGACAGGAAGATCTTTTCAAGAAAAAAAAAAAAAAAAGCAGGAAAATCCTGTAGAAATGTTACCTATTTTAAAAAAACACACAAATCTTGTCACTACCCACAATGGCGAAATGAAGTTTTGATTACACATCTGACTCCAGCTGTTTTCTGAATAACTACTAATAGAGCTTTAATTCAGTTTCACCATATCACACTATACCTTTTCAAATGCAATCTTTCTTAAAATTAATGACTACAGCTTCAGACATCTTCAAACACACAGTGCCAGTCTTTAAACAGAGAGCTTTGAGACATCAAATTGATGTTCCAGAATTACTCTATAGACAAACCCTGGTTAAATGACACAGGCTTCCCTCAAAAAGCAAACAAAAAAACTCCTCTCATTTAATTTTTCTCATGATGTATTTCCTCCTTCATGCAAACCCTTCATTTGGTACCCTAAGATTCAGGAATCTGCTGCTGCTCGAGCAGCTACTGACCTCAGTGTTGTTGATTTTCAGACAAGAAAGCTGCTGAGACAAAATTTCCTAAAGTGGTTGGTATGGGGATTAAAATATATTATCATGCCTGAATGTGCACTCTGCTGTAGATTTCCACTATTCCTAAATGAAGTGTTAATAAAGAGTTAATGTGAAACTTTCCCACAAAATAATTTAGCTCAGTAATAAATATTCAGCATACTGGGTTATAAAATAGTTCCATCTCAGGGGAGCAAGCTGGCCTATACTTTTGCATCAATATACTAGTTGGCAGCCATAAAGTGAAGATGATACTCCACTTCAAAAGTTGTTTGTGCTTCAGAGAAAACCTGAGCTCCTCAACAGAGAAAAGAGAATAGAGAAGATCCTAAGAATCATAGGTAGAAATAGCTAGTTTGCTAATACTGCACCAACGTTCTTATTGTACTAGTATTTTCCATTCTTACTAATGCCTTTCATCTGATTTAGACCCCATGAAATTGCAGATAAAGCAGCCTCAATAGTTTTCCATTTTTATACAAAATCTAGGGACACACTGGGAGTTTAATGTTGCCTTCCTCAATCTTCCAGTGACTCTTCCAACTAAAATGCCATGCCACCCAATGTTTGTCTACATTCTTCAGGAAAGTAAAACATGTCCATGGGAATGTAAACGAAATAAGAAAGCCAGCTATAAAGTGGAAGCAGTAATCACATCCTTCATAGAAAGGAATCCATTATAGTTTTGGTCCTTAAAGATCTACTTTTGCAGAAAATAGTCTCCAAGAACTTTTATTGCAAATGAATGGTTGATTAAAAAGATACCTGTTAGGAAATAAGTGGAAACAAACACCACAGAGAATTAGATCATGTACAACCAGCTCCTCACACAAATCAATTTATCTGCTACAGGTTTTCTCAGATTTGTTTTATATGAAATTACAAAGTTCAGGTTTCTTCTTACAAGAGGTCATGAAGCTGTACCTATGACTTACTGTATGAAGAGACTTTTAAAAGCAAATATGAATTTTCACATTAAGTGAAAGATGCTGATGAATCATTTTAAAGGAGCTCAAAAACACTTATTTTAAAAATAAGTTGTTACAGTTCAGAAAATAACAATTTGATTTGAACTTAAAGGGCTAGTCAGGAGCCTTAGTGCTTGGGGAGAAACACTTCTTGTTGAAGGAAGGAAAAATAGACTAACAAGTTACATACACTTGTCACATTTACAGTTTGGGATTTGGGGAAATATGTAACCATGCATCAGTTGTTTAATTGTTATCAAAAAACACTAGAACATGGAAAAGACAGGAATGAAGGCTACACACCTTTGAGTTTGATTTGTAGAGAAAACTTACCATAGTAATTAAGATTACCTACACAAAGAGGAAAGCTGCTGTGTTTGTAGCATCCATTGCTGATGTGTAACAAATAATAAATAATCATAAATAATCTGAAGATGCTCCTCAAGGCAAATTAATATCACTGGCCAAAGACCTTTGAGTGAAGAGTTTAACTGTGACTGTTACAGTTGTCTGAACTATAAGAAGACAGCAGTGAAATGGAAAGCCTTTTATGACCTCAATTATCATCACCCATCATCTTCATACTCATGTTCATGAAAACAAAACTGCTTAATACACTTAATTATGTAAGACAGATAAAAAAAACATGGAGTAACTCTGTTTGGATATGTTTTGAAGTGACATTGCCTCCTTAGGCTAAGAAATATCTCCCCCAATGGCATTTCAATTCTGTTTTCGTTCAGCTGTATGGTTTGAGGATTTAGGGCTGCTTGCACTGTAAATAAACCAATCACCAGTCTGTTATGGTAACAATGGCAGAGAATGCTTTAATTACAAAGAAATGGAAGTCAATTTTTAGCTTATATCCCATGATTCATGCAGTTTGGAAAAAGGCCTTTATAATGAGGAACTTGCAAAAAAAATATTGACTATTTGTACAATACCACACAGCAGGTTATTTTTATTCTTTGTAAAACATAATATTTTACAATATTGTTTTAAATATAATTGGACTTCCTGATATGATTTTTAATTAAAATTAAAATTAAAATTAAATTAAATTAAAATTAAATGATAAAAAAATTCTAGTTATATTTGCTTATATTATGTTTTCGTGTATGTGCTACAAGAAAAAAAAATAATTTAAATGTGTGTTATCCTCATCTATAAATCTGGACTGCATTAGACCTGTGTGAGGTATCATGGTTTTACACCTTCTTAAAATGCAAAGTTTCAGAATAATTCTTTTGATTACTATATTCTTCTTAAAATTGGATTGCCGTGTTTTTCATTGTATCATTTCTTTGGTTTAGCAATAGGCATGTCTGATGAAGAATAACATATATTTAAGGGTCTTTTTATGTAATTTTTCCTTTTTTTCATTTTTGATGTTAATTAGTGGTCTAATAATGTAAATTTTGTTTCTGATCATTTCCATTATGTCATCTGTTTTAGATATCTAATACTATGTGTTGGTGCTTCTCTGAAATTACAAAACATTGTATGCCACGTATTTATGTAATAATCTGTATGTCTTGGTCTCCCAAATAGAAAAGAAGTCTTCAAACACAATCTAAAGAGATAAACCCCTGTCTATCAATAATAAAAATATTCCCATATTTTAATATATTTTCTTTTTTAATGTTTCCTTTAAAATTTTCCATCACTGAAACTTTTACAAATATTTCATTAGTTGTCTGTCCATATTGAAATACCAGGATTATTTTTTATTTTACAGTTGTTAAACATATGTTATGCATAACTATTTAAATCAACAAGCCCACTGATCTGTAGTCTCCTTCACTAAGGTAGATCTTTGCAACTATTCAATGTCACAATAAATGCAATAGGGGATTACTTCAGCTTTATATGTAGAATTGTGATCTGGAATATTAATTATTGCAGAGTTTACTGCATATGGGTTAACCAAAGTATAAGGCGCTCATAGTATTCCTACTGGCTAGCAGTTCTTTGGAACAGAAAAAAGGTGCATTAAGGAACTTAGGACTTTTATCATTTCTGCGCTTGATCAGTTTTCTGAAGATAATTGGGTGTAAAGGCCTGATCTAAATTTTATGATGTTTAACACAAGTCTGAGTCAATGCAAACGGACTTTGGATCTGGCTCCTCACATTTTAATATAAGGTCTACTGGCTTGCAAACTGGTTACGAGAATTTAGCTACTATTGCCCTTTGAAAACTTCCTTCTACTTCTGATTTAGGTGATATTGCTAATACACAGGTCCTCCTGATTTTAACGTTCTAAAACCCCCTGAAAATTAGAGGTTTAAGCACATGTTAAATAAATCCATGTGGGCATTACTAATACCATTAAAATGCTATGTTCATTATCTAAATGTCATGCTGGACATTGAAACTGTTCAGACAATTGAGTGAAAGATAATGAAGGGATTTTTAATATAATTAATAAGTAGGAGGTTCTGACCCTATTATGGATAAATAGGAATTGTTTTAAGATAACTGAAGACATCTTTTTAGCTATAGAGTATTTCAACAATTCTAAAATTACACTGGTCTTCTCCCTTATTGTTGTTTCATTGTTTTATCATTTATCCTTTTTAAAAGACAGAAATGCCTGTTTTTTAATCTTTTATATTAATTTAGACAAGAAACTTCTGAAATAATTCACTGTGAATTTTATTATTAGGCATTTATTATTTCTTAGTAAGTGAGGTATATTAAGTTTAAAATTCAGCAACCACCTACTGTAGTCACTTTTTTGGGTGTCATAGAAGTTAACTGCTGAATTGCATTCAGAAAATTAATGTTTAAAGGGAAATAATCTATTTTATGTCATTATTATCATTTCACTGAATTTATATTTGAGATCAGCTAAATTATTTAAAGATTAGTTTGGGCTATTTTTTTAGAAAAACTAGCAGCTTAGTGAATAGATTTAATAAATATGCCCCCCATTGTATATTTACATATAGATGTAGTGAATATTATTTCTTGACTGAATTCAGCAATGCATCTCTTGATACTAGACTGAAAAAGGTATTTAGGCAACTATCCTTATTGTCCTCTATTGTTATTGTGACCATGGTTATCATTAGCAGACCCATGTCTGCTTCTGCACCCTGCCTGCCATCTGCTCTTGAAGGTGTTCTTAGCAGCCTATGTGCCTTCTTAACTGCCTACATAGCTTTGAAAATTTGGCCTTAGCAGGTACTCGTGTCCCCTTGTTGAAAAGAACATGCTTAAAGATAGCATCTGGTCTAAAAGTAGCACTGTATTTGGAGTTCTATGAGATTATTTTGAGTAGGAAAGTCATGTGGGAACTGTATGTACTTTAAAGTTCTTTCATTTGACCAGAATTTGTTTAAAAATGGCAGGTAAAGAGAATACAATAGCTTTCATAATAAATGAGAGAAATTTTTGATTTTTCCTATGTTTAGGCTCTTATCAAAGTAAATACATTAAACATAAAAACATAAATATTAAAATTGCGAAGGATCAAAAAAAATTCATATATAAGAGCTCTGACTATTGGCTGACATCATACTGACCTCTCCTTTTAAAGCAGTAAAATAGATTTTTCCATACCTAAAGTAATTTAAAGTCAGTTAACCAAAAAGTGTGTGAAGAGCAACTCTGGCAGCCTTCATATGCAGCTGCTTGGCTCAAATGCAGACTCATTACTGAATAAGAAAAACAACTTTTATAACTGGAAATTTGAAGAACACTCAAATTTAGATGTTGAAATTATGCCATATTTGGTACTGTGTAGTTAAATTAAAAATAAACATAGTTAGGCATTTGAGATTGGAAATGGCAGGTTAAAAATATTTAGATTAAAACTATTTTAAAATACAATTATACTGGGTGCTGGTGATCATGAAATTTGTGGAATGTAGAATAATACTTCATCTGAATGAAAAATACCATTTGCTACAGACCATTCATATTTAAACACACAAATTAATTCCTTTTAATGGCAGCTAAAATCCTCAGTTCTTCAGCTTTTGTTGTGTTTTGATGGACTATATATGTTCTGATAAAATTTTGTGTTTGAAGGTAATCATAGGTTAGGGACCTACCATCTAATTTTTTATCCGTTTTTCTCTAATATTTATGATTTTAACAACAAACACATCAAACAGATATTTTTTATGGTCCTCAATATACTACTGGTGATTCTAAGATACTGCTCTGAAAAGTATTATGTACCAACCAAAATAGAATCACAAAGAATTAAAGCAATCACTAAGGTTCAAAATAAAATTATTTAGTGTCACAGGAATTCATTGTGAGGATCAAGCCCATTAACTAAAGACGCCAATGAACATCTTACAGGTACAGCAAGAGCATTGATAGAAACATATGACCAGCTGATGAACTAGTTCACTGGTTTAAAAAAGGATCTCTATATAAAGAATGTATTTTTATACTATTGCATACATTTTTATGGTTCCCAGCCCCTCTGTTCTTCTGTTAAGACATTTATGAGTTAAATAGGCTCAGTTTCCAGATTATTAAACACACATTTTTGTAAACTCTCTTTTCAATGTGCTTTCATTAACCATGAAAAATTAGGGTACAGAATCTTAATGATGTATCATAATTTCAGGAATATTAATTTATTTTTAAGGAAGTTGATTGCTAGGGAAATTTGAAGTTCATACTTAAAATATAAAAATTCTCAGTGTTACAAACCAGTTAGATTCTGTTTTAACTAACCCACTGCTGTAGGGTACTACTCTCAAATTTTATACTGATGTCATGACACATTAGTTCTGGAGGAAGGTTCTGGAGAAAAATATTCTCCTACTAGAAGCTATGGGGTGGCCGGGGGGAGGTGTTTGGTTTGATTTGTTGGTTTTGTTGGTTGGTTGTTTTTCTTCCCAAGTGGGAACAGGTGCATTTTCCTTTCAATTCAGAAAACTTTCGGAGAAGTATGCTTTACTTTAGGCAGATCTGAATTAGCTTTCATATTATACACACAAAATAACATTTCAGATACTCAGTAAACTGGGCAAAAGGACTTCCAGGCAAGAATCCAGCATCTTAGGAGCCAATAGAGAAGAGCTTTATTCTGAGTATGAGTTGTTTAAGTTATAAATTTCATACTCTATCACTTTTGGAAGGAAACTGTTGACTACCTTACCCTGACATTAAAGCCAAAAGCTGAAGTGGCATCTTTAAAAAGAACAGTAAATTAGTTTCTTTTGTGTGTATGTGTGTATATTCTGATCAGTTTAGAAATGGTATTTTTCCTGGAGTAGTTTATCTAATCTCAGATTGCCAGACAAGATATTCTTTCGTGAGATTTTCTTTGACCTGAAATTGTGTGGAAAAATGAACGAACTGAGAAATCGTTTCATTAGCCCTGAACACATCCCTAACAAAGGCAATTGTTACTGCTGCTTTGCCAACTGCAAAACTGAGGTTAACCCTTCACCAAGCTCAGAAATACAACTGAAATACAGATAGTGAAAGGTTTCTTGGATATGGAGGAACACAGAGCCATGACAAGTTGTTCTGGTTGGCCCCTCGGAGAAGGCAACCCGTTGCAGCAAGCCCTGATTCCTGCTCAGCCCTGGGTCTCTGCTGGGGCTCTCCAGACCAGCTGGAGCAAAGCTGACTGATGCATATCTGCAGTCATGCTTCCCAGCTACAATGTGGACTTAGAGATGGTGGGTAAGAAACCAAACAAAGCCATTTGGCACATTTGCAATGAGAACTCAGCAGTTTTTGATAGCTAGCATGGGACTTTTACCCTACTAAAACACATTGTTCTGCAAAGCCCCTTACCTAGTTTCTATTATTGTTTCAAAAGAGCTCTTACTGTCTATGGTAGTTCTGGTGCTGGTAGTGACACATTATATATGACAGATGGTGTAAGAAAGAGTTCAGAAGGCCAGAAAGATTGCCCTGTCACTATAACAAAAGGACAATTTTGTGTCTTGAATCAGGAATATCCTCTGTGAGAGAAAACTTATTTTGTGGTACACACAGCCCTAAACTATTATGTAATTGGCATCATTTACTCTATATTTATGGCATTATGAGTTTACTGTATTTGGGTTTGTTCAAATAATTTTACATATCTTGGAGAAATTGTATTTTATATGATGATTTCATCTAACCACAGCTGCAGCAATATAAATTACACTTAAGACTATGCTGATTGATTATAATCAGTTGTAATCACATCTTATAATTACATTGCATTCTGGAAGCAAAGGACTTTTAAGCCTACTCAGCACCCCGCTACATAAAGAAGATTAGCTGTTACTTCTGACAATCTCAGCCAACACTGAAATATGCATATAAACACGAAGTTTTATAAATTTATTGTTCAAGAATCAAATTAATTTCTTTGTGTGTCGATAAAAGGCAAAATAGAAATAAAAAATCTAAAATTTATTGAAAGCCACACTTGTATAAAATATCCTCATTAAAATATTTATAGTCTATTTAGTTTCAGCATGCTAATAAATACAAGATAAATCAATTTTCTTGATATCCGTCTGATCATTATTTATTGGGATCCCACTGTTCAAGCATCAACAGAGTAGTGCAGGATGCATTGAAGGTGTAGCATGTAAAAGTGGCATCCAAGTACCATGTATAAATCAGTATTTCAATAAAACAGTAAATTTGAAATTCTTTATAGGTGTGTGTAATATTCAAGTTTCATTCTAGCAGTTTAACACATTTCCTGTTCAAACAAGTCAGTTATCTTATTTCACCCAAGCACAAGGCAGTTAAGTATTTTTACTCATATGGCAAGTCCAGGGGGGAGAAAGGAGCCGCCTGGTTGTCTGAGATCCAGTCGCTGGCAGACTAGACCCTCTAGGCCCCCTTGGAAAAACAGAAGTCTCCTATGTTTGTTCAATAAACTCAGGATGGAAAATTGGCCTAACAGTTCTGGTTGTCTGTAAGTTTCCTGGTCCAGTCTCATAATTTGTGTTGTTCTGTAACACTAGTAATCCACCTGAGTGTACACTTTGGCAGACAGAGGTATCAAGTTTACTCCAGCCATCTTTGGGGCTTGTCTATTCCTGCCTTCCCAGAAATGCTGGGAGTTACTCCATTTTGTAACTGTGAGATGGAAAATGCCAAGCAAAAGCATAAACACCTGACTGGTATTTTATTTGGTTATCAGAATAGTTTCATTAGGCATTTCATTTCAATTTTGCCTCCAATCATTTCACTTTTTATTAAGTTGCCCTAAAGGTATTCAGTCCATAGGATTACAGTCCGTAACTTAATTTCTGACCCCGTTGTCCCTTATAGTAATCTCAGTTTTAAAAAGAAGGACTCTTTTAATGGAAAAAAAAAATCAGGGCATATGATAAGAATATATAATATTTTGTAATTCTTTCAACTTTTTTCTTTCAGCAAATGTTAAGAGTGCTCATAGCCATCCAAGTTTAAATTTGAAAATTCATTATCACAAACCCCCCCCAAAATATTGCCACTATCACAAATGTGACATTTCTGTATAAATGCGTAAAGCTATGGTAATGTCTGCATGATCTTATATGATTTTGGGGTGTATTACACAGTAAATGAAAAGAGAACCTCCCCCCAGATGTGAGCTGTAGAAATATTCTGAAGCATGCCTAAGAGTGAGCTTACACAATACGTCAGGGATATTCCAAATGTTTGTAAAAAGTATACTATTCCCTAATAAAACTTCTAAAAGATCACCATAAGCATGGTGATACAAACTCTGATAAGGCATTTCTGTAAATAAAGATACTTTTTCAGAGTCACACCTTGGTTACATAGACCTTCAGTCCAACAGAGATTTCTCAACCAGGGAGTCATTCATATAGCTGTGCCCCTGAATTAGTACAGAACACACCTCTAGAGGAACCAGCAAAAAGCATCTACAGAGATAAAGAGATTCAAAATTGAAATGTTAACTATACTGTAAGTCATACATACATTAATTTAGAATATACGAGCTTTCAGAGTGTTAGATATTGTACTTTTCTGGCCATGCAATTTTGTTAACTACGTCATACTTGTTAACTGTCAATGTTCCCTAGTTGGAAAGGTCTGAGTGAACTGAAGTTAGCCACCTTTTATACATGGCGAACAAGCCTATTGCTTGCATAAGCCTAAAAAGCCTGTTCCTCTTTGAAAGCCTGATAAGAGTTCAACAGTCTGTAACAGGTAAAGAGAAGAGTTGAAAGAAGACATCAGACTTAAATATGTTCAGTTTACGCTGCATGCATAGACGATTTGGGTCAATTTGTTAAAAATATAGTTGTGTTAGGAAGTAGAGGGAAGTATGCTGCTTAATAGTGAAATGTTAGGTCTTTAGTATCTTCTGGTTCAGAAATTCAGGGGCAACAAGTCAGTTTGGAAAATCTTCTCTAGCAATGACTGTGTGCAAATCCTGTATATAATTGTTTTCCTCTTACAGAACTGAAGTTAAGAAGGTGATAGTAGTGGCTTGTACAGAAAAACCTAGCAGCCAAGGGGGCACAAAGAATTGGGGTAACCTATGAGGCCGGTGAGGGCTCCTGTCTATCATCAGCCTAGCATAGACTGACATCTCTACAGATCAGCTAGTGAAAAATAGGTGTGACAGTACAGTGCTGTTGGGTTAATGTATTTGTTTGATTTATTTTTTGCCTATGGGAAATATTTCTAACTGAGTGCTCAGGAAGATTAAGTTAATTTTCTAATATTTAGGGGGGAACTGATCAGGCATTCCCATGAACTGGTGATGAAGCAGCTGTTAAATGTTATACTTTAACTGACAATCAAGATCTGATGGAAAAGAGGCAAATAGAATAAAGAATTACAACCTTCCTGCAGGTTAGGTTAACTTTATCTGTTCTTTGGATATTTTATTTCTTAAATTTGAAGATTATAAATTAGTTTATGTAGATTACCCCTGCTACAAAGTGATATACATATTTTCCTCCGTAATTGAGACACTGTTTTGACAATCCCTAGACGTTAATAGTATATAAATAAGCAAATACTGGGGTGCTGTTATCTCAAGATTCTTGAGGTAGAGCAGCATCTCACAGTGTTATATGCTTCCAGCACTAATCACACTGTTGATATTTAATAAAGTATCCATGCTAAATAGAATCATAGAATCATAGAATGGTTTGGGTTGGAAGGGACCTTAAAGATCATCTAGTTCCAACCACTCTGCTTTGCACAGGGACACCTCCCACTAGACCAGTCATCCCAGAAGGGCTGCTAAGAAAGCAGCTGCACGGCAACACATAGTTGAAAGAAGCTCAGTAGCTATATTTTGTGTGAATATTTTCTTAGAATATTTAATAATGTCTCTCATGAGATATTTGCTTGAAAACATTCATTCAAGTTAATTTGCATGGGATAATATAATGAATTCAATTTTTTCAATTCAAAATTTTTCAGTTTTTCAAGAATTGGAAAATGTTAACAGAAACAGGATAATATGGACAAAATTGCAGTCTCTTAGCCTGTATCTACATTGAGACATGAGTGCCCAATATGTTTCTCCATTGCCTAGGATGTTGTCCAAGCAGGATTCGCACTGCAGCTGCATTCAGGCCTACTTTGCTGGTTATCCTTTCCAGCATAATCTGAACATGGAGGGGGTGGTGATGTATATCTCAAAGGGTAATTTTAATATCAAAATCTGGACCTGAAATCTCCAAAGTACCATTCTCAATCAGTTCATACATAGCCTCAGTAAATTACAGCCTTATCTCCTATTTTTTTTTTATCCCCTTGTTTCTATCCTTGTCATTCACCTATGGATCATATCTTGACATCATTTAAACATAATGATTCAGAGTAAAGACTGTCATTTCTATACATTTTTGTTTTATTGATATGTTCTTTTTATGTCTTTTAGATATAATCTTACTAAAACATAATCTTTGAAAGTTATCACTACTATTTTTCCTGATCCAGATTGTGTACAAAGTTAAACAATTCAAGTAAAACCAGCATATCATCATAGTTTTCCCCACAATCTGTAAGTGTTTTATGCTCACACCTATGCAATGCTTAAGAAGTTTCTTTCATTTGTCCTGATACATGTCATTTATATCACATACAGTTTTACTTAAGGCATATTCTTATTGCTTTAGTGGGAATAACTGTGCCGCTTTGTAAATATCTCTGTAAAGTTTGTAATGTACCTCTGTCCCTGATGTGAAACTCTCGACATTTTAGAGAATGTCTTAATATTTAATTTTTTAAAATAGAAAATACTTTTGTGTACATTTCATATTTAATCAAATATCCTGATTATTCAGAGTAATTATGCAAATTAGTTGTTTGACAGATTGTGCCTGTGATCTACGTTGCTTAAATTGTACAGCATGTATGTAGTGGGTTAACTGTTTTAGGGGCTGCCGGTGCACGTCTCAACATGCTGAGAACACCAGTAATTACAGTCCCTTGTGCTTCGTTCTCTTAAATCATAGTTGAGCAGAATGCTGTTCAGTCAGGTCTGATGGGGACAAGTCATGATGATGAAGACAAGATTCAAGAATTACAAAACAGTATTTAGAGGAGGCAGCCTAGAGAAGAGAAAACCCTGGAGTAAAAGAGAAAATGTATGTGAAAGAGAAATAATTGGGAATCAGATGAGAGACCTGGGAGCAACTGGGTGTTCAGAACCAAAAAAGAGAATTAAGCACTGAGGACCAAATTTTGCATTAAGTTACACCTTCAGTTAAGGTTTATATCAGTGCAGCTGAGAGATTTCTTTTTTCAAAATGATAAGGATCTGGTAACAAGAAAGAGTCAAGGAGGATTCTTGTAGAAGAATTTTGGATTAAGCATCAATAAAGGAAAGGACAATTTTATAGTGAACACCCTGTACCCAGCCTCATGCAGCTGAATAAACCTTCAAAATACTGCAAAGCACACTAATAAAAGTATGAATACTGAATATGTGAGTGTGCATATGGATAGGTATACGTTAGTGGTGTTTTGGGTTGCTGTATTTTTAAGAGGATGAATGATGGCACATTCAGAAGCCACTTGAAAAAGTTAAATATCATAAATTATAATGTCTAAAGAGGAGGTGGCACTTTTGACTATGAGACCCATAAACTGCTATAAAACCAGTTGAGGAACATGATGCCTGAATGGGCACAAAACCAGCTGGATGAGACACAGCATTATGAAAAAAAATGACCAAGCTGTAAGAAGTGAGTTCCAAAGGAGATGAAAGGAGACGATGCTCCTCATTAAGCTAATAAGAACAACAACAAAAAAAGTCTGTCTGTCTGGAAGAAATGCGGATTTCAGCTGGAGCAACCCATAAATTAGGTTTTGTAATTCTTTTTGTGACTTTAATCCACATTGTTCCCTCCAGTGCAGAAATAAATAGCATCTAGTAAGACCATCTTGCAAACATCAGTACTACCTGGCTCCAAGTTAAAATGATTCACTCACGGAAAATTATTTAAATTAATGTTTTTGGTATAGAGATTTTGTGTCACCAGCAGTCTGAGTGACTGAGAGCTTTGTGCACACTGTGGGGCAGCGATGTCGTGTCCTCTGGCCCAAAGTGCTGGTTCCAATGCAGACAGCCTAGTCATGCCCTGAACACCGGAAGGTGGCTCTCCACAATATGCCCTGGTCCCTGGCTGCCACAGCAGTGACCACGCACTCCAGCATACTTCCAAGAGATGGTACCAGCCAAAAAGGCTGAAGTGTAGACAAATAGGATCACAATGTGGGGCATGCTGTGCATAACAGCTACTCCTCAGTGGAATGAGCTGAAGGGTTCACTGAAAAGCAGACACAGCAGCACACATTTCAAAACCCTGTACAGATCTCCTGTTCTTCTCTTGTGTTTGCCATCCCCTGGGTTTCTCACTTGTCCTGAAAGCCTGGCTAGCTAAACAGCTATGTTTCTATTAAGTCTGGTTAATATTCACGTTTTATGTGGTGTGTAAAGTTTACAATAATTTTTCTGCAAGCTTCAAATCTGCAGTGCAAGTAGTATTGTGAGAAACTTTCACCTGCCACAATTTAATTGAGGTGTATAACAATGGTATGTATTTGATTCTCCACAGACCCTAAGTATCCAAACTAGCCATGCTGCACAAGCATTGTTTCACTTTAAAAATTAATTAAGTTTTTCACCTCATGTTACTTCATTATTCAGATGTTTAGCCAAATGTCACAAAATTAACTCATTTGCCCTCCTCACAGCAAAAGGGAGGGGAAAGGTCATTAGCAGCAGTCCTGGTGTAGTGAGCAGTGGTCTTCTCTGGAAGAGATGCTGTGACAGGTAGTAATTTTGATCTATGGCAGATCATTACATTTACACACTGAATACTTACTACTGTGTGATTGTTGCGATTATTATTGTAATATTTCTTATGAACAGGAGTAACACTATAGGATTGAGGGGACAAAAGAGGTTAGAAAAGAAAACAGTGAGGCAGGAAATGGCCTTACCAAAGAGCTGCCTGTTTATGATTTTCAGTAAGCAACAACACACACACAAAAAAAATAAGGGAAATTTATGCATTTGTATTGTAAATATTTCTAGTTAATTATATCTAAATATACATGGTTGCATCAGAAAAGGAATAAAGGTGCTTGTTTGTATATATCTGGTCTGATCAGAGGGAGATGATAGTATTCCAATACCAAGAAAACTCATGTTAAAAAGTGGACTGATGATCGCAGAGTAAGTTGCCACTTGAGAATATATACAATGCAGACAGACAGTAACAGCTGGGAAAGCGAACTAATTACAGAATCACAGAATCACAGAATTGCCTAGGTTGGAAGGGACCTTTAAGATCATCTAGTCCAACCATAAAAAAAAAAAACCAAAAACACCAAAAACCACCACACAACCACACACCACACCCACACACCACCAACCAACACTAAACCATATCCCCAAGCACTGTGTCAACTCGTCTTTTGAATATCTCCAGGGATGGTGCCTCAACCACTTCCCTGGGAAGCCCATTACAATGTTTGACAACCCTTTCCGTAAAGAAGTTTTTCCTAACATGCAACCTGAACCTCCCCTGGTGCAATTTGAAGCCATTTCCCCTTGTCCTATCGCCTGTAACTTGGGAAAAGAGACCTACCCCCGCCTCTCTACAGCCTCCTTTCAGATGTTGAGAGTGATAAGGTCTCCTCTCAGCCTCCTCTTCTCTAGACTGAACAACCCCAGCTCCCTCAGCCTCTCCTCATAAGACTTATTCTCCAGACCCCT
>JAOXNO010000004.1:20537279-20555712 GCA_028565335.1 Limnodromus scolopaceus
TTCTAGCCATTCTCTGCCCAACCTGTATTTGTGCCTGGGATTGCCACATCCCAGGTGCAGGACCCTGCACTTGGCTTCCTTAAACTTCATTAATTCATTATTTGAATTAATACTTAGTCCCTTTTTAAATCTTAGTGAACTGTCAACCTCAAAATAATACCTGATTCGTAAGCCATTTTTGAAAAGTGCTTTCTTGAAAGGTATATCTTTATATATATCTATGTCCTTTATATACATACATATATATTCACTAGTTGACTATTTTTTAAAATCATAAAGAAGGAAAATATTTTTTAATATATCTCTACATTACAAATTTTGACAGAAAACCTACAAAAATGAAGCAGGTGTTTGATTACCAAACTAATTGCTTCATTTTAAATGATCACTCTTGAAGACATCAGCCTTCACTTGTTCCCTGGTTTCTTCTTCCACAAAATAAAGAAATTTCCTGCTCTAGTTTATGTTGCCAAGAGTTTGAGTTGTTCATAAAGATGGTGCTGGATGAGTAAAGTTATCTAATTTTTTTACTGCACGCATAGGACAGAGCAATCTTTTTCAAGTATATTTTTATTGTAATTGTTGAGTAAATCCTTTCAGTAAAAAACCATGATATTATTCTGCTTTACAGTGGCTACTGTGCTTTTATGGCTTTAATAGGACAATGTAATGGCACCATTAATATTGTTGTACACTATCGTATAAACCATTCCATCACCTTAAGATGCTCTTAGAACAACTGTTCAGTCCTATTTCCTGTTCTTAACCTCCATATCTTTGATTTGTACTGACCCTGTATCCTATCAAAGTGATAACACTGGAGACATATTCCACCAAGAGTTGCTATAATATCTATCTCAGCTGAAGCCTATGTATTACTTATGCAGTTTTCAAAATGTATATATAGGTATATATGATATATACATATGTGTATAACTACATACACCTCGGCAGTGATGAATTTCAGTTCTTATTCTCATGCATGGGACATACATGTATAACATAATGACAGCAAACTAGGGAAATATTATATAGCTAATTAGGGACAGTACTATATATCCTACAACTCATAATACATTTCCTTTGTAAGAATGCCACAATGCTAAGCATCACATTCATCAATAAGCATTTGCACTAATACTTTAAAAGTCCAATCTGGTGGCAGAACAGGATGGTGTTATTCAGGTTTCAAATTCTTGACTAGTGAATCACCTCCTACTAATTTGTATATGAAAAGGTAGAAATGGTGCTTTCATTTAGGGCCTTGTTAGAGCAAGAGTCTTGTATATTTCTTCCGTCATTTCTTTCAGAAAACCAGCCAACTGATTTTCTTTCCAATTAAAAATGAATACTGTTACTGGCCAAGATTCCAAATCAGGAAACTATTGACATGAGTTTTCCTGCTAACACAGAGTTGAGTAATGTCCATCATCTGATGAGGCTAGAATGCATTATGAACTTTATTTTATGTAGCTTTTGAGAAGAGTTCCCATTCAAGCACTACATTCTGTGATACAAATACAAGTGAAACTCTGAAGCGTACGTCTTCATTCTAGGGCATTACAGTGTTGGAGGTGGAATTGCTGCTGTTAGAACATGAATATTAAATTTACAGATTGCAAATCAAGGAGGATGTCTGTATTCCAGGCAGCAGTGGAAGAAAGGTAGTGTAATGAGAGCTACACAATTAGAGAACCTTATGATTGGTGGATTCTCAACTCATAAAGATGATGTTGTCGTTGCTTTTAGGGGAAAAAGATTTCTCACATCTTAGTACGTAAAATTATAAATTGTCCATAAAAAGAGATTCAGTTTACAATTTTTTCTTAAAACGGTTACTATGAACTTTATAATGGTTCATTACTTCTGTGACCAGACCTCAACATTCAAAGGGATATTGTGGCATATATACGCTGTGGTTAATTTTTCTATTCAGAATAATTTCTCTAAGTGTAATAGCACAGAAGAGTTCTAACCTTTACAGATAAAATGAAGAATATAGTATTTAAGTAATTAAGTCTTTGAATAGGATTAATTTCCTTCCAACCATAAGCATCTGCAGAAGAGGAATATTTGTTTCTGTGTTGAGTCTATAAGTTCGATACAGGGTCTGGTTATCGGCCCCTGACGTACACACAGCTTAACTCGACAGTAGGCTTCAAAGTTAGCTGTGTGTCACCTTCACACTTCCAGTCCTTCTCCAGATATATGCTGGGCCAGATTCTTGGCATCAGACAGAGAAGTCTGAATGCTTCTCTAAATTACTCTGGCTACTAATTGTGCCAAACAGCCATTAAGGTATCCAGTACTCTCAGGGCAGAGTGCAGGTTTGGCCACATTTCCTATGCCAGTCCCAGGCAAGCAGGTGGTTGGAGAATTATGCTGGCATTTGCCTCTTTAGTAAGTCTATGTGCTCTGGGCGATGCTTCCACTGGTAAATGCAGGCATTAGTGACACTTGGCACTGACAGCAGAAGACAAAGGAGCCTGGAAAAGAGAGACATTTTGTGCCTAAAACACAAAATGATTAAGAATTATGTTACATACGCCATACACTGAGTGCTTTTCTCAGACAAAGAGATTATTAAAAGAGTATATTCTAGAAGTATTTTCCATTTCAGTTGAATTATTTAAAAATGCAGCTAAGACTTAATGACAGACTTTCATGTTTATAATTGTATTTCTTTCACCAAGGTCTGTAGTGAGGAGATAGCATGTGTGACCTAGCAGTGGATGCCTGACAGCTTCCACTGGCTATAGAAGTTTTTATTTGCTACAAGGGTCATGTAACTTTTAGTTCATTTTAGGTAGACTCTTTAACTGCATATGCATCAATGATCAGTTGCCATTGTTCTGGCATGAAAAAATAACGTCCCCAAGAGGAGCTCTTACAGGTGTATGAACTTGTTCTGCTTGAAGATAAGGCTGGTATTAGTGAATGTCAAAGAATGCCTTGATTTTGCAAAGACAAAACTGCAATTTTCATGCTAATGAACAAACTCCTGTTGTCATTAAATCCTTCAAAAAGTTATAAAAGAATGTATTCAGTTAGCAGGCAGATCAAATGTATCAAACAAGGCTGAGGTAACCCTAGCCTACAATTAAATGTCATTTCCTCTTGGGAACAATTCTTCAACATGAGAGCAGCAACAGTGCCAAGAACGTGTCAGCATTTGCAACTGCAATTGGAAAACAGCAGGTTATATTTCTGTGTCTTAATTTGTTGTCTTAAACATAACCCTAAGAACTTCAGGTCTAAAAAGGTGTCAAAGACATGAAGTTGGGTATGTTGGTGATCTGAGGCTGACATTCAAGAATTAGAAGCTGTTTCCTGACAGTGCATCCACAAAATCTGCTCATTCTCAGCTCACTGCTTCTTCTTTGCTTTTTATATCTTCACCAAAATATACACAGAATAAAATATGTAGATTTCTTTAATTGTTCAAGTTTCCAGAAAATTTAAATGACAGAAAATACATCTATTTAAAGTTCAATATCTGACAAATAAAAATCAAATGTCAGTCTTCCATTCTCAGATGCAGAATTCAGAAGTCAGAAGATATTGCTCCCTTGCAATTTGATTTCAAGAGAAGTCTAGATCAATGTTATTGATTTAACAAGAACCTTAATTATTCATTTTATATCTAGTTTATTACAAAAGTTTGCCACATGTTGACTAATTATTTTGCTAAGAAATTGTAACTGTCTAAATTAATAATGGAAACTGCAGAGTTTACCCTGAGGCTGCAAAAATTGGGAACAAGCAGGGAGAAAAAACTGGTTTAAGGAAGATAGAAACGTACATGTGATTAAAAGCTTCAACCTTGCACTAAAATAAAGCATAAAGCATAAAGAAAACTGCAGTTATTATTTCCCACTGGAGGATAATTAAATAGAAATAATAAAGACTGCATGATCTGTGAGGTTATACATCTCTTTGTCAGAAAGCTTATTCCTGAATGACAGCTGTCACATGCCTTGGCTTGATGTGACACAAGCTATTTGAAGCCCTAATTGTGCAGAGAAATGCACGATTCTCAGAAGGCGTGCCATTGCTGACTGTGAAAAGAGTCCTTTGGCTGTGGCTGGAGGATTGTGTGACCACAACACAACTGACTTCAGATGCGAGGGAGGGGAAAGAGTTAAATAAATACGGCCTTAACACAAAGGTCACAATCAGAACAAACCCACTTTTCATAAAGAGAAAATCTAAGAATGCGACTTTCAGCACCACTGGGGCAAAATCAGCAGAAGTCCAAAACACATCCTTTGAAAATTAGCTGAGAGTGGTGGCATGTCACATAATGATAATCAGTCAAAAAAATTCTATGACAGAAACCTTCATCAGTAAAATATGCCACTGGCACTTAAGAACGTAAAGAAGACTTTCTTTTAGATCTATGAGGCAAGGCCTCTTCCTTTCCTTTTTGAGCCAAAAAGTTGAATATAATTTAGAACATGTGCAAAAGCAACGGAAAAGTGATTACCTCTGAAGTATTAACGATCATTAAAATCGCACACCTTAGGTTTTCTTTTGAACAAGCCAGAAATTATTAGAGCACTTTTCTCTGAGAGAAAACCAAATTGCATATTTTTCTTAGAAGGAAACTAAATTGAGTAGTTTTAGTGTGAAAATTAGAAATGGGGGGAGAAACTGCTCAAGCCTGAAGCATAGGTGCAAATACTGCATTCTTCACATGATCTTCAGGGTCTGGGTGCACACAACAAGCAAATCTACAAATAAACAAACAACTGCTTCCACACACACACAAGTGAAAGACATTGGGAACTCTGTACGAGACCCAAATTCCTGCACATTATGAAGTATGTTTATTCGGGTGGAGAGAATGGTCCTTGAAAGCTTTGTAAAAAAGAACTTGGAAGCTGGGCTATACTATGTTTTGCTCTGAGTATAGAATAATTAATAACATAGGACAAATGTTCCTCTGATACTTTTTTTCTTTTTTAGCAAGGACTAGCATAAATGCCATCAAGGTGATACTGAGAAGTGATACTGTGATACTGTGAAGACTCACACAGAATGTAGAAAAATAATCTTTTGAAAAGTGTTAGCAACCTCTTTTTTTCCAATCCTGTGGTATTTCAGGGTGTCTAGAATGTAGTTAATATAGTATTCACTCTTTGGAATACTACAGGCATTTTTTCTGATGCATAAAAACAAGTAGATATTAATGCTTTTAAACCTTTGCCAAATAAAATGTCAGGTCAAACAAGAAAACTTTTCTCCTTCCAGAAGTTCTTGGAAATTCAAGGAATATAACTGCATGTATGTAAACATTTTTTGCCTACTGGTCTAATGCAAATGCCTTGGTTGTTGGACTTGAAGAAAGGATGCTGAAGTTCTTTTTTTTTTTTTAGAAATCTAACTTTTCCCAAGACTGTGCTCACATTATTCATTTATTTTTGTTTTACTAGGTTTTTGTTCATAAGAATAGAAACTTCACAGCTTGATAAATTACATGTCAGAACCTGTTCCTGTTTATTGTTTGGGGGCTTAAGGGATTATCCAAAAGGTTTTGGTTTTCTGTTCTCAGGTTTTTTATAGCCCCTTGAATTGTATAGGTAGACACACAAATGTACACAGAGTACTTTAGACAGTTGATGGCTGTATTTTTATTATTATTATTGCTAGTTGTAATACATTTAACCATTTCTCCTTGATTTTCTAAGGATGCTTTAGGCACATCTGTTTATCTTACCTTTTTCAAAAAGCACAATTTTACCTGCAGAAATAATTGTTCCTTTGTATTATAAATCACAGAGACGCAGGCCCCTAAAGCTCTACTGTGTGTGATTTAAAAACCGAAATAAGCTAAAAGGCTTAACAGAGGATGAATATAAAAACTGAAATTGCTTTGACAGTAAGGATGCAATAATTTATTTCTACTCACTATTCGAAGTTCATTGATTCTAAGTCCATTATATATTTCTGTAAATGAATGAAATGTTCAATTATGCTTAGATATTAATTGAATTATCTTTTAAAAATATTTTTGGTGACGTAGTGCCCAGAATATATTTTTATGGTATTTTACATTGTTCCAATTTTTTTTTTATTAAAATTAAATTTAAAAAAATCCAACCTGTGTCTGGAGGGGTTTTTGGTTTTGTTTTGGATTTGTGAATAAGTATAAGAACTGTATCTTTGCATCAGATGTAATTATTTAGATAGGTAATCAACATTATTTTAATAACTGTAAGTGAAGAAAATCAGAATATAACTGCATTATTAAGAAAGATATTTTAGCTACGTCGAAGTATGTTTAATGCCATTTGATAGCTTGATATTGAATTTTATTTCCGTTATAAAATGTAGCAGTATGCTTGTTAAGGCAATTGAAAAATACACAAGAGCTCTGACCATACAAACTTTGCCAATTCTGCGTAAAAAAATTGCATTGGTGGATCTTTAAGGCTCTTTCCATCCTCTTCATGTCTATTCGCAGGGTCTGTTGCAGGAAGATAAAATACAGTAGCTTATAGGTTCTACATCCATTAGTGGTGTGTTGCTCAATTGCTGCTTTGAGAAATCATTAGAATTTTGATGGGATTTGTTTACCACTCCGTCAGTGGTTCACAAAAGCAAGGCAGAGATCTCTTCAGGCAGTTGCGCCGCATAGAGTTTCAGTCAGAAGTCAATGCAGCTTTACATATTCTAGTGCAGACCTGAGCTCAAAATTCCACCCTAACTTTCAATCTGCAATTTGAAATGTTTGAGGACCTTCTGATTCATCTTTCCATCATACCAATTCTCAGATATGGCTTCAACATTTGGTTTAATTATACTGTAATTGAAATATGCTGCTGTGTAGTGAAATTATTATCCTTTGGCTCTCAGAGAGCTGCCTTAAGGCCTGTTCCTGAAGTTCTATGACAAAGAAAACTCTCAATAGCTCTGTTTAAATACATTAATTGCAATGAAATCTTTGCCAGGGGTAAGACTGGAGGCCCTTAAATAGAATAGCATTGATTGGGACTGATGAAACACAATTTCCCTGTTATGTCATGAGCTTTACAGAGTTTAGCAGAATAAACATTTTCCCTGTCATGAAATCATGTTTTTCTTGCAAGAAATATTATCTCTGGTTTGGCTACTGGTTCATCCCTGAGTGACAGAGTCACTGCTGAAACTAGCACCCCCTTATTTTAGCATAATGCTTCTCTATCATGCCTCTTTCTAACATCTGCCTAACTAACCTGTTATTTCCCTCCAAGATATATCGCTCTATATCCATGTTTTCAAATACAAATTTTTTACAGTTACATCATAATAAATCAGCTATACCGACACAGGACTTACAACAGCTAAACAGGAGTGATACAGCACAAATGTCTAACAGAGAAGTCAAAAAACAGAAAGAGGATAAAATACAACATGTAAGAACATAAGTAGTAATGAGTAAAATAATATGTTATTTAGAAACTGCTTAAATTATTCTGGAAATCTAACATTAGCGTGCAAAAACATAAAATCAAAACCTGGAAATTTAATTGGAAAAAGAGAATGAAAAAAAAGGGCTTGGGGCTGTGCCAGTCAATTTTCTACTATTATAAGAAAAAATTGAGAGCTGAGAAAAAAATTCCATCTAAAACTCCTGAGTTTAGAAAATGTTTTGCAAATAGAAGTTGATTTAAAAATGATTCAGCTATGAAAATAATTTTAAAATGCAAGAATTAACAAAGTATTTTTTATAGTTTCTACATGAGATATTTAATTTTTCAAATCCAAAACATTAATGAAAAAGTACTTTTATTATGTCTATTTTTATGTTTATTTTTAGATGAAATATTGTGTTAAAAGACTCATTTATTCAAGCAGTTTTAAAACTTGCTTCACTGAAAATGAAAATAGTATGTATTTTGGTTCAAGCCAAGCAACATTTTTTACAGCAAAGAAAATGGCATTTTTTCTACAGCACGTTAGTGAACCTCTGTGAAAGAAAAGTCTGATATTCCATAGACCTAAAGGATTATGTCACATGCAATAATTTCAGTGATTGAATGAGTAAGTAGAACAGCCGTTCCCATTCCTCAGCTCTTTTTCTGTTTGACCCTATGGGTAACGATGAATTTTATGTCTGGAATTTTGAGGAAATGACCTATAGCAAAGGGATTTAGAACAGAAAAACTAACCAACATCACCTTCCTAAACTGCAAGACTCATGAAGTCTTCTCTCTTTTTTCAAGCTTGCAAGAGTGAGACCTAAAAATACAGAGCTACTGAAACACAGATAAGAAAAGCTGTATCTACAGCCCTCTCTCCAGGTTTTAAGATCTGCATAAAAGCTGCTGCAGCTGCTGAAGCCACAGGCACAGCCATGCAATCCATGTGGGGGATCTTGCCTGTGTCTGGCCGTGGCCTTCAGATTATTTTTCTGTAATATTAATACAGGAGGAAACATGAAAGCAGCCAGGACTGTTAAATCTAAAATTTGTACTGCTACCAAAATACAGCAGCTGCAGCAGTATCTCTCAGCAATGCCTACGATGAGACACTCTGCCGTAGGCACGCTCAGGGAACAACCGGCTGGTGGCTGGGACTGGAGCCCAGGATGCCCCAGCATGGTGCTGTACATCCCATGAGAACTGCATCCCTCAGGAGTCCGGGAGCAAAGTGTTGGGGACAAGCCCCATAGCTGCAGAAACAGCAGCAGGTCTAGTAGAGCTGAAGAAAATGTAGCGGTGTGAGTCTGACATTACAGATTAGCTGAAAACTGTGTGAAAAAAATGATTCTGTCATATTTGCCAGGCCATCATTACAGACCATCTCCACTGTGCTGCATGCCTTAGGCAGTGGGGAGGGACCACATTCATACATATATCAACAGCGCACTGTTCCATTTTTACCTGAAAAGATTATGCTCATTTCAAATTATTGCATGCAGTGCCAGTCAATCAACATTTTTTCATTCTTCAGATCACACTGTGCTGGTTTCAAAGGGGGCTCAGGTCGTCTTTTATTGCAGTGGGAAGAAAGGGATAAAAGAGCTTAGTTTATTTCAGTTAATGAAAGCAAAACCCCATCTTTGTTTTTGATTTTTAAACTAGTTTTGCTGGTACGTAATTTATTTTTGGCTTTTAAATATTAAAACATAAGGGTTTGATGATTAAATACTACAATTAACCATAGCAACATTCTCTAAATTTAAAATATAATTATAAGGTAATGATCAAGGCAAGTGGGCATTTTTGCCTGATAAAAGTGGAAGAACTGCTGACCTGATATATGTCAACCTCCATTATCTTTGTTGGTAGCTAACCTCCAGGTATTGCATTAATCTGAAGCTATTATTACAATTGCTATATATATTTCAGTGCAGATGTCATTGTTATAGATGGCATTATAAATTCTTTATCTCTGTGAGAAACACATGGTCTTTGAAGATACTCTGATAATGTAATAATTTTGGGAGTATCCACAGAAAATTGCACTTATTTAAGTTTGCTTTAATCAATCTATTGTCAATTCTTAATGAAGAATTGTACTAATATAGCAGGCACTTGTGTTTGGTTGAGCTTTCTAAAAGAAACAAGTGCTTTCACAACTACGTCTGTTTGGTATCAGTGAGCATAGTGCAGATAAACATTGCACTAAAACACTTGAATCCTCATCATTGATTTTTTTCAATGGGAAATTGCAGGCTTGTCTGATCACATAGTTAGACCAAGTGATAATTTTTTTTTCCCTGAATCATGCAATAGTGATGCCTATTTCATCCACCACCCAGTTGCTTAGAATAACCATACTTGTGACTAATTCTGCTACCCTTGGTTCACATTAAGTACGGTTACTTATTTGCATGTCTACTTATTTTCAGGATCAGACACTTATTTTTAGTATTTTTAGAAATGTATTTTCATGTGTAGTGACTTGGTGCTTATAAGAATATATAAAAAATCCAACTGATTACTTTTAAAATACTGCTAAGTCTTTGAGTAATCTGTTACTATTGCGTGAATTCACTCTAGACACTTCGTTCAGTCTGTATTCATTGATAGAAGAATAGTTTGCTGCCCTTCAAAGACAGGTAAACAACAATTAAGATCACTACTAATTAAAGATAATTAACCTTTCCATTACCATTAGTCTTCCAAAAGAATCTGTTAAAATATGTAAGTATTTTGAAATTTTAGTGAGAAAATACTGAGAAAGCTGTTTGCATTTTTAATTTCAACTTGTTTAGTTCAATGCACTCCATTCTGGTGAGCTGCATATCTGTTTTTAATATGCGAAATCCATTTTAAGTATCCAAAATGGAAATATCTTTCAGAAAAGGCCTTGAAAAGGCATGTAAATTTTAGAGGGCTCAATTTGGGCAGTTATTAACTTGTGAAAGCACTCTCCTGAAATCACATGGGCCGTTCAGCATTTGAGCCTTTGACTCCATCCCATTGTCACTTGAAGGTGTCTTTGACTGGTGGGCAGGTGGTTTGCTGCTAGTCTTTCACCTCGTGTTTTGAATAACAAAGAAGTCCTCCAGACTATTTAATGGAATCTGCTAGATGTCAGAATCCCATATCTTCTGGTCATGGGCATCTGCATGATTCACAAGACTGAATGATAGCTGTGAAGAGAAATACACTCAGTAACAGAAGGACCCCTCACAAAAGATCCCTTTATGGCTTTGTCAGATCCGAAAGAATTCTTTTGTTCTTCCTTCATCCTGACCTGGCCCTGATGTTTAGTAATCTGCACCTTGAGGATACACAATACAACTAATCTTGTGATTAGCAGCCAAGTAAAACTGAAATATAAGTTAAAAGAGTAAGAAGTGATGCAAAATAAAGCAGATTATAGGTATAGGTGCATACTTCTAAGTAGGCTGAAACACTGGGAGCAGTAAGAAGACAAGGAAGAGTGTAAGAAATAATTCTAGATGTGTGACATGATGTAGATAGAAAATGATCAATAAATTTCAGGCAGTAGGACAACTGAGGAAAACATTTTGTAAATATGATAATAATAGTAGCTTTAGACGAGGGCACCACTGAATTTATCTCAGGCTTAAGAGGCAAAGCCCAGATGTTATAACTTACCATTGTAACACTGATATCAATGGAACTATGACAATTTATGCAAGCTGAAGATCTGCCCCTCAGGAGCTCAAATGTAGTTTCTGTGCACTGCTGAGCCAGTACACTGGCAAAGTGTTCTTGGCTCTCATTGCCACAGTATCTATGCTCACCACCTAGCTTACCAAGTAAATAAACAAACAGTGCTCTTCAAAAGAGAGTCCACAATTGAAGAGCTTTAAAAAGAAAAAAAGCAAACACATGAAAATCAATGAAATTAATAAAAGGAATCTGCTTAGGGCAAAAACATGTTGAAATTGGAGGATTTATTTTTTTAAAAAGAGCAAAAAGATAATATCCACAGAACATTGTGGATATGTTATCATCATGAAAAATATTGATTTTTGTCCCTGATTAGATAAGCTAAACAGTTGGTGGGTTACAAAAAATATGCAAGAAAAAAATACATAGTTCCCTCTTCTCATTTGATAGAAGGCATGAGCTGAGAAAGCTCAGAACTTGACTGCCTCTTCTGTGATTCTGAAATGTGTCAAGTAATGCTTGAAACGGATCAAGAGTATTCCCTTTAGCTCTGTGCAAAAATTGCCCTGTTCTCAGTTGCATCATTTAATGTACTGCATTGACAGAGGCTTGTCTTAAAATATCATTAGATAATGTGGCAGTGAATTGCAGCATTTGTGAATAGAATATTGTATTTTTTTAAGAAAAAACAATTATTAATATAGCTGTGATCCAAGAGCTGCAATATGTCCTTCTTTAAGCATTGATTTAATCATGGATTCAGTATTAAAAGAAAATTTATAAGTAAGTTTTCCTATCTTGCCATGTGTTGTACACTACATTTCTTTAAAAACACTTATCTGCTGCAGGTATGTATGTTTTATCAGATACTGGATCATTGCATATGGGCCTGACCTACACTACTACTGTGTCTTTCTGTCCATAACAATAAAAATATTTTCTTCCTAAGAAAGTAAGTTGACTGAAATGAGTGTCAGATTTTTTTGTTCCCTTTTTTTTCTTCACACATGAATCCTCCTTTTAAATTCATGGGTTGAATATTTCTGAAATTAAATCTGAATTTTTGAGTTTTCAAAATTATATATATATATATAAAATAAAATTATATTAGTCTCAAGACCAACAATAACTAGGTCTCACTGAGCTGGGACAGGAATGAAAAATAGCACCCAGGCCCCGCCACATACTTTGAAACAGAATGGTTTGGACTTTGTTTCTTCAAATTCTGAAAGTAAAATCATAAGCCCCACTCACATATGACTTAAGCAATAATACTGAATTATTCCTATTGAGGCTTCTTGTATGTAAAGGTAGTGATAAAACATGTCTTCAACATTATAACTGTATTAGAATTTTTCTCTCTCTACCTTCTCATTCTCTACCCTCTGTATATCTCTACTGACGGTCTTACATCAACAAGCTTCAGGAAACTCTAATCAGTGGAGCTCAGTTTTCACAGCTATTGAGACAGTGTTGCTGTAGCATTAGAACCTGGGGAGACATAATCTGAACGCTGGGCTCTGTAGTGGTATCAAGGTCCGAGAAAAAACACCTTAAATGTGAAAACGTACAGAGCAAGGCTGCTAGGATGATCAAGGGACTGGGGAGGCTCTTTTACAAGAAGGTATTTAAAGAGTCTGAATTGTTTAGTTGAGCAAAACAACTGAAGTCTGTGTGGCGGTGTGCACATATGATTGCTGTCTGAAAAACACATTGCAGGAGTAAATACTGAGCAGTGATATTGTAAGCTAAAGGACAATGCTGTCACGAGGAAAAAATGATGATGACTGTAAATGTATTTATCTGGAAATAAGACAGTTCTAAACTATTAGAATAATGTGTTTCTGGAACTGCTTTCCAAAAGTAGCATAGAAGCTAGAACTTAGAAATGAGTTGTCTTAATAGTTACGGAGTTATTTATTCTTTCGGTATTCGCAAATATCATTATTAGTTCTTGCAGTTACATGTGTGCTTTGAATGCAGAATCTACACTCATCACAGAAATGACATAGAAATGAAAAGAAGATATTTGTCTTGTCTAGGAACCCTAGATATACACAGGGCTCTGAAAACTCAGAACGAAAATATGGTCCATACACAGATATACTCTGAATCTTCTTGCCTGTCTGTATTACAGCACTTTCTGATAGACTTGATAGCTTCTTTCCACATTTGTAGCTGATTGAAGATTACTTCAGAAAGTTGTTCAATTCATCATTCCAAGCCCCAGTGTTCCCCAACTTGCTTGCTTACTTCATATTTTCATATCTTTAGACAAAAGTGTATGCAAGTTATAAAATAGCATTATGTATTTTAAAAGAAGGCTCAACAGAACAGCTCAGGATGAGGGCAGTGATGTAAATTAATTACTATGATTAGTAGTATTGAATTACTACATCTGATTTTGAATGATCTTTTATTTCCATCATTAGCTCTAAATAGCTTTCAGAAACTATCAAAAAATATATATATTCTTACATCAGCTCTTCAGAACAGAAATGTGTCTGCACCTGGACTTTTCTTCTATTGAATTTCTATTGATGAAAAAAAAAAAGATTGGGACTTAGCTCTCAGCTGCAGCTGGCAGAGGAAATCCACTAGAAATCAGTATTTAAAACTTTCCTTTTTAATTTGCTATTGCAAGTACCCAACCATCACCAATGTTGCTTTTCCATTCCTTAGAGCCCAGTCTATATGTAAATACACTCCACTTTCTCTCCTAAAGCAACCTTCACATTTACGGAGTTGGAGCTTCACAGACTAAAAGAAATCTTTTGCAATTGATTAGCAAATATGCCCCTTCAGGAATACAAGGGTGCATTTTAATTGTATGCACATCTTTAGATAGCGATCATCAGTCTCTGTTATGTGAAAATCTCAGATTTATAAAGGAACAGGAAATAGTTGCAGGTGAGCTGTAAGTTTAAAAATGTGATTCCAACAGAGTCTGTCCTTTGGGAAGGCAGGTATGTGCTAGCTATGGCCTTTAAATCCTGACTAGACAAAGAATTTAAATCATTACACTTATTTAATCCTAACCCCATTTAGCAAAGCTTTTAAGCACATGCTTTGCTCAAGAAAGGCCTGGGCTTTGATATAAATTCATCAGAAAGCATATTACAAATGAAAACACATTAAAATATAAAAACTTGAAAGAATTAGAGCATTGCATTTGAAAGACATCCATTCAGATAGGATTAATGGAAGAAATACAAACTTTATGAATTTTGCAAAGGTTTTCAAAGATATAATCTCTGCAGTTTTAAAAAGTTCCATAATTCTGGGTCTATGTTCTCTTATCCCTAGCTGTAAATAAACTTTAATAAAAAAGTAAGTGTCAATAATCTGAAAGCCATTTTTAACCTGTCTCCTGCACTACCCTGACGTCTACAGTAATGATCTTCCTCAGATGGAACACAGCTGATCAGGGTCATTCACTGATAAACGTATTTCAGAGGATTTTTCCCCTCTATCTCAGTTTGAAATTCTTATCCTATAATGGTGTGTCCTTGGAGAAAATGCTTTTGACTCCCAACTTCTTATTTTTTTGTGCCTAGTCTTACAGTTTTACTGGTAACTTTCAATTTCAAACATATATTACTAACTTCTTTCATTTACATACCTACAGTTGTATACGCATTGGTGTTCATCAAGCATTTTAAAGGGTTTTGAAAAAGAGTTTCAAAAGTTGCTTTTGAAAGCTTCGAAGTTGCTTTTTTTCCAGTTTAGTTTTAGTGATAGGAATCAAGTTCTACCAGAGTTGCCACCGTTTCCCAAAGAAATGAGGCAGACGTGTGTAAGATCTGAAAGGTTTTGTCTGCATCCCTATCCACTTCCAGCCCATGTTCACCCAGGCATCGGTCTGCCATTGTGCAGTCTCTGTTACTAGCTCTTCACTCAACTCTGGCAAAATGCATTGCATATAGTCACTGCCATTTCAAGAATATCACTTTATAAGTTGGAATAGATAGCTTTTCCTGTTTCACTTGCTTTATATGCTTGGTATTAATGCATTACTTTTTTTTCTGTTTCTTTAAAAAGCTCTAGTCTTTCAGTTGGAATAAAGTTCTCTCAAACAAAGCAGCCGTTGTTTTTTTCATAGCAAGGGCTTTGATTTTGCAAAGTTGCAGTGATCCTCTAGAAAGACATGGCCAACCTTTTCTAAAGTATTGTGATGGAGCAAGAGAAGCTCTGAATGTTGCTGTTTCCCATAAGACTATCAATAAGACAGGAGATGTCACAGACGACATCTTGGATTTCCTACAACTGCATTTTGAAGCTTTTAAAGTTTCATTTTCTCTTTAAAATGCTTCTTTGAACATTACCTATGCCCAGAGGAACAGTTTAAAAATGAAAAACAGGCTTTTAGAGCTTCAATTGCAGCCACGGGGGACTCTATATTCTTCCACTGTTGCTTTGCTCTAGTATTATGCTTCTATTAGCTCAAAATATAAAGACCTGATAATGCAGGCCCCTTTGGAACGCCTAAGATTAAAAACGGGAGTTCCAGCTTGGAGGACCTGCAGTACGATTTATTTGCCTTCACATTAGATCAGCTGTACATAATTTCTCTTTTCTTGAAGGAAAAAATAGTCCTAATCAAAACTATTAATATTGGTTTTATTAAATTCAGACAATAAGAAACAGTCCAATGAAGTTTTTAACCATTTGCTTGTAATCAGGGATGCATGTTATTGTTACCAACTATCCTTAGTTGAATCTTATCCCTTTTTCATTTCTGTCTCTTTTGAGTTTTACAAGAGATGAAAGAGGCCCTCAGCAACTATTTCCAGATCAGTCCCTTGTCAAATAATTCAGGTTACATAGACTTTATCACTGCATGTGCAATCTGCTAGAAAGAAATATCCTAACAAGAAATCCAGTCTATTAAATAACTTTTCTGTATAACTCAAACACACTGAGTTATTACAATAGCACTTCTCATGTTTGTATGGTGTGCCGGATAATTACCATAATATGTTAATGGCTTAGTGTTTAAATGCATTACTATGCATGGGTAATATATGTACAAAAGATTGTGAAAGGTGAAAGGTGTTTAGGTGATGAATTCACAGTCCTTATTACAGACAGAAGATGGCCAGTAAAAAGACAGTACATCAATAAGAATTCTAGCATATCAATCTATATATTGAATTCTATATTTTCTGAGAAATTTTATAAACTTATTTCAAGAGATGGAGATAACAAGCATCCAAAATATTCTGGGCCTTCAGTACAAATATCAAATGCTCAACAGAATTTTGTAGAAAATTATATTTAGGTTTTCATAATAGGTCTGTCACTCTCTGTTCTCCAACAGAAATATTTTCACTGCTTGTGTTATATTTTTCTGGGCTGGATGTTTCATTCATCAGCCAAAGTATTTTCTGCTTTTCAAGGTCTCGAGGGGGAAAAAAAAAGCTAATTTAGGATACCCCTAAAGCTTAAGTATTTGTTGGTAGAAATATAGGCTTGTCATTGTGGATGCATAATAACCTTGCTGGTAATTATAGCTGACTACACCAGTGGCTCAGAGTTAGGGAGAATATCTGTAGTGTTAGTTTCTAGAAAGTGTCTGACCTCAGATCTACCCATTTGATAAATTATTTTTCTTTATATTAAAAAATAGAGGAGACAGCTCCAATTCAGACTTGCTCAAAAGCTTTCTTTGCCTTTATCTTTGTCCTGAGACAGCCCACAGGGGAGCACTTTGAAAAAGTGAGAGCTCAATTGGAACATGTGTATCATATACATTATGATGCTAAAGAAGGACTTAGGGATGACAGATTCATTTTCTGTAAAGCCAGAAGGAACCCCTTAAATCACCTAATTTGACCTCTTATTTAAAGGAAACCATAGGATTTCCCTGAATTCATTCGCATTTGAATAACAGGACATCCTTAGAAAAAAATCTAATCTTTATTTAAAGATTTCCATTAATGGGGTTCTCCACCACAACTTTTGTTCTAGTAGTTAATTATCTGTGCTGTTAAAAATCTGCATGTTGTATCTAGACTGAATATCTAGCTCCAGCTTCCAGAAGCCGGACCTTTCCTCATATTCAAAATCTGGATCTTCCCTCAGATCGAGCATTTTCAATTGTCAACATTTGGTTTCTTGTGTAAGTATTTCTATATTAGGGTAATTCTAAGATACAGGGCCTTATAGAGTCAGTTCTTTGAGAAACTTTAATGTTTGTTTCCCAGTCCTGAAATAATTTCATAGCATAATCTAAAATCTAAGTTGTAAATGACCTATGGGAGTTATTTGGCCTGATCTCCCAGCTCAAAGTAGAGGCAACCTATATCAGGATCTGCAGGGATGGAGATTCCACAACTAATCTGAACACTTATTTCAGGTTTTGACAGCCTCCTCCTGAATTTTTTTCCTAATATCTTCTCAAAATTTACCATGTTGTAATTTGTGTCCATCCTTCTCATCCTATCATTGTGCACTTCTGAGATGAATCTGGCTTCATCTTCTCTACGGCCTCCTGCTATGTAGCCAAAGACAGTAGTAAGATCCTCCCTTTACCATCCCAGTTGGACTATGGTCTCTCAAGCTCTCCTCCACTTAACATGTGCTCCAGTATCTTAACCACCTTTGTGGCACTGTGCCAGAGCTCAAATTTGGACATGATACTTTAGATGCAGTCTTACAAGTGCTGAGAAGGAGGATATGTTCACTTCCCTCTACCTGCTGGCAATTCTTTGGCTAAAACATGACAATACATGGTTGGATTTCTTTGCCACAAGGACACACTACAGATTCATGTACATCTTGTTTACTGGGATCTTCCATCCCTCCAAAGCCACTTTCTACCCATTTGGCACCCGGCCTGTACTGTTGCATGGCTTATTTGATTCCTGGTGCAAGACTTTGCATCTACCTTTATAAGGCTTGTGTCAGCCCATTTCTTCAGTCTCTTTTTAGCAGCCCTGCCCTCCAGTGTACTGTCAGCTCTTCACAGTTTGGTAAGTCTGTGTACTTGCTGAGGGTGCATTTTGTCTCATCTTCAAAAAGACATTAAACAGTATATACCTCATCTATTTACTGCAGTAAAACAGCATTTACATGTATTTTCTCTGCACTACTTGCAAACTACATCATCCTTCTTTAACTAAGGATGCTGACAATAAAAATATTGTTTCTGAACTCATAAGGCTAGTGCAAAATACCTCCTGATGCTGACCCAAGGATCTCCTTTACATATCTACTGCATTTGCCTTTTGCTATGTGAAATCAAGTACAGCTGCTTATCTCTCATAATCATGGAATCATAGAATCACAGAATCATAGAATGGTTTGGGTTGGAAGGGACCTTAAAGATCATCGAGTTCCAACCCCCCTGCCATGGG
>JAOXNO010000004.1:20562862-20616966 GCA_028565335.1 Limnodromus scolopaceus
GAGAGAGTGGTCAGGCACTGGAACAGCCTGCCCAGGGAGGTGGTGGAGTCACCATCCCTGGAGGTATTTAAGAAACGCGTAGACGTGGCACTTCAGGGCATGCTCTAGTGCCCGAGATTGTTAGTTTTTGTCTGTCTGTGGGTGGGTGGGTGTTGGTTTGGGGTTTTGTTTGTTTGGTCGGTTGGTTGGTTGGGTTTTTTTATGGTTGAACTCAATGATCTCAAAGGTGCCTTCCAACCATGAATATTCTGTGATTCTGTGATTTACAAGAATCATGAAACAGGGCTACTTGCCTCAAAAACAGTTGAAATGGACAGATGCTGAAAACATTCTAAGATGTGATATTATTAATCTGGCCAACTACAAAAGTACTGGAGAAGGGAAAAATATTTACTGCTGCACTTTAATTTCCTCCCTTTATGTTTCTGGCATTTTCTTTTTTCCCTTCTCTCGCAGAAGTACTGAGTGTTGATGACAAGATTAATGAGATGAATTTGTCATTCACAGGTAATTAAAGTGGGTTGCAATTACCACACCAACATTACTGGAAGTAGTTTAAAGACTTAGAACTCATTTGGAACAGGATTTCCTTTTTGTACCTAAACCAACATGGAGGTACTGAATATATTAATTTGTATATGTCTCTTATAAGAAGACCTTCTTAGAGAATGTATCTAGTGGGAGATGTCCCTGCCAATGGCAGGGGGTTTGGAACTCAATAATCTTTAAGGTCCCTTCCAACCTGAACCATTCTATGATTCTATGATTCTGTAATTCTATTACAGTCATTGCAAATGTTAATTCTAAATTAAATTCAAGTAATTTCTTGAATGACTGCATTCTATAGGGGCTGTGCAGGGGCTAAAATTTCACCTTTGTCTTTCCCTACAGCCACACAATCAAACACTTATGAGAATGTATGAAGTATGATAATGTTTAGATTTAGTATTCTTTGGAAGTTTTTTCAAAGAATATTTTTTTACTTCATAATGTCATCTGTGAGTAAACACTGTCCCAATAGAACTACACATTTAAATCACATTGTAAGTATTATATTAATTAATTGTTTTCACTATTGCATTTCATAGAATCATAGAATTCTCTAGGTTGGAAGGGACCTTTAAGATTATTTAGTCCAACCATCAACCTAACTCTGACAAAACCAAAAAAACTCATCACTAAACCATGTCATTAAGCAGTATATCAACCTGTCTTTTGAATACCTCCAGGGATGGTGCCTCAACCACTTCCCTGGACAGCCCATTCCAATGCTTAATAACCCTTTCAGTGTAAACATTTTTCCTAATACCCAATATGAACCTCCCCTGTCACAACTTGAGGTCATTTCTTCTTGTCCTATCACCTGTGACTTGGGAGAAGAGACCAACCCCTGCCTCTCTACAACCTCCTTTCAGGTAGTTGTAGAGAGCGAACTTTCATTTGTAGACAGTGCATTTGTTACGCTTACTCCTTTAATAGACTGAGGTAAGGCTGATTCTTCAAGCAAAGCACCAGTTTTAACTACAGTCCAGCACCAGAGCTTTTTCAGCAAATAACAAATAACTTTTTTATCATGCTCACAGTCACAAAAATAGCATGGAATAAAAAAAGGTATTAAAACCTTTTCCCCATCCTTAGAAGGCTATGTAAGTCACCTATAGGCTAAGTTTCACAACATATTTTTTATCCTTAGCAGACAAGGAGTAAGATAATTGGTTTGTCTGACTGTGTTTCAGTTTCAAAAGCATCAAAACAATATATGTAATAGAATCTGAGGGGAAAAAAATCACATTGTAAAATGATAGATGATAATATGCCCACCAGGTAAACTTTTTATATGACAGGGTTAGAGATCAAGGTTACAGCTAATAATGTATTGCAGAAGACTGTAATTGTCTGGAATATTTTCTGATTATGTTCTGATTTCTAAGATAGTATTTTGATGTACTGCAGCTCATCTTAGGCTCTACTAGGTATTAATAGAAACATGTCCTTTAGTATAAGTAATCTGTTCCACATAGGGAGAATATATTGTTCAAAATAAGAAGACATGTTTCATTTTATAATTGCTCAAAAACTCTTGAGAAATAGCTGTTCATTCTGAAAGGTACTGTAGTGAATAAATTGCCTCTTCTGCTTCAAAAATCTACTATGTCTTATCTTTTTGATTCAAGGTTTTCCTCAAAAAGCAAATTGAGAGACTAGGAAAGAAGAAAAATCTGTTCCTATCTTTTATGTAGTAAGCAAAATATTAAAAGAAATTACATCAAAGATCTAATACTGTGGATTTTGTTTTGGTTTATTTTGGCAGTGAACCTATTAATGCCTATTCTTTTAGACTCACACTTTTTTTACTTTTTTTTAAATTTTTTTTCTGGAGTTGAATAAAAATACATTCCCTCTGAACTAAATCCTAGCAAATCTAATCAAAGGCAGCCACTTCACTAAAGGGAAGCAGGGGGTGGGGAGGAACTAAATTACAACTTTCTAAGAGATCCTAAAAAGCAAAATGAAAAAAAGCCATAGTCAATATAATAAATCATAACATCATAGAGAGCTTATTGGGAGGGAGTTAAGGAGTGTTGATTAAGGAGGTGTTGGTGTTAAGGTTGTAATCAGGCAGCCATTTCAAGCCTTACTTTCACAGCCTGCTAACATGCTGGAATAACATTTATTTTGTGAACAGTTCTGTGACTGATGTCAGAGAGATGAAAAAGATTTTTTTCCCCTCTTATTTCAGTCGTAGAACAAACCCATGTAGAATAAATGCTTTATGAGTTATAAAATCAGATGAGGTTTATGATTTTTCTCCCTGCTTCTCCAGGATGAAAGCTACCTTTTCCAAATATGCAAATTAACATCTGTATAATCAGAACCTGGAAAAAGTAAAATGGACTCTTTACATGCTCATATCAATAGCTATGTTTGTACATATGCATGTGAATATGAGAGACTAATACACTGCTGGATGGGAAATCTGCAACTGACGGCCTTATTCTTCCCTCACATTGTATAAATTGAAAATAATTCTGCTGAATTCAATAGACCCAGGTTTACGTAAAAGTGGTATCTCAGGGAAAAGAATCAAAAGGTGCCGATACCTTAGACTGTTGCAAGCCTAGTATTTAAACTGCTGAAAGAAAAATCTGATTTTCTTACTACTTTGCATAGTTTAAATAGCGTGTATTAAAAAGCTGTAGGAAAACATCGAATGACACTGCTGCGTACACCTGTATAAGAACATCATGATGGAACAAAGTGTTATTGTTCCTTTAGCAAACTTGTGTGTATATGTGCAAATCCAAGTTCAATATATTTTAGTTCATTGCTTGAATGATGTATATGCCAGATATGCTCTGCAAATGGAGTTCATTCTAATCTCTATTTTTATTGGTGCTACTGAAAATATACTAGTAATAGCACCACTGCTGTTATCTTTAAAGTCTAAGGAAATACGAGACAAGGCTCAGAGGGGAAAGGTACTATCCTTCATTAGGTCAACTAATACAGCTATAAAAACAGGATAAACTTTTAGGCAGACAAATTGTATGTACATAAAGAACTTATGAAATGACCAAACATGATGATACAATATTGCTAATTTAAGCATCAGTTTACACTAAAATGCTATGTACCGAACTAAATACTGAATTGAAAGAGTTCTGACTCAACCTTCAGCCAAGCTGAATGATTTGAGAAGACGACATTTTCCTATATCTTGTCTTCAAACAAGTTTTGTTAGCAATGTCATTATGTATAAAAAAACCCAGAAATGGTGCATATTCCTGATTTAATTTTGCCATAAATAAAACACCCAGGAAAGCTGTAAAAGGGTATGAAGAAAGCTCTAACTGAGACAAATAGGACCAAACAAGAATGACCAGATGTAGGAAAGAGCCTGAGGGAATATCCAAAGGTTTCCTTGGGAATACCCATACTCTATGTTCTTTTTGTATAGCTCTGCTTTAGCATCTCTTATGGAAGATGAAAATGGAGAGATGAAGATGGAAAAATAGGAACAAGAAAATTCACTTTCTAGTCTAATCTTATTCAAGCTAAGCCTACTATAGATTTTTTTTTTCTTAATAAAATATGAGATCAAAAAGAATAAAGCTTCCATAGCGCGTATCCATTCCAAAGCAGGGAAAGAAATCTGAAAAAAACCATCATCAACAATGATCTAGAAAGAGGAAATGTAAGCAGACACCCAATGAGAAATAAGATATTCTTCACTGTGACTCAAAGCCACAGTGAATTAAGAAGCAAGTGTAGCAAATACGAAAGTTTTGATGGGGGGAAAAAAGCAGATTAGAAAAACAATCTAAAAAATACATTACTATACCTCCTAAGAATAAGTAAAAATCTGAGAGATGCGAGTCAGATATTTCAGATGGTATTTAACCAGATAAGCTAAAAGGAAACAGCCTCATTAGCACATTATATACATCAAAATAATAATAAAAAAAATGCTGAAGAATGGCCCAGGTGAGCAATAGTGAACCTTGGACATCTCCAGCTGTGATTGTGATACAGCCTAATAGAGATTTGACACCATGTACTAAAGGAAACAATTCACAGAATATTCAAAGGAGCTATACACTGACCCACACGGCAAACATTCTGGACGAATGGAAAACAGTACTTTTTTCTGTTCTTTTTTGTTTGTTTGTTTAGTACATGGATGGCAGCAGACTAAAAAGGCCTAAAAATATAAAGAGAAATTTGTGGTTGTTTCTGATAACACTTTTGAATTCATAGGTGCCCATAAATTGAGAGTATAAATCTAACACAATTTTTTTAAAACAAAACCCATCTTGGTATACTTCTACCCTTTCATTTTCCTTTAATATGAAAGAAACAAAGGTTTTTAGCCCAGAGCAATACCACTAAAGCTATGCAGCTTCTAGCTGAAGGTCCCTGATATCTGGCCTGTCTGAAATGGGAGTAAGTTGGGGTCTATTTTTGCCTTCTAATGTGAGCAGGGTATAGCTTATATTTGGGAGTGCTAGATAGTAGTGGCATACATTCTGTAAAGATGGAAATTTAAATGCCCCTTTGAAAACGTTTTAATTAAAACCAATAAGCACAATCATATATATGAAACTTAAAATACTAATTGTTACAAATTCAAGAAGATCAGATATATTAGAAAAAAATGGTATTATCTTCTCTTCTAAACCCTCCTACATTTATTTGAAAATTCAAGCAAAAGGCAATTTTAAAAGTAATTCCCAGGGAATGTAATTACTGCAATGCACAGAAAACACTTTCTGTTCAGAGATACCTTCCAACTTGGCTCAGACCACCTAGACAATTGAGACACTGTGATCACAAAAAAAACCCCATGCTTATGTTACCAGTGACTCCCCAAATCAAGGCCACTTCTTAGCAAATTACTTTCCACATCCTTTAAAATAAATTATAGCAATGTTTACCTAACATGCACTAACAATTCTTTACATCTTTATACACAGTCCATTAAGGAAGCAGTACCTTGGTCTCTTCAGCGGAAGTTCATGCCTATGTGGAAACCTACTTGATGACTTTAGAAAGCACGCTGTCTTTTATGTTCTTATTATGCAAAAGTGGAAGTAGCTCTCTGTTCATACAAACAAGAGTGCAGGTTGTACCACTGTGCTGTTGAATACATAGTTGTTTTACCTACAAATACTCAGGCTAGAACTTAGTTACACAGGATCTACGGTGAGGGGATAATTGAAATGTAAAGATTAATATGGTGATGAAATAATGTGTGCTAAATTTGGATTACGTGTTCACTGCCTTTTGCGCAGATGATGTTGAAACATACTGACAGTTCTGCAAGTGTGAAGACTACAGTAGAGCTGATCAGAGTAACGTAACTTCCATGTTCTACATTTACCGTAGAGAATAGAGACATAGAGCCTAGAATTTCTAGACTCCAGGACAGTGCCCTAGGGGCTTTAAAGTTGCTTTCTTTTGCTGTATTGTGCAGCAGAGAAATGCAGTGCTGTTAACGGCAATGACTTGGATGAAGGTCTATTAGTTATTACCTTCCTAAGTATTAAAAAGTGTGAGTCCATACTTAATGGAAGCTGGGTAATCAGTAATGAATTTAATAATATTTAATTTCTTTTAATCTTTTTCTTTGTTCAGTGTTCACATTTTCATCTTTTATTCCCCAGAATCATGAAGGTTAAATCTTTTTTCATAATATAATTGAGGACACTACAATCAAAGTGCTGATAATTGTATGTAATTACATGTTGGAGCCAAACTGCGAAGAGAAGGTTAAGCACTTCAAGAGGAGAAGAGGAATACAGGACTGACAATTTCTCTACAAGCACCCCGGAGAAGGGTCATCCACTCTTTGTACTGTTGGAGTGCCAGAAAATGCTCTTTTGATATGTTCCAAAACCAGAAGTGAACACCCTTCTGAAAGACTGAACAGAAAGACTCAAAATCATGGCCTTACCCTTTCATCCCACTGGTCTGTGAAGACAGAAACATTGAAGGGAATAGTAACACTGTCCATAAATCCTCTGGTGTGAGGCAGAGATTTTGTGCTACTGTTTAACCCACAGTACTTAATATGTGGACATGTGTTCTGCACTGCTCAATTACAGTAGCTCCACACATTTTCATGGTTTGATGCCTCAGAATAGAGTATCTTTTAAAGGACTTCCTGAGCATGGCTAATTCCTTGCTGAATCAGCTAGACTGGTGGAGACTCAATTTTTACAGCTGTCTCAGCCTTTCATTCTAGAAAAGCTTCAAAATACCTAGCAGTGAATCAAACTCAATGGTAACTTATTGGTAGGTTTTTGCTGAAATGATAGTGTCGCTACAGCTGTAATTCCCATTTCCATAGCAAAATTGTGTTTTACTTATCCAGCTATTTCAAATATGGTATTGGAGGGGATTCATTTTATCAATTTATATTTTCACCCATAAGGCCTTCTATTTTTTAAAACCTAGCATATTTTAAAAGACAATTACAATGTTAAAATGTATCATTTTCATTTCTCAGCAATGCCAAAACAAAAACTAATAATTTATTGGGAATAAAACTGTAATCCTATTTGGTATTTATTTCTTCCTTATTTTAGTCCTAAGCACAGCTTCAGGTTCTACATGTCAGTTTGAAAGTGCAGAGCCTTACAATTAAAAAAAAAATAAATCAGTGATTTACTGTGTAATGAGAAGTTCAGATCTGTATGTTCATATAACATGCTTTTCAGCAGAACAGCCAATTTCTGAGTTGCTCATGCTGTACATCTCTCATTCACAGAATCCCTTAATGAGAATCATTGCATAAGTAAGTAAATATAGTATTTATACCTTCGACCCTGAGAAACCAGAAGCAAAGCAAATACTCCTCTCTGAAAGACATGGAAAGATTCCATCCACATAAATTCTCAGCTGCATTTTTCAGGTAATTTTCTTAAAACTTAGCTAATCAGGACAATAAACCCGAACAATAATGGACTGCTGAAGATATTTGAAATCTGAACTTTGTAATCATGAATTTTTTTCATAAGCCTCTTGGAAGAGGTGGAAGAATTTCCTACTATAAAAGTGTAATAGAAATGTTCTGCTTTCCTCAAATCAGGACACTTTTGAATCACAATTTGAATCACACAATCATCTCCTAATTAATTTTTATGGAGTCATTGAAGGCGACGAATCTTAGTTGTGTCTTGGGAGAAAAAAAAAAGTGGTGAAATTGACTTGGCACAAGAAGAGTCCAGTACCAGTCTGAATAGGCCACCACTTCTAGGGTGCAGGAAGAAAAGGTTATCTTTAGGTACTTTGTTGTTATTTATCATTTTCGGCCCAATTTTTAAACAGATGATTTTTGTAATTTCATTTGATTATATCACCACTTTACCATCTCTTCTCATGTCTCTTCTTTATCATAATAGTTGCTTTTATTTATGCTGTGGTAATAGTAATTAGATAGCAAAATGTGACGTTGTCTCACAACCGCTAAATGTATCTCTATCTGTGTGTTGTAATCATAAAACGGTCTCTCAGAAAAACAGCCAAGTAAACATAAACCTTTAGTCCTTTAAGCTTCAGAATCATGACAGTTGGATGCCTTTCTGTACCACGAATTTACTCTGTCATTTATTATGAATTGTGGACATGCAATAGCATGCAGGAACTGGGCTGAGCATGTAAGGATTCCAACAAGTACAATAAAGAATTTCCTGAATTGTGAGACAATCTAAAAATTTTTTTGGAACATATACATTTGGGAATACATTTAAAACCCGAGCTTCCATTTCTATTCTTGTAATTTCAACACTTTTACTGTAGCTATCACCTCTAATTATCAAGGAACTCCCACTAGTCATGCATTTAGATATCAGAGTGACTCCAGTGGCAGCAGCTCGAACCCAATTAGTAACTCACTAAAACTACTACAAACTAGGCTCTTTTTTACTGGTGGATGAAAGCCAAGTGTATCGATGAGAGCAAACCCTAAAATGCCTAGAAATAGCAATCTTAAATCACTGTGCAATAGACACATGTTACTGTTAACTTCCTGAAAAATAACTTTTTGGATGTGAGCATAATTATCTATTATTAAGACAATGGTTTTCGAACTGTCTGTTACCCTTTGCTTGTTTTCCCAGGGTTGTGTACGCATGTACATGGCTCTGACCAATTAATGGTTTTATAGTCACTTCTAGAAAGTGCATTGGATATTTTTTGTTGCCAGCACTGTAATGGCCCTCAGTTGCTTCCGGACTCTCTTAGGGTGTTAATATTTCATACTCAATCACACTCTGTGAGCTGTAAAAATCTTTATAAGTGTGTATAGAGCAACAGAAGATGCTTCATATTTGAGTTATTATACTGATTGCCCTAAACACAAAATATCCAACGTGAATGAATCTCTCTTGTACCTTCCAGATGCTTGATTCAGTCCCAAAAGCTTAAATCAGGAGTACCTTCCATTGTGTAAGTACTCTCGTGCCCAACACACCTCAGGAGCTTATGCTCTATCTCTATTTTTTTGTTTGTTTGTTAGTTCACTGTGTTGATGACCACTTATGTGATTATATATTTTATTGAACTGGGACTGCAGAGATTAAAGTTAGAAATAAATGAGTACCACTGAATATGGGTAAGTGCACATATTGGCTGAATTGTTTAAATAATTTAGATTAATCTTTCAAAAAGCAGGGTTCAGGCCTGAGAACGACACCTGTGGATTTCAGAAACCAGGTCTTGTAGCTGATTACAGTATTCTGAAGAATAGCTTCTTCAACAGCTTTATGCCTATAAGGTGTGCAAAGCAGCACATTATTTCTACTGAATGGGCAATAAGAGCTTTTTACTAAGGAAGTTAAACATCTCTCAGAAATGAAAGGATAGTATTCATAACTTCTATTTTAGCTTACTGTAAAAAAGCTCATGAAACTGAATGATCAGCAAGAACTTTGAGATAAGTTTGTATGTTTTTATTTGCTTGCAGTATGCAAGACCGTTAAAATATTCTTTTATCTAAAGTATAATTAGGAAACAACTGCACCGTGAACAGCTACATCATTTAACTGCTTCAGCAAAATAAGCTAATCTTGAATTTCATTCAGAAAGCTTTTGATTGAAGAAATTGAGGGCTGTAATTTCATTCGTAAAAGAAAGATTTTCTTTCTAGTATAAGCTACAGAAAACTTTATTTTGACTTGCACAATTGTGTTGGACACAAAATGTATTTAATAAAAGGGAGATCAATATTTTTCATAGAAATTTGCACATTTAAATTTCCTTTTCTCTCTCTCAACATTTAAGGGCCAGTTTTCTTCCTTTCATAATTCTTTTCACTGATACCTTTGTCTTAGTGATATTCTTAGTGTTTGTGCATCTGGCTCACAAAATGAGTGTCTTTCTACAAAAGGTACCCAACTTCTTACTTCAAAAAGAAATTCTGATAATTCTAAATTATTATGACTCTTAAGTACATCAATAAAGAGAAATGAATAAATTCAAATGCATTATATCACAAGAAAAATACATTATGCTTCTGACAACTGCTGACTTATGGGGGCAGAGAAGATGAAATGAACTGGCATTAAGTAAAAGAAAATTCTCGTCAAATCTACTTGGTTTTACTGAAAAATCAGTTTAGTAACAAGATTAGTTTGATGATCAGAATAAGATGATATGAATTTTATAGCTCCTGTTGAATTTCTAATGCCAATCCTGTGATCATAATCGACAATTGTATTTATTCTGTGGATTAAACTAGATTCAAAAAACAGTGGGATTTATTCTCAAAGATTTATGAGGTATCTGTTTATTTTCTTACCATATAGAATGACATGGCATTTAAAAAGCACTCTCGTCTCCCTGTAGGTGCTGCGGTGAGGAGAATCATAGCTATAAGACTCAAGCAACCCAAACTAATAATGATTTGGATATCCTCTTATCCAAACATGTGACATAAACTTAGATTTTCTGGATCAAAAGCTGGATGGACTGCAGCTGAGAAGTTTTTCCTCCTTTGCATGATTTAAGTGAAAACTATGATCATATATTGTACTAATTGGCCTTTTTATTTTTTTTCAGAAAAAAATACAGTATGAATACTAACTGTGTGCTTTGCACATGGTGGAGATAGATGCGTTCTCTGCCCAGTATATGCCTTCTGACTTATCCAGGAGTATTTTTGACCAATGACATGAAAGAGATTAGCCATCACTCTGATTTCTTCCTCCTTTTACAGGTAGATATGTGTATAGCATTTTCTTATTTGTACTTGAGTAAATATGCTACCATACCATGTTAAACTATGTGTCACTGAGCTTAATTTATATGGGAAGCATTTGTGTTGTATTAACAGAAATCAATATTAGTGGTTTGTTGGGTGACATGAATAGAACCCTAAAAAAATTACTTAAAAGCAACTATAAACCACAGATGCAGTTTTGAGCAAACTAACAATATGAGATGTGGTTCTTTTTCACTTTCTCTTCTCTGTTCACACAAAGGTTGTTAATGCTTTTTTTCATTGTTAAAGTTTTTCATAAAAGTAACACTTTGTCCTTATAGAACACTAAGTTTTCTGTTGAACTTCTTTATTTACCCTTTATTTTCAGATATGACCTAGAGAAGATAAGGAAACAATATAAAGCATTTGTACTCTTTTACATCCTATAAGCAATATATCTTCTCTCAACGAATATAGAAAAACAGAATAAATAAACAATAAAATAACCCTTGTTTTTCCCAGTTTCATTATATCTTACCATTAGTATATAACCACCTTTTGTCTTAGAAAGTGGAGGTATGTTCCATGGTTTTTTTCTTAATTCTGAAGAATAGTCCTCCTTGATGTTTGAATGGTATGCATGAACAAATGTGACAGAAACTTAGGTTTCTACCTGTGCTTGATACAAGAAAATTCTAATAAGCTGAATATTCAATTACCACAGACTGCTATCCATACACTTTTTCAAATTTTGTCTACATCTTTTGAATCCCAAATCCACATTTGTTTAATCTGGAACTCTGTATATACAGAGTATAATTGTAAAAATTGTATTTTAAAAAAAATCCTACGTCCTCGAGTATCGAGACAAACTAGCTTTACTTGCATTTGTGATACTGCAATTAAAATTCTGCTAGATACATGATTCTACCAACAACAAAAGAGCTATAGGATTTTGGTATGAGAATAATGCAGATTTAGAAAAGTAAGTCAGTCAGTCAGTCAGTTTTCCTATGTTTTTGAATTTACTTGTGCATTCAACACATACATTTCAGTAAGGACAATTCTATCACAGCACTTTTTGGGCTGAGATGATTTATTCTAGGAAATAGTTCTTGTTTTATACCCCCAACCAATTCCCATTAAGTAAATGAAAACTCACATACATTCATAAAAATTTAATTTATTTTCTGAGCCAAAATCTGTTCTTTAGAAAACATACATATACAGACTATTGAGATTAATAATTTCTGTGTGAACGGAAAACATAACAAACGCAGTTTTCTCCAGAAATTGAGAGACAGTTCAATTTTTTCATTTTTTTCCCTTTTTTCCCCCCATTTTTTCTGCAGATCTTTAAAATACTGTTTAGCACTTTTGTCTTTCACTGAAACAAAGATGTGTGACCACAGCAAATCTGTAGGCATGGCTTACTATTAACAATCTCTATAGCTGTCACAAGAGAGGAGAATTTGCTAATAAAGCCAGGCTATGTATATCATTCCAGATGACTGACCATTTGGTGCTATATAAAGACTGCTTTTTGAGGTTTTTTTTAATGATTTCAGCATTGTGCAAACTATGAAATAATTCTCCCTTCTACACCGAAATATGTAACCCTACTGGTCATTATTTTAAAAGTTCAGAATACTTTTGAGCACTGAAGCTCTTAGCATCTGTGGAAAGTGCTGTTGGCCACAAAAGCCCACTCAGGAAGAATTTCATATTGCTTCTACGCAAAACAGAGTTGCTGTCTTCTACAAAGGCCTGCATCAGCTCTGTCCTACACTTTAATAGAAACATAAAACTTGAAGATGCTTTCCTGGTTAGAACTTTTTTTGCCACATTTTTAACAGGGATTAAGCTCCATTCTCAGGAAAACATCAGTCCTGTGTTACGATATATTTCCACATAAACTGATTTTTTATGAATCCCTGCATATTCTTTAAAGTACACCCAAAGTTCAATCTAATCTAGATGGCATCATCAAATTTTTATACCATTACTATAATTACATTTGCACACACAACTCAATTACAAAAGATATGGATCGTTACCTGCGCAATTTGATTATGAAATTTAAATCAATATATTTGATATAATTACAGTTAAGGTTACAGTACATTTTGTCACAAACCACATTATACATTACTGTCTTGTTTTATGCATTTTAATAATTCACTTTAATCCAGTATACTTCAATAAAAAAGGATATTTTTCTTTTGGAGTAATTTCACTAAATGGGAGGAGATGGGAAAATATATTGTACATTAGCAAGTAAACCTAAGCAAATTATCTATCCTGCATTTTGTTTTAATAATCTACATTCACATGTTGTATTTTGGTAACAAAGAAATATCATTGCTGTGCTGTTTTATTCTGTCTTCATGGAAGCTGATCCATAGGAGGAAATTTATAGAAGGAGACATATGCGGAGTTAAAGCCAAATTGGGTGTTAACACAGAACATGTGCTTTAATATGCTTGTCCAGGTGCCAATGAATGTCAGATTTGATTCAAAGCTTAAATTTGGACAGTTCTGAACTAGCAAATGTATGATAGTGAGTAATTCATATATGCACACTAATTCATGCATGCACATAAACTGTCTCTAAAATATAGTCATTTGGGGGAGACGCAGCAGGGAATCTGTTTAGAAAATGCATACACTTCTAAAATAGATTAGAACCAGAAGCAATTTAAGAATATCCATATTTCATAGTGATGAAAATTTTCAGTTAAGATATTCCTATGCAATTTCATTAAAATTGGGGTGTAATTTGGCTCAAAATGTTTCCATACTTGTGCTGGGACAAAGCTAACTATACAGAACCACAAGCCTTTTGTATTTTGAGTTTTATTTTGTGACCTGGCATAGTTTCATCTAAACAGGTGTTTCATCTTAAACTTCATCTTAAATACCAAGGTGTTTTCTGTAGCTATAAGCTTCTATCTCTTTTATAGATCAAATGATTAATAGTGATTTAAGACTTAATAAGCATATTTAATAAGCATTATTAACAGACAGAATAGTATGTTTATGTTATGTTATTAAATGTAATGTACCTCTCTGCAACTGCAGATGGTGACAAATGCTTCATTGCAACCTCTTATTAGTCCTTGAAAACTATCCTTGAAATATTGAAAAATTTATTGAAAACTTTATGTTATTTTTTATTTGTATGACCTGTGCTTTGGTGTCTTACCCAATGTAACAGACAAGTGGCTGATTGCACAATGAAAAGCCAGATTTACAAAAAAGCATGTAGCAAACAGTATTCTAAAGGCTTTACAGTTCCTTACTTATTTTAGCACAGCAAAGTCAATATGGTCCCAGCTTTGAATGAAGAACCATAATGTCTTAGAAACACTGTTAAACTGCATAATAACATAAAGGACACATGAATGGAAGTTCTATCTATTTGATTTTTATCCCTCAATAACTTAATCCAATTAAGAATTCTGTTCAAGGTGAAAGGCATTGAAATATTTGTTTTCACTTAGAATTTATGATATGTCTGTTTACACAATCAACAAGTTTGATTTCTTTATTAGCTTCTTGGCCAAGTCTGGAGTTAGGATTTCTCCCTTCTTCAGAAATCTTCTTCCATGTAACTGTTAAATCACTACGATTATGAAAGGTTATTTTGCACTAACAATGTGGTGCAATTTCTATTAAAAAAAAAAAGCTGATTTTATAGCACTTTTCTAATACCAATCCAAAAAAGTTTTAGATTTTGAATCTTAAAATCACCTTGAACCTAGGATTACTCCTTGCTTTCGTGTTCTGATATTCTTCTTTTTTTTCTGAGATTTCGATGTGATTTTTTTCCTAGTGGCTTTGGGTTTTGAAATTAAGTACAGGAAGAAAATGTGTGTACATCCCAGTGATGTTTATGCAAAGAAAAGGCAGTAAGTGACTGTATAGAAGAAACAATTGCTGTTTTTCTTTGTAGTCTCATTAGCTTCATACTTGTAAAAAGAGAGAGAAAGGGTATCTTTTAGGTTTTTATCATGGGCAGATACTATGTTCTGCTATTTATTATTTAAATCACATTTCATATTCCACGGGGCGAGTTAATAAGCTACTCTATAGGAAGAGAAACTGTATTTTTCCTCAGATTTATTAACGTACTTTCAAATTGAGATCTGCAGAAATATTGTGACTGCAATATCTGATATCTAAGTAGGGAAAAATATAGTCCTATTCCTGGGAAAGGATTTTCTTGTCTTTATTGAAAGATGATTTAACAACACAAATTAAGTGGTTTTTAAAAGATCAGTCATAATTCCATTTTTTTATATAACTATTTAGTAAATGTGAAGTAAAAAGAATGACTGAAATCTTTTTAGAATCTTTTTAAGTAGGAATATTGGAGAAAAAAAAATCAATTTTTCCCGCTTATCAGCTCATGTCCATGTATTAATTCTTCAGGGTTTACTCTTTTATCTGTGATCTGTGTCCCATTAGCATCAGAGATCACGGTACACCAAAGAATGGTTCTATTGTTATCTCAGGTTGTATCTTAGTGAGTCTTGAGTTGTTCAGTCATGACTTTGACCCTCAAGGTCTTTTAATGAAAAACCATATATTTCTACAGTTACAGCTACCTGTGGCTAAAATTGGATTGTTATGCTTTATCCAAGTCTACCTCCTATTTGAACCACATAAATTGTGACAAGTATTTTTCTAGCTGAAAAATAGCTGCCTTATTGCGAACCTTGATGGCATGAGCTACATGAAATGTATGAGAAGACATCCATTGGGATGAAAATCATCTTGTTCAGCAGAGATTAAGAGATAGCTTCATTTATTTCTTTATCATTTTAGGATGTTACCTAACTTTTTACTTCCGTAAAAAAAGGAACCTCCTACTCCCTAAGACATCACAATAAAATAGCTCTCTGAATTGAAGGAATAAATTATTCACTGTGATACCGAGCAACACTAGAGAAAATATGCCATTTGTGTCCTGTTAAGGGCAAAAATAGTGCTGCCATGTTGTTTGATCCGGGGACTCCTAGAAGTTAAGCCAAACCAGTGTTCCCCTATTAATAAGCAGGAGTTCCTATAGACTTAAATATAAAGCCAGATTCCACAGCTTAAAACTTTATCTTTGTGCATCAGGCAGAGCAAGAGACAACTAAAATAAATGAAGCAATAGGTTGCAGAAGTAATTATTCTGAATAGATTCTGAAAGAACTCCACAGCACTTAGGCTAGAACTTGAGCTGACATTTCTCCCTGGTAAATCCCAATTATCCTTAGTAAAAGCTGACCTGGGCTTTCGCGGTCATATGAATCCAGAAACACAGCAGTCATTATACACACTATCCAGACTTTTCCTAGATTAGAAGAGTCCAACTATTGCTTTAAAAAAAAAAAAACATGTGAACAGGCTGGTTCTAATTACAGACACTTTAATGACATAGAAAATCAGGAGGCCAGATTGCATTCTCAGTATTTACAGTGAAACCACCTCAGCATCCATAGTGGACAGTTTATATTCCTAGGTATCTATCTATCCTAAACAACTCAGAACAAAGGTGGTTTTATGTCCCTCCTTCCATTCTAAAAAAAATTAGTCCAATCTGCTAAATTGTTCAGGCAACCCACAGGTCTCAGGTCCATTACAGTCACTGAGTTGAGGAAAGCAGGAGGCCATGGAAGGCTGCCCATAGACAGATGTTTGCTCTGCAAGCAGCAGTTGTGGTTTAAGATGTTGCTGCCACTAGCTATTGATCATTGTCCTTCTGAGGAAACTTACTGCTCTCACTATTGCATGGTGGAGCGGGTTGCAAAACGGGCTGTGCTATTTAAACAGTTTAGGTAGCTGGTCTGAGTTAACAGGAATGATGTTACTGTAAACTTACAGGGTAGCGTTCACAAAAATGACTTTGCCAATGACTTGTGCCAACATCCAGTTTCTGGGTGGTAATGAGAAATTTGGGATCAGTGAGGAGAGTGTAATATCTCAAACCAGCATCCCCAGACCAGGAAGAGGATATCAGACTACAAAAAAGATCGCACTAACCGCACTCAGTTGAGATCTTTTCTGTGTCAGGCTTCAACAGGTAGATCCATTGTGCTGAAGTGCCTTATGTCAGAGTTTTGCTTGTACAAAGTTTGGCCATTATCCATTTCCAGACACACAGAACAACTGGGTCATCATTCCATCAGCACACAGCTTAGCTTTATTGTCTGACTCTTAGTGACTTCACTGTAAAGTGTTTCACAAACTAGCAAGGTAAAAGAGCGATTTTTTTTTTTTTCAAGAAAGAAAAGAAGAAAAAGGGGAAGTCTCAAGATATCTGCTTCAATTTAAGATAAACGCTATGACTCTCTTTCCTAGTTGCTGGATTTTAAAACAGTCTTAATAAAAGCAATTTCTCTAATCTGAAATTCCACAGTCACACAAATAGAATACTCAACTTTGTTGAACATTTATTTCCTTGGCATGTAGTAAAATGATAATGCCTTTATGCTTCAAGGGTATGTTTGTCTTATGTTAAGCTCTCTCCATGTATTGATGAATGCTAATCTATTTTTAATAAGACCAGTTTGGACTCAGTTGATTAAAACAGTGTAGGTAAGAGCTATGCAATAATCCAGAAAGCCTGATAACAGTCCTCATTTAATATCTTGGAATCAACTTTAATTAAAGAAGTAAGGTCCAGATCCTCAGCTGGTGTAAAGTGACATTATTTTCTATGGAGCTATGCCAATTTTCACCCATTTAATGTCTGATCCTGTGACTCTACCTTGTTTGTTTTTCACTAGGTTTATTCTCTTTCACTGTTAATTAAATGTTTCCTGCTTTATTTCCTGAATAAGAATGTCAGCTGACCAAAAAAAAACCACCTCCCAACTATACGTGTACTAGCAATCAGATTTTCCCCAATGCATATTGACACAGACTTCAACAGGAATTCATTATAAGTTTATTATTCAGTTTATAAGAGTTGAGAAGCTGGTCCTGAGGCTTTCCAGTTTTTGAAAGGCCTAAACTTGAACTTTAAGTCCATGAACCATACCTTTTTTTTAATAGGTTTGCATATTTAATCTGTATCATCTACATTAATCACTATTCTTTCATGCATTGGCAAGCAGAAAAAAGACGGGGTTTAGCACTCTGCAAAATGGCTTAACAATTTTCTCAGTAAAATTGAATCAAAAGTTAATTTTTCAGGTTTTCCATGGGTATATCTGCTTTGCCTTTCAATAACTGCATGATTTACTGGAAGTTTGATTAGAGTATAGTACACAAAGCAAAAGGTGTCCTGGAAACTGTGCTAATCAAATATGAGACAATGCTGTATGTAAAGCCAGACTGGAGGACTAGAGATTTACCTTATGAAAACTCCAGAAATCTTGACAGAATTTCATTATTCCACTAATTACAAAGCTTCATTTTGGAGGTATAAAAAATCAGTAAGTAGAGAGGTTATGGGAATCAAACCTTTATCAGGCTTTGTCTATTTATCAGAGCTGATCACGGTTTCTTTGGAATGAACACTCTTAATGAGAACTGTTTCTTTATAAATTCTCTGTCCATGACTGGCTATTGAAGTAACAGCTTTTCAAACTGTATGAATCATTAATTTCAATAAGAAACAGTGCATACTGAATTAAATATAGGTTCTGTTAGTTTTATTAGATTATGGACCTGAGCAAGCAAGCGTGATCAAGCTTATGGTCAAATAGTAATCAAATTCAAAATATTTGAAAATGATAAAATGATCAAATTCTGGAAAAAAGGGAATTCTAAAATGAAATGTTTACAGCTGTAATATAGAAAGGACAATCTCCAAGTGACTAAAACATCTGAACGGTCCATCCTCTTACCTTAGTGAAAAACTCAGCTAAAAGAATTTTTCACATAATATATTAACATATCCAGATTCAACTACTAGGATGAAATCTTTGCCCACTGACTTCCCCATTGACTTTGACAGGACAAGAATTTAATCTTTAATGTACTCAGCTTACTCTAAAATCAGATAATAGGACCTTTTTGCTCATCAAGGATGACTAACCTTATGATGCCTAAATATCATAGATGTCTAGCTAGATATTTCCAAAACTACCTCTACAACATTATTAAAAATACTTGGCTGACATCCAAGTGCACTTTTTGTCTACAAGACTACATGAGCCTTCTACACAAATTTTGCTGTGCAGTATAAAGAAAATTCAACTTCATTACCCATTTATATTTTGAGAGGAAACAAGGATGTTTAAATAGAGAGAGAAATATTTTCCTAATGTCTGGAAGAAGTACAGGTGTACTTTGGACTGAAAGTTTGGTTAGTAAAAAACAAATTTATAGAAATGTTCCTATGATTAATGTTGTTGTTATTACTGTTAATGCTACTGTTTCTATTGCTATTTAATTCCAGGAAAACTAGATTTCCAGATATCTAGTCTAGAAATACAAAATTCACCAACTGATAGGAGCGATGTCCGTATTAACAGAATTTTTCTTTAATTCTAGATGAATTAAGTTTAAAACATCTGTATTATTAGAAAATACTGAGTTTTCCGTTTCCATTGTTGTTTAGAATTTTTGTCCATTCTGTGCAAATGAATGTATGTAACTTACAGTCCTAAACACATAGATTATTATTTAGGCTGTGATCCTACAGGTGAATTCACATAGGAAGATCCTCCACATCTATGCAGTCGTCCAAACCTTTATACTTGTGTTAATAAGAATATATATGTGTTGCAGTGTATAAATGGACTGATGACCAAAGCTACCTTTAATAGTTATTCTGAAATATCTTTATATTTTCTTTATTCCATTTTTTTCAGCTTCAAAAAGTTCACAGTATTTTATATTGCTGGGCCCAAAAATGGCTTTCTTTGGAGGAAAATAATAATTTCATTTTAGCATTTTTAAGCTTTCTAGTACGTTTTGGGAAAGAAAAGATTTAGTTTGAGTCACATATCTGACTTTGGAAGAAGAAGCTATTTATAAACTAACACAAAACAGATATTTCCCATCTAATATTTTGACTGATTTCCAACAAATGCTATAAAAGGGATAAAAATACTCCCTTATGCCCTTTTCTGGGATCACAGGCACTTCTTCAAGGTCTGTTGATCTTTCGTCCTGCTTTGACTACAGCTGTAATGCACTCTCTTAGCCCCCAGAATTGAGGGTGGAAATGTTAAGGAGTTCAGCTCCTCATTGTTTCATAAATTCCAGCTCCAAGGGAAAAAGTGGGAAACAAGAACGACCAGGAATACTTTCTTGGTTCTCTTTCCCTTAAAGCTTTTTTTGTTTGTTTGTTTTGTTTTGTTTTGTTTTGTTTTGTTTTTAATTTATTTTTCTTTCCTCTCAATATCTGCCTGCAATTAAGCTTCTTCTGATGCCCTTACTGACATTTTTTCATGGATCTTTTGAGTGGAGATAAGTAGAGTTCTTTTGCTTTTCTGAATAGTTTTAGCAGAGAGACTCAAAGTAGTCTCTCACTGAGGAAAACAGATCTCTTCATATCGTTATCCACCCAAGGCACTTAGAGAAGCTAGGACAAACAGAAAATGGATGGAGTCGTTTGCAGGAGACCACACTAAATTGCTGATAGCCAGTGACATAGTTGGTTACTTGGGAAAGTGATGACTGTGGCATTTGCAGTTTACGATGGTTATACCAGATTTTCTATAGTTTTTGACTGTCCAGGCCTCCATAATGCATCAGACCTCATTAGGGCAATTTGCTCATGTCAATTCCTCTTACAAAATGCGGTAGGCACATGGACAGAGGACTGTAATAGCAGCCTGTTTCAGAGACCATGCTGAACTATTCTGTGATGTGCCTTGAATTTTATAAATAATTGAAAACAATAAGTGGCAGGAGAGCTAACAGCAGGAAGCACAGAACTCACTGTAGTCTGTGTGTGAGCAGCTCCCCTGGACTAAATAAAATCAATACTCACCAACCAGCCTTCCTTGGGTACTATAAAAGCTAAAGATCCCATATTGCCTTTTATAAATGAAAACCAAGTAATTGACAGCAGTGACAGCTGCTGAGAGCATACCACTCACTGCCTGTTCTCAGTGCCTCATTCCTCTCCCTGTCCCCACCAACAGAAACAACAACAGATATATTGCAAACGCGAATGACTGGCATTGCTGTCATGCACAAAGAAGAACTCACTCGTTGCCTCATAATTGGAAATGAAAAAATGGAAGCACTGCCAGCAAAATGTTGTTAATGAGGCACTCTGTGGGCTCTGATTTCAAAAGCTAAAATTTGCTTAAATCAAAATAATAAGGAAGAATTCTCTAGGATGCTACTGAGAATTCAGACAGCTCTTGATGTGTCCCCTACATCCCCATCTAGTCCCATACATTCACCACAACCACCAACTGGGGATAATAATAGGAAGGAAATGTACTACCTGACTCAGTGCATTGTTGCGAGATTATTAATCAATGTTTGTGAATTGCAATGAAAATGAAATGCTACCCATAAGTGTTAAATATTATCTTTTCTCAGACTCCCTCTCCCCCTCCAGCCTTTCAGCCTACTCTTATTCCCTTCGCTCATATTATTACTATATACTTTGTAGTGTATATATCCAGCATCCCTAAACAGCTCACCAGGATTCCAGTCTGCAGAGTGATCTTGCTTCCAGAAGGCAAGGTCTGTTCTGTGAAATGTTTGCCTGAAAAACTTTTTACAGTCATTTGTTGTAGAGAACCCTGAATAAGCTATTCCTTTGCAAAGTTTTCCTTCCTACTACACTAAAATTACTCTAAACAGTATTTGAGACAGCAGCTAACCTGTTTTACGCTGAATCATTGACTCATGACTACTTAAGTGCCTAGCTCTGTACTGAGGTGCATCCCATGCTGATGTACTGCTTTTCTACAACTGAATAAGCAAGACAAAAACTACATTCATTCTGGAACCTTCCTCAGACTTACTGATGCCCAAGGGCATACATGAGAAATCTTTGCTTTTTAGAGGCCATTCACTCTCCTTTCATGATGAAGATAGTCTACAATCCCTTCCCTTGAAAACAGGGAGCCAAAGATCTCCACCTCTTCTCCATCAGCAAGAGTAGCTTAAAATCTCTATTTTAAAAGAGCTTCTGAGACACTCGCTCTCATCCTACTCCTACCCATCATCTCCATTTTTTTTGGTCATGTCGTTCGTTTGTGACTGGAAACTAAAGAGAACTGAGAGACTGAGAACAGCATCCTCAGCCACTTCCCAGACCTCACAGGACAGCATAATTCTGTTAAGTGCTGGAAGGAGTGAGCCACAGTAGGTGACAGCAGCATGCAGCACAGAGCAGAAAGGCACAGGTGAGAAAGGGTACTTTGCAAAGCAGGTAGACAGTACAGAGAGGCAGTAAGAAGGATTAAGGCCTCGTATAGCCTCTAGCCACCAAATTCAAGTGTCAAGTTGAGTCTAGGCTTAGATTTAAATCACACATGATGATAGTTCTGAGTTACAGGGGATGTCTTGTGTTAAAAATCTACCATAAACATTGAAGTAAATTTCAAATGTCAGATCATGACTTAAACTTTCAGAAGTCTTCTCCTCAAAGGTTTCAGAAAGAGGTGGTTCATTGCAATAAGAGAAGAGCCGTGAGACGGCTTCTGAGAGACCCCCCAAAATGCTATAATTCCAGACACTATAGTTTTCATTTTAAAACGGGCTAAAATTTAAAACTTGTCACATATTGGAAAACATGTTGATTTTATCTATCAACATATTCTCTGCCTAATTTTAAAGGTCTCCCTTTCTACCTCCTTTTCAAATTGCACAGCCCAAACAGTACATTCTGCTAATCTGAAATGTACGTGCTTAACTGTGTATTTTTGACAGCTAAACAAAACAGTTCTGGAAAAGTGCAGTTTAACATATAGCAAATTCTTCTTTTGCCTTCTTCTCTATTATGGTTATGACAATGTGCTTTTGCTTTAAATGAATAGACTTCACATTCTCACAGCCACTGCACTGTGAGTGGCACAGGGTCTATGCATGTTAGTTCCCTATTAGAAAAAAACCAAATATCCTATATAATTGATGATAGATTAAAAGGACTGCATCAGTTATTGTCCGATTTCTCCTTTCTCATTTCTCTAAGGCATTATGTTCTAAAGTATGCAGAATTGTATTTTTTTCTGTTTTTTTTTTCTTTTTTTTCCCCTAAGTCAACCCTCAAATCAAGTCAGCCTAAACTAGCATTTTATTTCATGAATCTTCTGTGCCTTAGCAAGTGCCGGATATCAGATCTGTTATACCACTTGTGACGGACAACACCAAGATCTGAAAAATCTCTCAATGATTGACAAGAATTGAACTTTTAAAGTTCTCAGACCTCATTTGGAGGATTATCTTTTTTGTCTGACTTTTATCTCAGGATGGCAATTTTGGTGGTTGAGGCATTCGAGAGTTCAGCTCTGGTAAAAGAGCTGAGGAAGTGCCCTTTCAAATGTATTGTGTCCAAAGACTAAGCACACTGATACGACTTCAGCCAAACCTCCTAAATTTTTTCCATGTTCAGTGACTAAACCTCCAAGTAAATATCTACACACACCTACAGAAGTATAGGAAACAGACATGAAGCACGCACACACACCTAGAAAAAGTTAATTAGTAAAAGCTGAACAATTCTTTCTTCTTTTAGGATTTTCTTTTTCTTCTAATACATGTAGCCTCAGGCATAATCACCACTACAGTCTTATCCTGCCTGCTCCAAAACTTAGTGGATATTGCTGGGATAAATATTAATTCTATTACTCCATCTAAAGGAAAGTATTATACACTTCATAAAAGACAATCTTTATTCCCCATACAAACATATCGGATGAAAATTAAAATGTTTGTCTGAAGATATGATTAGTTATTATCTAATATACTTCTAAAAGAAAGTAGTGTCATTTCACATCCTTGTGAGAGGAATTTTGATTTTACATTAGAGTATAAACCATATAGTTTGCAAGGAAACTTTTTTTTATTTTTATATCTTTTGTTTCCTGTTCAAACTGTGAATAGCCACTAATACAGAAGAAGTCTTGGAATGTAAAGAGCTTTCATGTGAGTTTCCGTAAAATAGCACCAACAGTCTGTTTGCTTTCAAGAAATCTGCATACAGGTGAGGAGGGAATAGTAATTAAGATCAAAAATTTTCCTTATTGATTTCACATGAGTCTTTGCTATTCTAATTATATCATGAAGAATTTTGCAGTATCTGTAAGCTAGAACCATGCATGGACTCTTTCAATGAGTATAATAGAAATTACTCAGATACTAAAGAAATATATGTAACAGTTTTGAGGGATTTGTACACTTCTGAGAGTGTTAAGGGTGCAAATTCATTGAGAGCTGAATAATTCTTGCTGCATAAGCTTGTCAGTTGTCAGCCTGGACAATTATTCAGGAAAATTGCCAGTGATATTTTTCACTGGACTCCCAGCCCAGGAAGTTGGGGAAGTTGGGAGATTTAACAGAGAAGGGATGAAGCCGTCTGTACTCACCAGTCTTCTATATTCCTCCCTGAATATCTGCTATTGGTTGCTGTTTAGGACAGAATATTCAGCAAGGTGGACCTTTGGTCTGACACAGTGTGATTCTTCTTACATTTTTATGTGCTTGGTAACAGCAAGCTCTGTCACTGTGGAGTTACATAAAATTCCACTGTGGATTTATGTTCATTTAAAAGAGAACTGGGGGGAAAATTTGAGGAAAGATCTTTCTCTCTCACTCGTTCTCTTTTCAGAACATAAGCTCCTGCTATGAAACAGCTAGGCAGCTTCTTCCTCAGAAGAGTTGTATGCAGCCTCATTTCAGCACAGCATCTAGCACCTGCACACTCGCTGGTTCCAAAAGTCAGCTTGGAGTAAGTAATGGAACGGCAGTGCTGCAGCTTGAGTGATAAATTACCATATGCAGTGGTAACACAAGTTATTTACCCCATTAATGTGAAATAATGTAAAAGCATGGCTACCATAACAAGCAGCTGAGTGAAGAAGTAATTAAAATGCTGATCAAGGACACAGTTTGATTGAGTTTAGCCGAATCACATCAGCGTAGTGATCCCATGTGTTTTCTGCCTCACAGCAAAATCAAATCTAACAGCAGAATGCTGAATTTTGAAATTTTTCAGACACTTCCCCAACGCAATCAAAGTTACAGGCAGCCAATGACAGCTACAGTAAAGTAACATTAATTATGAGAGTGACTTGTGCTTTAAAAAATACAATAATTCCCTAATAATTAAACACATTTTTTAAAAAAATAATTAAAAAAAACCCCTAATTCTTAATCTACATACCTCTTTTTCAATCATTACTGTAAAGGCATTTTAGTCAATCACCTTATTGTTCAATTTAAAGACAATACTGGGAAACATTTTGTAAAAAGCAAATGATCAGTTCTGTAAATGAAAATACTCTGTGCCAGAATTACTACTGAAGAGCAGAAAAACACCATAAAGACCATGTGTCCATTCTAATGAGCTCAAATTTCAAATGTGGGAATACTCACAATGAACTGCTTGCAAACAAGCTAAAGAATTATTTGCAGACATTATTTGGCAAATTTACTGAATAAATTATTCACTATGAATTATTCACCCAACTCTATTACTTACCCTCATCAGGCATTAAAGCCATCGAAACTTGAGCTTTATTGTTAGCCATTATAATTATGAATTATAATTAATTCTTAACACTGTTGTCAAGAGACTGCAACATGACTGAAAAGTGCGCAACATTCCAAAGGTATCAATGGCACAAAGAATTCCCTCAATGAAAAACATGGCATTAAAATAGGCTGAAAATAAATCACCGTCAATGAGTAAGCAATATAGTAATTTGCTACTAAAACAATTAACATTTCAAATGTTAATTCTTCTGTTCTCTGCAGCCCAGACAACAATGATTCACTGAGCCTGAGAAAGCTGCAAGCAAATCTAACTGGGCAACACAAGGGAAAAAAAAGTTCCTTTGGAGAATTTACCTCCTATCTCTTTGTAGCAGTTGTTGGGTAATTTTTAAAACATTATTTACCTTGTGGCTTAGTGTTATTGAGAAGCACACTAAATAAACATCTCTGGTTTATATATAAAAATAAAAATAATATTGACAATTAAAGAGCTGATAGACCCTACACCTGTTCACTGTGGTCATCCTACCTACAAAAAAGGTATGAATTAAATGTTCATTTGAACTGCAACCCATGCTCCTCTCACTCTTCAGAAGTAAAACTGAACGTCTGTAGGCTGGATGTCTTTGGTTCTTTACAATTTTTTCATGTAATAGTTGTACCCAAATTTTACTTCTTTCAGATTTTTTTTTGGTCTTGCTTCTTTCAAATTGTGATACTAACAAATATTGCCATTTCCTTGCAGTAAGAGTGTTTGATCTAGAGTTTGGAGCCCATTAAAATCTTTTCTCTATAGTGTGATGCCCTCACTACTGTATTTCCAGTTGAGATAATCTTGTCATAGTAATTGCTGCTGTCATTGTCAGTATTGAGGTTCATTTTGATTTCTTTTTGAGCCTACATGTTTGCTTAGCTCTTCTAGCAGCATGACTAATCAGGATATTTGAGATCTGATCGTCGAGGTTTCCAGTATTTGTGTGGTCATTTGAAATCTGGAGGCCATGAGATGCTTCATACATTGTCTAAAGAATCTTCAGAAACATAATTGTCATTGCAGTTAATGTTAACATAAAACTTCTGATTACATTTCCAGCCATCTACATTTTGCTGCATGTTACCACCCACTTTGGCATATGCAAGCACAGCACATTGTATTCTGGTTGCATGAACAGTCGTGACACAGAGGTTTTTAACCCACACCAGCAACATAACTAAGTATTCTGCAAGACAAAAAAAAAATCATTAAACATTTCATTTGAGGGGATATTTTTACCCTTTATTCCTGTAAGTGTAGTGAGACAAATCTACCAAGACAATACTGCATTTGGACCTAATTACCTTAAAAAAACCCACTAGATATCCAACACTAAACAATTCTCAAATAATCGGAAAACTACTACTCCTATTTTGCCTGTCCAGATAGTGAAGACATTAATATCTAAAAATATCAAAGTGGTTTAGAAGCTTTCTTACTTTTAGTAGACAAGAAGGTATCAATAAGTATTATAGCTTCCATGCATACATAGTAAAATATTAATAAAGTATCAGTCAGGAAATCTGACTTGTTCATAATTAATTAGAGTATATCTGATACTTTTCTTTGCTAAGTATCATATTTAAAATAAGTGACCTGTCAAGCAGCATTTTGTATACAAACTGAAGGTTAAAATAATTTAATATGGTCAAAACTTTCTTATTCCTTTAAACTAGTATGACTTTGTAAAAATGTGAAATGTATCATCTGTCACTACCATAACATTTACTTTCTTGGGGGGGAAGGAGGAAGGACTATGTTAAGCAGATAAATGCATCTTAAAAGTTCATGGCTATGCATGTTGCTTGAATGCAGTGGCAAACTAATTTAGTTCCACTTGTGATCTTGCAATAATTTCTGTCAATCAGGATGGCACTAATAAAAAACCTCAATCTAAACAGAAGTGCTGTGCAGCGTGTATAATGTATACACTCATTGAAAGAGGCTGAAAAGATTGCAGTCACACAATTAGGGTAACATTTGACAGCTTTAATCACTTTGAATCTCTTCACATCACTTTTAAATGTCAAAACCACCTCCAGAGATCTCATCAGAACAAAGCATTACTTAAATTGCAAATGAAACTATCCAAATTCAGCACACTATTATTAAAAATATAAAAAATGCCCCACATTATTTTATGAAAAACATTCATAAAACATTCTATGATGCAACATTGAAATGAGCAAAACAGGAAACAACTATGACTCATTAAAAAAAGGTATTAATGTAAATTTACTCTCCATTAGCTTGTCACAGGATGTTATTTTTCAACTGTGCTGTGCTGTCTTCCCCAAGCAACCAGGATTACTTCTTCCATATAAAAAATTAAGAGTATTTTAAGTATGAGATCCTTGTAATTTGGTGAGGAAAGATAGATGGCTGTAAATAGGTTTTTGTACTGATGTCATATATCAAAAGGCTGTTTGTCCTTTTCATTTATTTTTTTCTCTGTCCTTTTTCTACAACAATTGTAGCTGCTACCTCCATGACATATTGCCACGTATTCTGTGTGACTTACTTGTATACAAACAATAGGCAGCGATATATCCTTAGGTTTTAAATGTATCCTTTAATTCATTGTTTTTTCTGTGTTCACTAAACCATCATTTTGAAGAATTTAAAAACTCAGTAATATGAAATCTGTTTCTAATAAAACTATTATTTTTTTTTAGTGGACAACATCCCAGTTATCCAGTTATTTTCTATTATATTACTATTTTAAAATTGTTAGTTCTTTTCCCATCTAAACCACCACCCAAACAGAAATAACAAGGACCAGAAAAAATCTCTTTGTGTCAGTCAAGCATTTCCTCTAGCTATTACTCAGAAGCTATTCCTGTAGTAAAGCCAATAGCACTTTATACACATCATTGTACTCTTTGATAGCCTTTCAGACTAGTAAGAAAACCAGCCACTAGAACACTGATGTCCTAAAAAAGATCTACAGGTGGATCCTTCTTGTAATCCTTTGAAACTCTCTTGGATGATCTTAAGGTAGATGCCCAAGTAAAACACTAGCCCCATTATTTTTTTTAGAGGTTCATGATTTCCTAGTTTTTGAAGATGCTGAGAAAACCTACTGTGTCCAATCTGATTTTATTGTAAATTACATTTTCTCAGCATTATCAAAAATCAAGGCTCCTAAAGAGATACTGAAGTATTGCATAGCTGACAAACATTAGATACTATTTTAAAATAGTCTTAAACATGTGGCTTAATTTTATTATTCATAGCATTGGAATTAAAAGCCAGCTTTGCTGAAGTGTTGTGTTTGATTTAATTAACTGTTAATTTATGTTCATTGTGAAGAATGAAAAGAGGGAGTAGAACGGGCAAAAAGTTATTCTTGTTGAGATGTATAGGAATCAGTTGCTGTTGAAAAACGTTAAACACGACATTAAAAACTCAAGAACCGTTGCACCAATCAGTAAAATTTAAACAGTATCTAGTTTGAAATGGGTACAGCTGATCACTAATATATGGACTTGTAGCCAGGACAGACCACACACGACACGCTTATTAACAGGTCACCGAGTTTCTTTCTCTTTTCAATATACCTCAGCGCACGGCAGCCAGTTTTCTTGCTCAGCAAGCAACACACAGCATGTGCAACTTTGAAAAATCCTACACTGCAGGGAATATTTTGCAGAAGCTACATGATAAGACTACCAAGTGGCTTACTCCTTGCTCTCTTTGTCCTTGGGTTTACTGCCTTCAATGATGGGGCAAATATGGCGTATGATATAAAGGAAAGGTTATTCACCTAAGTGTCACATTCCCGACATTGTGTTCTGATATTAGGAACCATCATATTTCTAGGTTTAAGCACACTTTCTTGCCTTCGTAGATAGCGTGCAATCACATTACCTGATTTTTGTAACAGGCTTTACACCTTGAGAAAATTGCAAACATCTTGTGGCCTAACCTGCAACCATGACATTCAGTAAAATCTTGCTGCTGTTGACTTCAATGGAATGTCATCTATCATGTATAGGGTTAATTCTAGATGGCAATACAAACCAAGTTATATTTCTTATTGTACTACTGTTTTCTTGTGGGACCTTGTATGAGTCATTTTACCTCAGAGGACCTCACTTTCTTCATATGTAAAATAAATGCCCAGGGACCATTAATATTCCTCATTTTATTGTCCTGCAAATTCGTTAAATCAAAAGATTCAAAGTAAGTGCAAGATACTGCTCCAATTATCAAATATACGGTGCTGACCAGAGAGCATCTTTTATTCTATTTGGGCATTTGTAGATCTGAGCTGTGGCACCCGTTCAAGCTGCACTCTGGTTGTTTACTTTCTTTATCTCATAGTGTCACATACAGTAGCATGTTTGAAAAAACACTGAGGTGACTGGAAGGTCCTCCCACAGGGACAAACACTCTAATGTGAACATATATTATTCACTAGGTTATAAGCAAAGGAAGGCAATTACAGGAGAAAGACAGAAATGCTGCAGCAGTGGCAGCATTCAGTGTGTTGTACAGCGAAAACAGAGGAGTATTGAAAGTCAGGAGTTGGATAAACTTATCATCTGTTACTACCACAGTATTGACCAAAGGCCAAACAAGTTTCAAGGCCTTATTAAAGCTGATCTGTACACACAGTTAGGAGAAAGACAATACCTGACTTAAAGAGCTTGCAATCTAATCAAAGGGTTATTATGAGAAAGTCTTTCCGCAAGGGGATGAGAAACCACAAATGGATACATCGGGGCAAATAGAGACAGCTTGTCTGCTCAATTAGATGTTGGTTCAACGTTCTCAAACGAGCCCTGAGTGACACAAACAACCCTGGCATGGGGCCACTCTTGCTTGTGGCCAAGAATCAAACCAGAATGATGAAACCCAGTTTCTAAAAATGAGGTCAAAAAGGGAATGGACTTAGCAAATTTGTTGCAAGAGCAAAGCAAGTGGCTGGTGGTTTTGACCAAATGTTTTAAACATGATGTATCATCAAGGATCCAGTAAGTAGACTGCTTGCTACTAAACTGGTGTTACAGAGCATAATTACTTCCTCTGCTGAGGAGTACTGTGCCATTTTGCTAAATAACAGATTTAGAATTTATTGTAAAAGAGACTCTGGCTTTCTTACTTCGGTACTTTGGAAGTTTTGCAACTGCGACTACACTGGCCTTGAAGAACAGCTCACCCTATTTATTTCATCATGACTATCTGTGATCTGCACTGTAGAAACTTGAAGCAATTGAAGCAATGCTGTGAAAATAAAGATTATGGATTTTTCTGTACTGTGATAGAAACTGTGACTCAATTAGAGCCAACATTCTTTCTCAAAATTCTTGGAAAATATTCATGATAACTGTTTTTGGAGAACATTCCTTTCTTCTCTGGCTTACTCAAAAAACTAACAAAACTGCAGTGAAAAAGAATCTTATTTAAATGAATTAGTTTTAATGTCAATTGGCAGGCAGTTGACATGATATTGAAGGAAAACTGAAAATTCAATTCACTGCTTGGTGAAATATTAAGAATTTCTAATTTTGCTATGTAAAAGATATACTTTGCAACTCACATTTTTTAAAGGTAAAGCTGTTTTCAAGCATATACTTGCCTATTGACACACCTGTAGTCGTTCAAACTGCTCTTTCCCATTCTGTTATGTATGATAAATGCCTAGTGTTATTGAATGGCAATGGATGTTTTTTTTCCTGTTAGCATAGTATTTTAAGTATTCATGTGTGTATATACAAAAATTAAGCTTTTTACTAGTCAATTATAATTCAGAACTCATCTAAGGACTGAAAAAGACAAAATTATTAGCAAAAGAACTGGGCATGCCCACGGCTGATGTCCTGGTGAGGAGGGAATTATTTTAATAAGTGTGAGAAAGAGGTTTAAGAATCTAGCTTTCCCACTGGGAAAAGAACGGAGCACAGTATGAATCAAAGTTCTAAAGTAAACTAAGCAAGATAGACTGTTACACCATTTAGCAGGCCAGCTCTTTAAGTTATATTATCCAAGCTTTCAGAATGTAAAGGGCCTTTCTTCAGGGATGAATTATGGATATCATGTTAAATTTATAACCCACTTCCATTACAAAGACCTATTTTAGCCTCTTGTCTAATTATGATTTAGAAAATTGGTTTGGCCTGAAAATTGTCTGATTTACTCTAAAGGCAAAGGAGAATGTTTCCACAGAGTGCAAAGATAATTTATGGCACAGTTTTTCAGGCAGAGGTCATTCAATTATTTCCCTGATTTAAAATTTTGTCTTTTGTCTAACTGGCTCCACCTACATCAATAATAGCTTATTGTTACCTAGTCAAGTCTACTTCTTATTTTTTTTCCTATTCTCCTTTTGTGTGTGTTTGTTTTAAAATATGAAGCTATTTAAAACTTGTGGATTATAGTTCATAAAATGATAATACATATTTATCAATAATTTTTGTAGCATTTTGTTTCATAGATTTTGTTTTCTATCACAGTTCCAAGGACCAGAGGAAAAAAGCTCTAAGGAGAAGAGAGACAGGTTTTTGCAAAGGACGATGTATATGTGTACATTTTTCTATTACCTTATTGAAAACCAGGGGGGCATATGAGCCAAAAATTACTTTAGTGTATATGCATCATGTAATTACAGACATTTATAGCTTTAGTAAATTTAGTTACATTTTAATGCTGCAGTAGACATAATTCTTTCAACAAACTTGTGATAAAGGTAGTTATCTCAATGTGAGAAAACAAAGTTCTGTCTGAGGAGATCTGAGCTGTGTTCTTGAGCAGGGAGAATACATGTGGGAGGGTCTTCAGCACCTGCTATTGAATGAGTTCCTCGTTTGAGGGACTAGTTTGTTTTTCATCCAGTCAGAAAGAAGGGTGGCCAGCAGGAGGACAAGAAGACCAACAGAGGAGGGGGGAACCCTCAGACTGAGAAGGGAGAGTAGGTTCAAATTCCCACTCTTGTAAGCTGTAAATAAAAAAAATATACATACCATAAATCTAGAAACAATATGCTTTTCTTTTTAGCTCAGTGGCTTAACAAGTTTAAAAGCCTGTTAATTATTATATATAATTATTAAATTACTTTGAGAGATGTAACATCTTCTGCATTTGCAATGGAAAGAAACATTTTAGGATATCATTGAAAGTAGATTATAAAAAACAGTTTAAGAATATTTTTTTGCTGGTTTTGTTTTCCCAATCATATCCAGAATACAAGAGCAACATCCATTTTAGAATTATGTCAGCAGTCAGCAGCTTTCTGATTATAATTGTAAAGTTATGTGGATGAGAAATTCTCAGATGCATGTAATAGAATTTTAATTTTAATTTCATAAAATGAAATGCTTCTATAAAGTGGGAGGAGGATACTATACAGTTAATGCAAAAAAAGAATTTGGAGCAAATTCTGTCATATAAAACTGATCTCCTTTAGGTGCTTCTTATACTTATACTAGTGGCTTGCTCTAATATCTAGCATGAGTGTTTTCCTAATTTCCAGTTCCTCCAAATTTGGATCTCATCTTAATGATTTCACCAATCATGAGGAAAATTATGCTATGTCTGGGACCTTGGTACTCCACTGACAATCATGAGACAAATGTTGTCGGGGAGGCTCCCAGAGAGAAATCCAGACTCTCTTAAAAGGTAAATTACAAATTGGAGACAACCACAAACTAATCAAAATGTAATAGGAAAATAATTTCTCTCTCGTCTGTGTTTGTCTATGCAGTTAATCCAAGCTTGATTCAATAACACTACTTTCTGGTTTTTATGGACAGCCCTTGTCTACCCACACAAATTATTATTCGAAGCTATTTGTTGGGTGACCTCTGTCACAACTACCGAAAAAAAAAAAAAAAAGAGAAAAGGAAAATATTCTCTAAAGCTCTAAAATGTAATCTACAGAGCAAGCTAAGGTGACAGGTAGAGAGCAGCCTTCATATATTTGTGAAGCCATACCATTTAATGCTTATATATACAAAGATTTTCATTATGTCAGGTAGAATGTGAATTTACAGTATAATCTCTTTAAGCTACTCCTGTTAAAAATCTCCCATCAAATTTCTGCTTACATATTAGAACATAAAAGCATAAAAAGCACCTTTAGAATTTCTCAAAATGTCTGTAATAGGAGGTGGTGAATAGTTAGGACCTGCATCTACATCTACTCCATATTTTCTCTTAGAAAACTATACTTTCAACATCTCTTGCAAAAGGAATTTTTTTTTTCAACAATCATTGCCGTTATTCATACAGTTGCTACCTGGCAAATTGTAAATGTTGGATACAAGTGACTTGATTCAAGGTGTGAGGCTGAAATTTGGGGAAGAGGGTTCATGCATTGAATTCAGACATTATAAATAATAAAAGAACACTTGCAGGAAAAAGTAAATTGCCAAAATAATTAGAATGAAAAACAAAACTCAGCCATGTCCTGAGGACCAAGCATTTTTAATTATTATTTTTTTCCTTGGTTTCCTTGCCTGTAGTGTCTCTGTGATAGATGTGATAAAAGTTTTTTCTAAAATGTGAAGTGTGAGTACTAAACACTTTTTAGACTGCTGGAGTCCCCTTTCACAGTACAGCTGCCATCCCTTCTCTAGTGCTTTCTTCCTTTTCTCTTAACCCTGTGCAGCATTACTCAGTGTAGGGTCCGCCAAACAAGAGGTGAGAGATGATGGACCCCCTGAGGAACGAGAAAATGGAGAGGCTGACTGCACACATTGCACATGAATAGTAGGAGGAGACGCTATTCTGCTCATTCCTTTCTGCCATCTAAAGGTATCCTCTAAAGTAACTTAGCATTGCATAGTGCTTTGAGCAATGAACTGTGAGTCAGGAAACATGGGTTCTAACCCTCACTGCATAATTTTGAATAAATCACTTGCCTGGACTCAAGTTTCTTAATATGTAAAACACTCATTATGACTATCTTTTGAAAACTGCTTTACGATGTGTGGCTGGAAAACAAACTAGAAGTGCAAAATTTCTTTACATCAGCTCTTCACTAATGTAGCAATAGAAAGCTGAGATAACCAATTTGAAGGGAAAAATACAAATATTTCTAGTGCTTGAAGACTAGCACTGCTCCATGTGAGAGCTAGCTTGGGCATCTCTCTATCCATTACACAGTTGTCCATAACCTGCTTAGCTGGTCATTATAATGGATAGTTGATTATAGGCAGCCATAACTGTTACAAAATGTTGTGGTTTGGGCTGCACTGGTCACTGAATGAAAAACAGATGCTCTCTTTGTCCTCTCTTCCCTTCAGAGAAGGACAGAAAATAAGAGAGATTTATGAGCTGAAAACAAATTACTTTAATGAAATATTAGTAGTAAAATAATAAAAAGAAAATACAATAATAATCATAAGAAAATAATGAAATATATACAATATATACAAAACCCTATCAAGCTCCCAGGATAACGATCACATCGCCAGCAGGCACTGGGAAAATCCCAGACTGGACTCAGCAATGGATGGGAACTGGATTCTGGATTTGGATTCAGGAACACACTGATGGGGATCAAAGGCAGACAAACAGACAGTCCTCCTTGGATGCCAGCCACTGAAGAAAGAGACTGACCCCTTTGATCCCTCAGCTTTTACACTGAGCACAGGGCAGATGGGATGGAACACCCTGTTGGTCAGTTTTGGGTCACCTGTCCTCTCTGCTCCTCCCCACAGGTGCGACCCCTTTACACTTTTCCACTTCCAACCCTCCAACTTGGTACAAAGTGAGCTGACCTTGGCTGCTAGAGCAGTAAGTAAAAGCAGGAGCCTCTCTGCACACAATTTCTTGGTTTTCACTATACACATCAGACCTTACCTGCTAGAAGTGGACACTGACTGAAAAATTTCAGATAGTTAGTTAGTTACGAGAGGCTTAGCTGTAAAGTAAAATTACTGAATTTTGTGTCCATAAACCAGGACATAAAATAAAGAAGTTAGTGGGGAGAGGAGAGAAGTACAAAGATAGCTGCATTTTCAAAATGATGAAGGGAGTCAGGGAGAGAAGTTTTGCTTGAATTTTGTAGCTAACACAGTGTTTCTGTACTTCCGCTTCAGCTGCAGATATTGGACTTAATGATCAAGTGGTCTTTCTGATCCTTTTCCCTGAATCCCAAAATTTGAGCAGCCTTTATCTACTACTTTTACTAATAGTAAAAATCTGCTACTGTACGTTCTTCTCCCAGATTCATACAATTACAGGGTAGTGCAGGGGAACACAGATCTTCTTATGAATAAATGCACACATTAATGAGTACAGCTAGAAGTGTGTACGTAGAGACTTCACAAAATTTGGGACTTAGGAAACAGCAATCAATCACTGCAAAGATGACTTGGCTGTTGAGTCCAATACCACTTTCATCAGGACAGAAAAAAAGCGTGCAATTCTGAGACTGAAGAAGGCATGTTCAGAGGGATGGTGTCTTAAATTTTTGTCTTGGATGTCTAATTTATTGTTACTTTTTAAAGTTAAATATAGTGCCTACCTCCTTCTTCAGACCTTACTATTAGTCTCTCTGGCTACATCTGTTCCTGGATAAATCCACTCTACTGATCCCTTGGCCATGTGGTGGCCTGGCTCATATCCATGCTACTCAAGTTTTCATGCCCTACAAAAAGAGTGCTTAAGGTCGACTGTGTCCTTTACTGCATATCAGCAGGAATTTGTCATGCTGTTATAACTATCTCATTATCCTTTACTTGGCAATACAGGTCCTTCTCTATACATTCCACCGTGACTCAGCTGGCAGGAGAGCAAATCCTGTGAAGACATTGTTTAAGGAATCAAGTTCCCTCAAATATGGCACAGCTCATTCCTGCACTGTGTACTGGGTAGACCATCTGGCAGACTGACCTCTGAACCATGCCTGGCAACTGTGCTGAATGGACTGCTTGATCCAAGCTAGGCTGGAGCTGCAATGCTGGCATATATATCAACAAAGACACATACATTACAGGATTATGGTCCTGGTGCAAAATGTGCAATGAACAAACTTAACAGCATGCATGTGTTTGCAGCGGTGACCCACTGTCCCATTACATTTGTGAAGCAATATAATAGTACCTTCCTTACTCATATGCTTGGTGGGGGATAAAACCTTGAATGGCTGCAAAATGCTCAGTCAGTGAAGTTGATTAGAAGTTTTCATTGGTTTTTGGCATTCCTGTAGATTAAAGGATCAACAGAAGACAACTAAGAAAGGTCAGCCTATTGTGAATGTCTTTCTAGCTGCTATGAGCGGATCTAAACCAGATCAAGAAGATTCTGTTCAAAAACACAGAAATGTGTACATGACAGAGACTTGACATGGAAGCAGCACAAACACACATAAGCAGAGTCTTAGCCAATGTGAAAATAGGTGCATATGAATAATACCTCAAAGAGGAAGCAGTAAGGATAACAGCTGATTAGTTATAGCTTAAGGTTTTGATATATAATCTCAATTTAAAATAGAGGTGGTTATTAGACAAAGGTATTTTTGGTAAATTTCTCTTTTCCAAAGAGAAACAAGAGGAAATTTAGCCTAACACATTTTTTAAACAAAGAAGTGGCTTTTATTGCAATGTTTAACATTCATGCACATGCACACACAAACAAAAATTTCCAAAGCAGACAAGAAAATATAGAAAGAGACAAACATACATGATAAAACAGATGAACATGCATGGTCTCACAAATGAGAATATTTAATCCTGGATATTGAAAAAAGGTGGAAAGGGGATTTGGTGGTGAGGTTAAGATGGCTGGGGTAACTAATAGGGAAGATGCCTTCATTAGATGTATCAATAGCTATGCATATCAAAAAAGTGCAGTAGAAAACAGTGAGTGGATTGTTCTGTAATTTACCAGATTAGAATAATAATGTGAATCCAAGTTTTAGTGGTATGTGAAGGAGGCAGAAAGATAAAAAGTCTTGTGGGGAAAAAAAGGGAGAGAAAAGAGTATTCCAAAACAGCTTAAATGTTCGGAGGAAAGATCTGAGAGAAGATCCATACTTCTTGCCTATGGGGTCAAAAATGGTGTCCAGTGTCACACAAAGAAATGGGAAGAAGATTTTAAGGAAATATTAAAATTAAAGACTGCAAACCTGGAAAAAGAGGAAGATGGAGTGGAAGACAGAGTGAATTTGGATTTCTAGTCTGCAGATGTTCTGTAAAGTCAAGAGTTTTGATTGTCTTTTTAGTCTCTTGGGAAGAACCTGAAAAATTTTGCTAAAACAGATTTTTCTATTTCTCTTTCAAGACAGAGTGGAAAAAATATAATATTTACAATTACAGAATTGTTTTAATAGCAAGAACCTGAATGATTTTCGAAAAATAAATGATCAATGGTTCCCTTGTAATCATATCGGTTCTGAAGGTACTGCTTTTACTTATGACACTTCAGAAAAAATCACAATTCTAGCATCACCATTCATACTGTAAGCTTACTAGAAAATGACAAAAAATATCTGAAAAATCACTTATGTGATTCACTGAATGGAACTATCCTTTAATAATGCAAGGAACAGGGAAAAATTTTATAGGTTTGAATTATTACACGAAAAGTAAATTCTGAAGCTTGAAACATGGGGTAGGATTTTAATTATAAACTTGTGGTTCAGACCATGTTCATCAAAATGTTTGCAAAGCCTTTAACAGCTTCACAAAAACCTGAGTGGTTTATAGTGTAATCGAAAATCTCCAGAAACATGTTTTGATGTACAAATAAAACTTACTAATTTGAGTTAATTTTTCTTTAATTAATATAAACCTGAAACTCAAAGAAAAACTCTAAAGAAAAAAAAACTCAAAGAAAAACTTAAAAATCATAAAATGCAATACATTCAGACTTGTTCTTTTTCTTTCTATCTCAGATAAACTAAATAACTCTTTTAGTCGTAAAGTACACTAAAGCTAAAACTCCGAAGAAACTAAAGAGAGTTCAGCATGCTAAATTCATTCCTCAGAAATATTTAGGTAAATATAAACTCAATGCTGAGTTTCTTTTTAAAATTTTCTTTCTTTTCCAGTCTCAGTTCCACAAATATTATGGTCAGCATCTTCATGCTATTTCAGACTATACTGGAAAGTAGTCAATGGTCATTACAGAAAAGGACAGCCACCTGTCACTTTTTATGCATAATGACCAAAATACACAAGCAAATCAGTTAATGTAGTGATGATGGCAAAGGGGATTAAATAAGCCTAACTATAAATTAGGATAAAGATACTTCCTCATTTCTCTGAGGTGTCAAAAGGAAGATTGAAACTCCACCAAGTAGGCTAACAGGGGCTAAACAGTCACCTAAAAGAACGTAAATTATTCCTTAATCTCAAAAGTGCTCTGTACAGGTGATCCCTGTGATCACACTGACTATCACTAATTTTAATACAATACAGCCCTTCATGATGGTGGATGCTAAATGCAGATGGAGGTCTTTAAGATACAGGCCAGACTGTAAGGTGATTTATTCAGATCTTGCTTTCATTAAGGACAGGAAGTCCCATCGCCATTCATATTGTTACCAATTAAACCAAGTAACAACCAACAACTATGCATAAAACAAAATTCCTATGTTTGGTTCCCACTGAGCCGCATAACTTTTTACATGACATTTTTATTGTAATTTAAAAGTTTTATGTGTATTCCTCTTGTGCGTGCCAAAGTGGAACTGACTTTCTCAAAGTTTATCAATGAGAAACAGCTTGTTTAGCAAATGGAGCATTCTCTCCCAGATTATTTTAGTGTTGTACTGTGACTTGTGCTATGACATCCTTTAATTCTTATTTCATGCCTAAAATTTAAAATTAGATATGCTCAGGAAGTTGGCAAGAATTCTTCATTTTAAACGTTCTCTGGATTTTCTTCTGATAAGCACAGTGAAGTTGCAGTTGGGACTGCATCTTAAATGGTTGGAGGGCACACTTTCAACATTTGACTGAATTTGCAGCTAGGATAAGGAATGGCCCACTAGCAATGACGAAAGCCGCATTTCAGTATCCTGGGGAAAAGGAACATCTCTGGTCACCTTCATTTTTGTTGTAAATGGCAAAAGTAGAACTATTTCCATCAGCTGGCATGTACAGAATAGCTTTTACGTTTTGCAATAATAATAAGTAGTGCAGAGAATATATAATAGATGTTTATGTTGTTATTTATTTTCAAATAAGGAAAACATTTTTAGAGTACCACCTTACAAAGTTCATTTTGTGAATTTATTCTCTAAAAAGAACTTGCAATTACAGTAATCAGTAAATGCCACTAAGGTATGAAATTAATTTATAAATACATTTGTTTTTTTCTCATTGCATAGGTACTTAAGCGTTACAATGAGTGGGCAAAACACAAGAATGACTTTTGTTCACTATTACAAAGTATGTGTAAAGAAAAAACAATTTGTTAGTTGTGATTCTCATGAAAATGTTAGAATCAATTGAAACACAAATGAAACCTTTTGTTAACTATAAGTACTGATTTTTCAGTTTATGGCTACAGGAAAACAATCTTTTCTTGTAACAAAATTTTGATCCTACAGATTTAAAAACATTATATTTACCTTGAAAGACAATTCTTATCTTTGGTGTGTTTAGAAAACTGAAGAAATAAATATTAATACCCAGGCAATTACATAACCATACTCACTAACATTATTATTAGCCTTATTCATTCATTATTGAAGTTTAATTTTATTGGACTCCTAATACATTTGTCCTGTAAATCAATCATTGCTGCCTTCATGAGGGAAGTGCCTCCAGTAGCCAAGCCTTAACCTGTATCTGCTTCTATCTACCTACACAGCCCATGGCTGTCTCCACAGAAGTGTTCAATGCCAATCTGTGCTGTGTAAGGGGAGTGAGGTGCTGGTATTTCTAACGCAACAGAGGCTGCCCTAGGTCTGGAAGCAGGCATTGCAACAGCACAATACTGCACCAAAGCTAATCAGCCCTTTTAAGAGACGTGTGGCAATGCAGCCTCGAATTCAGTGCCACACTGACATGGGAAAATATTTTTGTGAAATATGGGAACTAAGTAGCTTTGAGGGCATCAGTGCAGAACTTTCACAAGCTAGTATGCTGCCTTCAGAGCTATTTGGGAAAAAAAAAAGAGAGGCTCCAATCTCACAGTAGGTTGTTGGAGAAAATCGAGTCATCTGGACTGGCACAGACCAAGGCAATTCTCTCAGCTTCCATGCTATAAACACAAGGAAAGAATATTTAGTGTTGTCTGAGTTGAGGCATAGCCTTGGCTTTTAGGAGGCAAGCCTTATGAGAAGCAGTGAAGTTCTGTCTGCACACAGAGGCAGAACACTGGACTCCAAAAGCATGATTTCACACTCTGTGGCACAGTCAGTTAATCAGCTACTGCCCACAGCCTTCCACTCAGATGTTGACTTTTCCACTGTGTCAGTACAGCTGTGCACATGCCCCATGGAAATGCAGAGTGTGGAAATGGCTTGGGTAAAAAAAGTGCCCCCTTGTATCCCTCTACTTCTTCCTTTTTGTCTTCAGCCCTCATTTCTCTGGTGCAGTTCACTGTGCAGCCTCTCGCCTATACTCACACAGACACAGACAGGATGGGGCAAAACTTACGAGGCAGGGTAACAGCTTCCCAGGCTAACACTGCTCCTTGTACGGGAGAAAAAAAATCATTCCTTTCACCTGGCTAGCAAACAATTTGATAAATATCTTACCAGAAATTAGTTTATTAGAAGTAAGAAATAATTGTTACCTCATACCTTTTGGTATTCACTCCCACAATGCAACAGAGAGAGGAAGTGAATAAACTTCTTGTTTTGGAACATAAACATCCTTCTGTGCTTCCCAGCTGCTCACAGCAGGGTTTTCTTTTCCTTGAAACTAGTTAATAATGTCTACTTTTAAAGGCTAGTGGATCACATCACCTTTTCTTCTCATGGGTATGGATAGTTTGCGAGTCAAATGAATTAACTATCTTTCAAAGCAATTGAAAAGCCTGCAGACCCGTAGTGATCCACAATGTGTGGTATGTTTGTCATTGGCTAATCTTCTTTTAATGGACAGAGGCTCTTGCTCTTTATTTTACTGAAATCACTCATTTTGTAGTTAAAGTAAGTCATTACAAAAACGTTATCCTAATTGTGTTTTGTAAGAAAATGGAAACCACCATTTTACCTTGCACTGATATTATGTTTAGTTTATCCCATTCAAATTGAGAATTAATCAAATCTGATAAGACAACAGTATATGTCTTTTCTGTTTATTTTTCTAAATCTGTTTGCACTAGCAGGATTATTTTTTTTCCATTTCTGGAAATGGCACAAAAATAATCTAAAACCACACACAAACAATAACAGGAGATATGCAAAGGACTTACAGACAACTTATTTTAAATACATTCTTCTGATAATATATAGAGCCTTGCTTTCTCCTTCGTTTATGCTGTATGTCACCTTTTGAAACATTCTCTCCAGAGTACTGAATGCTTTTTAATGTTTTCATATGGCAATCAATAATTATCAATTATACACTTAGTGATATAGTGCCAAACCCTTTCATTTAATACTTGGTTCATCAATTGTTCATATATACGTTCTGTCAAGCAGCTTAATGATATGATTGAATTGTGTGCTATTGATTTTCTATCTGTCAAGTTTATGCAGTGATTTGGAAATACTGGGCCTATACACTGATGTAATTTCCTTGACTTCAATAGAGTCATTATTCTGTTGGTGTAAGGGATTTGATAATCAGATTGCCAAACATCTGGAATGAAAGACCTTTTTGGTGAGGGTATAATACTGCCCTCTACAGTCTCTTCACCTAACAAGATTAGGTTCTCGTTTCTTTTAAAATGTAAGGGATTACTTTGTTTGGTGTTGTGGTTGATTACATGTACTCTAATTATACATGTAATCTAATTGTAAACTATCTCTAATCTATATGAGCCTTAATTGTTTAGAAATATATAGGTTAGTCATGAGACAGATGAGCATGCCAGAATTCTGTTAAAAAGATGTCATCTTCTTTAGAAAATCAAAATAAATCAAAACCTGGACAGGGAATTCAAAATGGGTGGATCACTGTGCTTGCACACGGTATTTGCAGTGGATCTGAGATACACTGGAGTAAAACCAGTCAGTTCACTGATTTTATACCTATTACAATAAAATTATCTAGGTCAGTCAGACATTAGCTAGATAGAAAACATAAGAATAATGAGAATTTGGAACAGTCAACATCTCTTACAGTACTATATTTCTACTGCTGTTGAAGTATTTTCTTTTTTGATTGTTCTGAAATCATACTTTTCCAAAAGAATATAATGTTTCTTTCCCCCCTGCAACTTGAATTTTCTTAAGAAAGGACAAAGATTGGTAAATATAAACTCAAATAACTGAAAAAGTGATGTAAATACTAAAACAACAGAGAAAAAATGCTGAACATCACAGCTATTCAATGGTATCTTGCACACTTATATATTCTAAAAACACTGAAAATATTTTCTCTCTTGGATATTTCCTTATTTCCTGACTTGTTAACCTTCTCCCCTCCTCCTGCCAAGAAGAAAAAACCCCACAACAACAAGAAAAAAAAAAAGTCCACAACCAAACAAAAAGAACTCCCTCAACCTCTACATAACTGACAACAACTTTGAATGACAGCGTGTGGAGCAAAGGATATATATTCAATTACCTCAGTCTCATAATGGGTTGCTTTTCATATTCAAATAGATGCCCACTAATAAATACCAGAATCATAAATGCATCCCACAAGGAAATCTCATTAAAACTTATTCATCCCATCCTTCTATGTCTTCTCCAAATGTCAGATATAAGATCAGCTTTACTGTACTCCTAGAAGATTAACAAGTATAAAATTTTTTGAAGCAGCTGGGCAAATAAATCCTAGTCAAGAGACTTTTCCTGACAAGACCTCCCTCATATTTAAACTATAAAAACCAGAACTTAACAAACTGCTTAAGTATTCCCATCTTCATAGTAAGATGTATGTAGAAATTAAATCTCTCAGCCTGCTAACAAGCTGTTAAGGGCTTCAAAAATGAGGGTTGCCATATAGTTCTTTTTCAACTGACTACATTTTTAAATTAAAACAGGAGGTGGAGGTGGGGGAAGTTATTCCTGAAGCTAGCTAAAAGAAGAAACTTCTAAGAATCTCCATGGATTGTATACACCAGGGAGACCAATTTAAGGATTTAAGGCAATATTCTGACCTCATAACCATTTACACAACAGAAGGGGGAGCTTTAGGGAATAGGAACAATTCCATTGAGATCAGAAAGTACAACATCAACAAGAATACATCTGAAGGCAGAATTTCCCTATGAGGAAAAATTACCAAAATAATGAAATCTTAAAAACTGTGTGGATTCATACCAGGTACTCCAATCTCCTTTTTTTTTTTTTTTTCTTGTGACAGATTAGAAAGCAGCATCCAAACCATTTATTAAGACCAGTACCACTGTTTTTATTTTCATTTCTCTTAATTAGTTTATATCGTATGTGCATGAGTTAGGCATATCAAGAGGGATGTGGGATTAGAGGTGGGGTCCCAAACTTTGTAAAATTTTCACTAAGCTATCAATACACTAGCTATATTTCTAAAGACAGACAATTTAAGCAGGTAGTATAATAGAGCAGCACCAAATAGTGTCAATAAGGATTGAAGGGATTTTGAGAGTGAAGATTTTCATTGACCTTTGGAAACATATTACTGACTCACCGCTCTTCTTCTGTAATCAGCTACTTTATGTCACTGGTATTTTACTAGCTGCTGCTAACAGTAAACGTATACACCCAGGAAAAAGGGCATTCCTAAACTGCTGTCAGCATTATAAACAGATAAAGTTATAAAATTTGCTTTGAAATACAGTGAACATGACTGTAGCACATATCTAGAAATGGGTCTACCTCAAACTTCCAGCTGAGCCTGCAGCTATTAAGGTTATTCCAAAATATCTGTATCTCTTTGGGCTTGAAATAAGACTACAAATCTCCTAACAGAAGTCTATCCTATTGTTAGGAGTATCTCCTAACTGTACCTGGATCAAAAGAAAAACTTTCCTGCTACTTTTTTCTCCTGTGTCCTAAACCAAGATTTGAAGTCATGGGAAACACAGAAAAAATCTGCTTTTCAGAAAAATGAAATAATGGTTGCAAAAGGCAGTGACTTGACTAAAGATTGATATTCCTTATTTTTGTAAAACAGACCATTGTGACTTTTAAGATTCTATATTCATTTCAAGCAGGTGATAGATACCTTTATGAATCCAGTCCTATGTGTACAGGAATTCAAATATATCCATGCAGTTTAGCAGTTTCACCTTAAATCTGAGTCAGAAGGAGCCACCTCTAGAGCAGCAAGCCAAGTCTGCTTCACTGTGATAGGAATTCTGTAATAGACATGCAGTACTGTAGCATCTCTGAATTGAGGCTACAATAAACAGCAAAATCTTCTAGTCTCCAGCTGTTCAGTAACAATTTAAAATCAAAGATTTGCTAATCCCATATCATCTCCATGCTATCACTTGACTCCTTGTTGTATAAGGTATAATAATTTAATTCCTTCTAGAAATCGCATATCCTGTGGTGAGAAATACAGCAAAACTACACCAATTCCAGTCCTGGTCTTTTACTAAACTTTCTGACACTTTTAGGAAAGTTTTGCACGGTTTCATCCCTTCTGTGCCATGTCTAAAGTCTCCTGTTACACAGTATCATCTAAATTGCAGTTCTCCAAGGTCAGTCTAGTCACTGGTTATTCATAATTAGGTGCCAAAAGACCTTGCATCATGTTGAAATAGTGGAACAAACCAAGTCAAAGCTATAGAACTCTTTAACAACTTTAATTGAAATGTAGTATCATGTCATATTACTTGAAATTTTTACAGCTAACATCTATATATGTCCAGTGATATGCATGTTAACATATTTCATTGCTTCTGAAGTATTACGAGCATGAAAAATGCTTCTAATCATGCTTACATGATTATATACAAAAGCTCTGATGACTGTGCTTGTGATAAGCATCTCAGTTTTAAACGTGTCTCAAAGTTCAGCAGGGATTCTGAAACAGCATCTGAAAAATATGCATGGAAATCCCCAAAAAATTATCCAGATTGCCAACACTGTAGTAACTTGAATACATCTCATTATTACTAGATACATGATGTATCTCCACCAGAGCTCCCCTTTTATGTATCTGGAGAACACCTCACACATTGCAAACTCAAAAAAAGTTGTAATTTGCTAGTTTGATAAAAACAGCTTATCTCTTACTCAAAATAAAAGTGTAAAGTTTGGCCAAATTTTTTAAGTGAGAATGCTGAAATGCTTAAAAGCTTCAGTCTCTGGAGAACATAGCTCTGAGTAAACAAAGCCGCTCTCCTTTACTACTGTACTCTCACTGAAAGTATTTAAAGGTATCACTAGCAGGAATTTGAATATTAGGAAATGTTTTTGACTGAAAACTCTATTCACCCCCCTTTCAAGGTGACAGATTAACAGCTAAATGTAATTGAGATATTTCCATCAGTTAATTAACTGTCCTCTGTTGCTGCAATACAGTATTTGTCTCTGGTACTAATGTACTTAATCTGTCTATCCAGTCTATCTATAGATTTATTTTGTAATTATTCATTACAGATTTTCTAGTAACATAGGCATGAAGTAAACAAATTTCCTGTAAACATGCAGTTTGTATAATGTTCTAAGCTAAATGTACTGTAGGAGCCAGCTGCAAACACTATTGGGAAATCTTATTCACTGGGGTGAGAATAAGATATTTGAAAATCACTAGTAATATAGACGAAGTAACTCCAAATGGTTTAGGCTTTTTCAGAACTTCTTTATTTTATTCTAATTGTCTTGCTTGTCAGTCAATGTGTAGAAAACAATCTGTACAGTTATTTTCAGCAAAGTACTTGAATAATGATGACGGAGAGACTTTAAACAAAAGGATGAATTACTATATACATTAAGGTTATATAATGGCATTATACCATTCCTTCTATTAACTGAAGAGCAACTTAGAGTTAGCCTACAGGTCTTCGGGATTTTCCTGGAGCTGTGTAAGTAAGGATCTGGTCCCAGAGCTTCAAGACTGGTGTACCTGAATCAGATTACTGGCAAACCAGACAGTTCATTGCAATAGGCAAGATAATGAAATAGCTTCTCACTGCTTTGCCTTGGCTTTGCTGCCACCTACAGAAGTGGGAACTGGAGGGCCATTTGCTGGTGCAAAGTGATCTTGTGCGTTATGCAATGCAGCCGTGTACATGCAGAATAGTTGCCTGGCACTGGTTGCAGCCTTTCCTGTTTGGTAATTCTCTTTTTATGTTAATGTCATATCCATACTTCTTGGTAATTCTGTACTATTCTAAGAATATTTTTCCATCTCAAAGGTTTGACAAATAAACTCTCATAAAAAATTCTTACTACCTGTATCCCAAAAAACTTGACACACAAGAGCACTGTCTTAAATACATTTTGTTTTTTTATAGCTCCCCTGATTTCTACCCCTTTCAGCATCCATTCATTTAGTTTCTACTCAGTTATCATGTCTGCCTGATCTATTTGGTTTTATTCCAGAAGACACTGTATTTTCTGTATAAAGGCTTGATACTGTCACTGGAAAAACCATAGATGTACAGAGTTGATGCTAAAGGAAGCAATCTCAAAACTTAGAGGGCTTTTCGCAAAACTGAAAATTCAGATCATGCATTTAGACCTGGATCTCATCAACGGGAACTTCGCAGTTGCAGCAAGAATAGACTTCTGTCTTCAGTTTGTCTTGCCTCCATTTTAAACACAGACTTTGCAGTCAAATTAACTTGGAATTAATTGAAACTTAGATAATTTTAGATCATTTAGCTATAAATGCAACAGCAATCAAAACACATGCAATTCTGGAAACTATTTTTTTTATTCATCAATCAGCTGGCATTCATGCTTACTGAGGAGACTGGTATTACTGAGGATATAACTTCATTTGGATCGCCATAGATAAAAAAACTAGAAGTGATCAATTCAATGAATTTATATAATATCCATCAGGTAACTGCACAAAACAATCAGTTGTTCTCATCCCCTTCATCAAAGTAGTATTTTGTTGATCAAGGGATTGGAAAGAGCTTGTCCAGCTTGTTTGCTGGAAATGAGTATGAGAATGGACACACAAAGTAAATTACAGATCAAAACATGGATGACATTATTAAAAAGGTTTTAATATCCTTTTTGTTTCCAGTCCACGTATTAAAATCTCCATTTAACAAATATATTAATTACCTGAACAATAACTTGCCAAAGTACATTAAAAAAAAATTATGAAAAAAACTTGCTGTAATATGGTTTCAGGGAAATGTAGATGAAAGGCAGATGAATCAATACTAATAAAAAGTTTAGATGGAAACTTTTGAAAAGAGCTTCCAAGAGACTGCCAGGGAGCAGGCAGTGACAAAAACTTGAAAAAGTAATTTGGGGGACTGATCTTTCATCTCTGCTGACTTTTTGTGGGAAGTTATAAGAATGTTTTTAGAAAGAATTTAACCTGAATATCTTGATCTCTTCACACAGCATTCATCAAATCTTCACTTCTTTCTTGGTGTCCACGCATCTTTTTCTGTGCAATATCACTTATTTCAAATTAGAAATAGAAATAGACCATTAGAAATATTACTTTATGATTGATGTATTACATTACAAGATGCAAAGCCTGTTTCAATGTTCACCATATATCTTTGATAATATAAGGATCTTCATGATATCAATATTGTTATTAAAATACAAATTACAGATTCTGAAAGCTACTATCCAGAACTAGAGCTTCAAATAGCTTTACTATCATGAACCTTTTCCATTGAGATGTTGAATAGAGACTATTATGCAATTCACTGTTTTGGTTTGTTTTCTTAAGAAGAAATTTGAATGAAGACTTGATGGACCTCAAGCAAACAGGTTTAGTTAATATAATTGTATTACTTCTGACAAAATGGAATGGCCTCAGTGAGAGATTAGTTGTGACAGCCCATTCATTTCATGTTTTCTCTCTCAGATAATCTAATAACTTTACCCACTTCTATTCTTCCATGATTCAGTGTAGAAGTGATAATTCTTTTATATCAGAACTGTTTTTTTCTTTTAAATTCAGCCTTTCAGTGTCACTGAAGTATCATGGTGAAAACAGGTTTTTTGTTTCTGTGTTAAGACAGAATGACCATTTGGTTCAATGCTTTATTTTCTCCCGTTTGAAATAAAAGTTGTCTACATAGATTAACATAAAAGTAAGAACCCTTTGTGATTTTTCTGTGAATCAGTACCTACTCAGCTTAGAACTGTGGGTTGTAAATTAGGTTTTATACAGGTCTTTCTCTAGTACCAGTGAATAAACCACATTTTCCTCAGATTTCTCATTCCAAATGTAACCCAGCGTACCAAAAAAGCTCTAAGCAAAATATAACATAATAATATAATTAAAGCCATTTTCAATGTCAGCACTTCTTTTAGTCTTTGTTTTCCCTTCCGAACAAAGAGAGTGTAGACAATTATTTTAAATCAGGTAACATGAGAATATTATTTGTGTAACATAAATAGGTTTCTTATTATAATTAAGTTTGAAAGATCTTGCTCTGGAGATGAACAGAATTAGTCTTGAAAATACTGGGTATCTATCTCCAACTGCAGGTATGTTTGGAGTTTGGATGGTGGTATCAATTCAGTCTGCTAGTGAAGTGGTAAAGATGTGATGAGGGAGTAGCTCCTCACAGGATTTTAATTATATTTGAAAATACAGGTTGCCCAGAGAAGTTATGGATGCCCCATCCTTGGAATTGTTCAAGGCTAGGTTGGATAGGGCGTTGAGCAACCTGCTCTAGTGGGAGGTGTCCCTGCCTGTGGCAGAGGGGTTGGAACTAAACGATCTTCAAGATCTCTTCCTACTCTAACCATTCTATGATTCTATGAAATATAGGTAAAAATCTCCACAACCTCCTGCCTTTATCAAAACTACTTTTGGACAACCTTTGATTGACTTCAATGGACTGTATTAAGACTGTGTAACTGCAGTTGATTTGGTTACTGAAGTGAATAGATTTATACAAGTGCAACACTCCAAAAGTGTCTTTCTTTTGATAATGACGTATCTATAAATGCTTCATATTTTGTGTTCATTTTTTGAGTTTTCCAACTTCACTCAATCATATTAATTTTTTCTTTGATATGGACAAATATTTCAACATAATAAATGCTGCTGCATAGAAGAAATTTGACTGAAAAACTGCCACACTGACAAGGAACAATGAGTTCTGTATAAGAATCAGATCACAAACACATGGAGAGTCAGGGGAAGCTGTAAGAGTATATACATAGAAAAGGTATGTAAGAAGATCTGGACATTTTCTACAAAATAGTGATAAACTGTGAAGGACTACCACAATCCATAAACTGGACACAAGAAACATGATTCCCTTTATAGGAAGTTTCAGTAAAGATAAGGGACCAGGACGAGGACTTAAAGATAAGGTACTAGGAACCATATTTGACAACTTAATATTTTTGCTGCCATACTTCTGGTATCTGTTCTTCTTCTTTAAACTCAGTCTCCTCTACTGAGCCTTTCACTTTGCACATTTCTTGACTCTAAGTAAAAACAAATATAAATAACAGAACAAGTAAAACAGAAAAAAACCTCTTCACCCAAAAAAACAATCCCAGATACATCAGCTTTAAAATTTCATTTATCTTAAAGTAACTTTATAATTGGAATGGCTCATGACTCTAATGTTTGCATTTTGTAGTGCTAGTGTAAGTAAAGTAGAGTAAATGAAGCTCATGGAAAAAGAAATGTTAAGAGAAAAAAATGGAGAATAAACAGAAAAGAGTTGGAGGTGTTTTAGAAGGGGAGGTATCCACTGACCTAGACAGTATGTTTTGGTACGAGACAGTAGAAATTGGGCAAGATGTTTAACAAAAGGAAGAAAGAGAGGGGAACTGTAAAAATACACACACAGGAAAACAACAGATTAATTTAAGTAGGTATGGGTGTTCAGGGCACAAAAAGAGAAAAGCATGGGGGGTGAAAGTAGAAAACAAACAAATAAAAAATTAACTTAAAATTTCAGCAGGCATACAGGAGAAAAATACAAATTTTCATAACAGATATAACCAATATAATTAATTAATCTAAACAGCATTTACACTTGCCCCCGTGTCTTAGCACAGAAAGAGGGTAAAAAATATTCACGTGAAAGTAACTTTAAAGTCAGGCAGAACTTCAAAGAATTATGTTTAGAAAGTGCCTTTGAGGGCTATTGCTGAAAAATTATTTCTTACTGCTAAGCATTATTTTGCTTCTGTACGTAGACGTACTCAGCTCTTCCTTCATCTGAGAGATTTAGGCTAAATCTTCAAGATGACAACCAGTGCTAGCTGCAGAGAAACGGAGATACTCATTCTAAGTGATCAGGTTCACAAACCAGAAGTATAGTCACATTATCATGGACCATTTAGTCACACCATATAGTCTGGATGGAGCAGTGTTTTATTTCTGATAGTACCTACATTGCACAGTTAAAGGTAACAAGTGTTTGTGCGCACATCTTTACTAGCTATGTTTATTTGCCCTTAGAAAACCCCTTCCAGGACCTCCATTCAGCATGGCTGCTATTAATTGCTGCTGTCATTAACTGATTTCATGTCATTGATGAAGTATCTTGCAGAATACTTCAGTAATGCTTGCAAGGGTCATAATTTTTCTTATTCTGATCTAACTTTATTGATCCTCTCCACAGAGGAACAGCACCCCTCACAGCTTTATGGGACCATTCAAACAATCTAAGAATGATTTATATTACCCTTAAGGAAAAAGACATCAAGACTTGTTACTCGCATGCCGAGATTTTCTCTGAGATCTCAAGCTGTCAAAATACTAAACACAAGTCAGGATATTCCTGAGTAACGTTAAGCACTACAAAACTTCATAGCACTATTAGGCTTCATGTTATAATTGGGTGTCGTTTCCACTTAACATGCAATTTATTTTATTCAATATTGATAAGACGTAATGGATGATATATTTGATTCAAGGCTCTGATACAAATGTAGAGTCTTAATTAACAAGTGATATATTTGATGCATTGAATAATGCATCTGATTTAATAGAGGATGCAGTGTATCTTCAGCTGAAGGTGATTGGTCTTTTTAGTGAGAGATTAATTCATTTCAGAAGATGATGTATCAGTTTCAATATGAACCTAAATCAAATTTGTAATACTTTTTTTTTTTTTTTCCTGCAGCGTGCAAAGTAGCACAAGGAACAAGTTTGCCCTCAAGTGGACTTCAAAGGCAGATCATACCTCCAAGGTACCAGGTGGGCTGAATCAGTGGTTAATTCATTCATTCACGCTGTGATGGGGGTGGAACCAAGTTCTAATAAGCCACTGCCTTCTCAATCAACCTTTGCTTTATTTCTAAGTAAAATTATATCAAAGTTATTTAATTAGAGATCCCCAAGAGTGGAATAACCTTTGTATTAACTAGAATTGACAATAACACTTGAAAGATTCAACGTGCAAAAACTATTTGAACTTGAGACATTGATGAGGCAATAGAAAGACGAAGGACATCTTTAGGCATGTGTTTTTCTTCAGTCACAAAAAAAAATCTGGTAAATCTGACAGTATGTGCTTTTATTTTATAAATTCATCTTCTCAATACCACTGCTTTTACATCTTGTAAAACTAGGAAACGAACTCATCCAAAAAAATCAGTGAGAGAGCTTCAGTTTAGATCACTGGAGTTTTCAACTCCTGTATATAGACAACTAGCCAGGTTTATCACATTGAAAACACAGGAAGGCTATGTGGAGTCAATATTCCATTTCCACTTTCTGTAATGTGAAACCTCTGTGTTCGCTTACTATTCTATCAAGCCTTTATTTTTCTGTTCACAGCTCCATAAATTCAATACTCTCTGCTTTTAATCTAATTTGCTGACAAGCAAAAATGACCCAGGTTCAAGACAATGCCAGCTGGTTTTTTAAATTACATGTTTAGAACTAAAAAACTATTAGGACATGCATATATAACCCAACAAGTATATAATGGCTGTCATACTAGTACATAATATCCCTAGTAATTTAATTATAAACATCTGACTGTTTGGTATTTAAACAGGAAAATGACTGTTTAAGCACTATGCAGTTAAAGAATAATAAACCTCCTGGCATATTCTTTATTCAAAATGTTACACTAGAAAATAAGATCAAAAGAGATTCATCAGCAATGAAAAACTGTTCTGAAGTAAATTGACTTTATATTTCTAAACATAAGATGGATCGTTATTGCTATCTTGTAGATATATATTCAGATTAGTGTGTATCAAAATTACAAGATACACATAAACCAAGAAAAAATATTTTTATTTTTAATCCTTGTTTCAATTTTTCGCCCAAAAGTAAAACCTTCCCATTGATTCACACCACCAAGAATAGCACTGATCAAAGATTATGACAACTTTAAAAAAATAACTTAATTTAAAACCAAAAAGTAAGGTTTTCCACAACATAAAGAAAGTAGGTACATCCTGATGCTTAGAAAACAAAGGGTAGTGTATGAAGTAGGAAAAGATTTACAGGTCACAGTTTTTGACAGATCATGACATCTATTTCTGCAACGCAAAGACTTGCTGAGATAAATAATTGGAAAATAATTACAAAATTGTATCTGTTTGGCCCATATTAGCTGTTAAGAGGAGAATTCAGATCATAAGAAAATGTGAGCTATCCATAACCTAGCTGCCTATTCCTATAGATTATAGCTATTATGCTCCCCATTTCAGTCATCAAAAATAATAACAGCAAAGTTCTGAAGACAAGAATACTATGCTCTGGCAAACACATATTACCTATATCATATATGGTAAATGATATGAGATGCTAAAAAGTTAGAGTTAAGCATGTCTTCTTCCATGTCCGAGCTCATGATGGCAAAACACCACTACAGGATTAAAAATGAGAAAAGATGGCATACTACTGTCTACTTTGTGCTGTGAGATACCACTATTTACTTTTTTCCTATTCTGTAAGAATGTTTCCATGGTGCGTAAATTGCTTTTTCATTCGGCATACAGTGCTCTGTCCTCTTGACATGACTATGGAATCAAGAATACACTAGTCTTCATAGGATTGCAGAGGGTGTAACCTAGTTTTGTTTATCTGCATTTGTCACCCCCATAACTGCTCCTCCTCCTGCAGTTCTCAATTACAATGATAGAGTTTGGTGATGGATTAGAAAAGTATGCTGAAAACTACACTGAGACTCTCGTACCTACTTGATGCTAGAAGTTCTCCAACTAGTAGACAGCTCTAAGAGTTCATAATTTGAGGCCAATGTTTAATTTATTATTTTTTTTTAATTAAATTAAACTTTGCTTTAAGACTGCTTTTGGAATATGAGATTGGTTGATTTGAGGGAAGGAAGGATTAGTTTATCCTTTAAAAAATATTCATGAAAAATTCAAAATGAAAGTAACTTTTAACTTTTTTTTAATCTACAATTACTCCAAGAAATGCAAACTAAATTTGCGTTTAGTGACCATAAGAACCAAAGAATCATAGAATGGTTTGGGTTGGAAGGGACCTTGAAGATCATCGAGTTTCAACCCCCCTGCCATGGGCAGTGACACCTCCCACCAGAGCAGGTAGCTCAAAGCCCCATCCAGCCTGGCCTTGAACACTTCCAGGGATGGGGCATCCACAGCTTCCCTGGGCAACCTGTTCC